>JAYKKM010000108.1:0-600000 GCA_035772405.1 Chrysogorgia sp. JL179-B06 | reverse complement strand
CATAATCATAATTATTATCATCACCATGATCATAATCATAATTATTATCATCACCATCATCATAATCATAATAATTATCATCACCATGATCATAATCATGATTATTATCATCACCATGATCATCATAATTATTATCACCATGATCATAATCATAATCATAATTATTATCATCACCATGACCATGATCATAATCGTAATTATTATCATCACCATGATCATAATCATAATTATCATCACCATGATCATAATCATAATTATCATCATCACCATGATCATAATCATAATTATTATCATCACCATGATCATAATCATAATCATAATTATCATCACCATGATCATAATCATAATCATAATTATTATCATCACCATGACCATGATCATAATCATAATTATTATCATCACAATGATCATCATTATCATGATCTTCATCACCATGATCATAAATCAACATAAAAGAGACAACTTCCTCAACTCAATTTCATTTATTTTCATTAATATTATTAAATGGATCGCAGTAAAAATAATATTGTTATATTCGTATTTAAAATCAATATGAAATTTCTCCCAGTTAGTAGTTCCGTCAAAGAGTTAACCACACAACAATTTTCGAGGGTATAGTTTTGACAGTTGTATGGATAAAATGAACGTCATAACAAAACATTACATATATCCTGAAAACAAGGATCACTTTTTTTACATACACCAACGGGCGACTATTTCTAGTCCCGTTTTAATTCTTTAGTCGTCGCTACCTCGTTAACTTGTTGTTTCATAGTAATTCTAAAACAGCTGATATTTAGATATTCGCATATCACCGAGATGACAGCATGACAGTATTGGGTTAAATTGAGAGAAGAGAAAATCTAGGAAAAAAAACAAGACTACATTAATGAACTACCACTTTCACAATCGGCTTTAGGGAGCGTTCATTATTTATGACTGGGGTTGGGGTACCGAAGAGAAATGGGTTGGGGAAACCAAATTTTTTGCGGTAAACGGTTGGGTAAGATTTTTTGTTGCATTATAAATATTGGGAAACAAATTTTAAAACATAAGAAACAAAATAACATACATCAGTAGGGTGGTCGTTATTTTAATTTTTTTTATTTTGTGTAGTCTCACCCTCTTAAATGATTCCAATTGGGTTAAAAATGCTGTGTATAAAATTGTATTAAAAACTATTGATATTTAGGGGTAGCTCAAGGACCCTGGAATTTTTACTATAGTATCCCTATGAAAAAATCAGCCAAATTGTCTAATATGCTATAAGTCCTCAGGGGAGTGTCGGATTGGTCTAAAAATCCATTAGTGAGTAGTTTAGACCTGGTTTCCTATTTGACTTTAAGACAAACTTATCGCCAAAAATGTATGGTTTCTGAGATATATGGCTCCAAAGTTCTTAAAATTCTCATTACATTGGTTAAAAACGTTTGGAGCCCTATATCTCAGAAACCATGCATTTTTGGCTACAAATTTGTCTTAAAGTCTAATAGGAAACCAAGGTCTAAACTACTCACTAGTGGATTTTTAAACCAATCCGACACTCCCCTGAGGACTTATAGCATATTGGAGAATTTGGCTGATTTTCTCATAGGGATACTATAGTAAAAATTTCAGGGTCCTTTACTACCCCTAAATATCAATAGTTTTTAATACTATTTTACACACAGCATTTTTAACCCAATTGGAACCATTTAAGAGGGTGAGACTATACAAAATAAGAAAACATTAAAATAAGGACCACCCTAATACATCAGTGTTCAATATTTATAGTTATAATAATAGTGATACAATATAAAATAAAGAGATTGCTTGTTATATTATTAGAGATTGAGTATTATAATAAATAATATTTTATATTTTTTATATTTTCATGTTTATAAACAGTACCACAAACTTTAACTTCATTAGAATGTTGTAATGATCTCATACTATATGAACAAATATTAAACACTATAAATATCAGATAAATATCTAAACTTATGGTAAGAGCAAGGACGAGATATACATGTATGCAGTATAACATGTATATGGTTGCATCATCTAGTGATTTTTTTAATTTTTTAATTTATTATTTTAATTTATTAATTTTTTTTATTGGATTTGCCACTGCAGGTAAATTACAAGAATAATAACAAAAAACAACGTCAAAAATGTGGCAGGGTCGCCACAACAGGATACGCCAATTATAGCGGTCCCAGATATGTAGGAATAAAAATAAAGTAAAAATTAAAGACTAAAAGATCTTCCGGAGGTCAACTACAGCAGCAGAGAGCACCAGCCAGACTCCGGGCTGAGCCACACTTTTGGACAAACTGATCTCCATCCACTGCTGCAATGTAGTAATGCAGCAGGTGCCGTTTGAACTCCTCCGGGGTGACACCAATTAACCGCATCTCGATCGGTAGGACGTTCTACGTTCTGCACGCTCTCACAAAAGGACCGCTGAAAAGTTAGTGTTTTACATCTCCGCGGGCGGAAATGTAGGTTTGCTGATGGTTGGGTAGACGAAAAATCAGTGTTTGAAAAGTTGGGTAAAACCTTTTTTTTGGTTTCAACTTATTTGTCTTCGGTACCAATTACTGTCATAAACAATGAACGCTCCCTTACTTGACTCTGAAAATGACCGACACTGACTGAAGCCGTCGAAATGTCAGTCACCTGGACGATGAACTTGACACTTCTATCTCTACGATCACGTGATAATAGATCACCTGAGAATGATCATCTGAGAATGACTTGATCATCACTAAGATCACTAAGATAATCACTAAGATCATCTGAGAATCACTAAGATCATCTGAGAATGACTTTAATTACTTGACTCACCAGACAGAACCAGAGCAAGCGATATTCACTCATTGGCGATGAAAGATGAATGTTAATGCATTGTAAAACTGGACAAAGCATTACGATGTCCAGCATTGGTACTGGGCTTTTAGACATTGATGCTACCTACGAACAAAACGTAACCACGTGTTAACCATTTTTAGTATAAATACACAGGTGATTATGGAACATCGCGCACGCTTATTGGTCAAACTACTTCTGATTATTTCACGATAATCACCTAGCGTTTAGGCAAAATGGCTGCCAGCCGATTTGTAAGTGTGACAGATGAGGAAATAACCACCTGTGTGATCACGGTAAATAATTGTTAAATAGTTCATAGGAGAATAAAATACTAAAGGCACGCTCGAGAATTATTCGAAGAGTTTTGGACGTCAAGGAAATATAACTCTAGGACCTTAGGTTGTGGGTAGCAACTTGCGCATAATCTTAAACCAGTACATTTAAATGAGCTGTGTGGAAATTCAATAATAAAACAAAATTAATTTTATGAAGGTATATATATCCTAAACAACATGTCCTAAATGCAATGCTAGGATGTCACGTCAGCGTGTCTCTACTGAATTATCGAGGAACGCATCTAGCCAATCAGAGCCCGCGTATACAATACTTGTTATTTAATAAACATAAAATCAATTTTTATTTTAGACAAAAAAACTCTTCTAAATGGTTTACATTGTTGTTTTGTTCCAGAAAATAGTTTTTTAGATATTTTTTGAAGTTTAAAATAGTCATGTTGTAAATGTCTTTGAAATAATTTGGGAGAGAGTTGAAGTGCTACTAAGATGAAAAAATCGTCTATCCAATTTTGATTTCTTCTAAAAATATTTTGAAAGTGAAACAAAATGGCTTTCTCGGTTTCTCAATAGACGAGGTATTGAGAAATCTCTCGTTGAAGCGATATTCAGATTTTTGAAACATGCAAATTAGATGCCGCAGCAGATAACAAGCAGAATGTTTTGAAACTTTGCACATGTATGCCAATTAAATATTAGTGACTAATGGAGCTTGGTTATTTCAATTTAGTGAACTGTTTGCTACTCAAGCTAAAACGCAAACTCAGAAAAATGTTTCTGAGCCCCAGACGGAAATCAAACCTGCAACCTTCAGAGTCGTTTGGAATTTTGAATCTCCAACAACAGAGAATTATCCAATTTTTGATATTGATGTACAAGATCGATAACAATTGGCACCTAAATATTTGGTCGATATTTTTACTAATATCTATCAAATATATGAACATGATACTCGTCAATCGCAGTGTAATTTTGCACTGCCAAAGCCTAACACTAATTTTCTAAAAAAATCGTTTGGTTACCGCGGCTCATTTGTCTGGAATAATTTATCAGTTGACGTAAAGTCCTCTGAATCTCTTCATATTTTTAAAAATAGGATTAATAAATTAGATATTTAATAGTCATTCATATCTTGTAGCTTATTGTAATTAGTTAGCATGTTTTAAAATATTATGTAGTTAGTAAATAGATTTCGTATTTATTACATTATTAAGTTTATTAGTAAATCACGGCCTATTGGAAGAACTCTTTTATTTTATTTTGTAATATTGTTGGTGAAATAGTACCGTGTTGAAATAAAGACTATAACCTTCTGATCTCTGCTTTAATGCTCTAACCATTGGGCTACTAGGACTCAGATGGTAGAGCGAAGGCTGCGTTGTGTACTAGTTCGTACTAATATTTATCTGATAGAAAAGATATACAGACATATCGAGAGTGCATATTTAGCAGTACGTATGTCACACGCACGAAATAGTACACAACGTAACCTTCACTCTGCCATCTGAGACCTGGTAGCTCAATGGTTAGAGCGTCTAACCGGAGATCATGAAGGTTGCGGGTTCGATTCCCGTCTGGGGCTCAGAAACATGTTTCTGAGTTTGCGTTTAAGCTTGAGTAGAAAACAATGCACTAAAATGTATGCCAATGATGAAAGTGCACACCACTGTACATAGTATGTTATTGCCATGGAGATCGCTTGGTGTCAGATCTCTTCCATTTGAAAAACAAAATTTGTTTATTTCCCCTCTATCAAATGTTTACTGTAGTGCATAGATTCGAAGTTTCGTTACATTACGTCGATATTGTATTTTTGAGGTTAAAATCATCTTATCCCGAAAGAGACAGAAATTAAGATTATAATTTTTTAGTTAAACAATGTTGTTTTACCAGTGATATCCTTGGCAACAAAATATTTACAGCGTAGTGAGTATTTTCATCATTGGCATACAGGATAGGTGCAAAGTTTCAATACATTCTGCTTGTTATTTGCAGAGATATTCCTCATTTTGTGAATTTTATTTAGTCTATGTGAGAAACTTCAATATCTCTAGAACGAGAAGAAGTATTGAGAAACCTAGAAAGTCGTTTTGTAAATACTTTTAGATAAAATCAAAATTGGATATAGGATTTTGTCATCGTAGTAGCACTTTAAGGGTGTTCGGACGTATTCCGTTGCTAAACAACCGGTTGCTAAGGACAGGTCATCTAGTGCTCAATATACTTCATGAGTGGACAATAAATTCAAGGTATAACCAAGATATTTTATGTGCGGAATATGTTGGCAAACTTCTTTCGTTTGGTGACGTATTTGGTGACTTTTTGATGACGTCACATTGACGTCATCAACAAACACAAAAACTCTATAATTTTCGTCATTTTTGACAGTATGCTATATTTTTGGTGTCATATAAACCTAAATTACTTCCTACAAAAAAGTAAGTATGGATTCATTGGTAAATTAAATACAAACGAAGTTATGAACATTTTATTGTGTTTATTGACCTTAAAAATCCGATATCTCGGCTAATTTTTAAAAATTCTTAAAATCCATACGTACTTTTATGAAGGTAATCGTCCAGATTCTAATCACATGTAAAAAATTAATTTTTCTTAAAAACCTTCGAAGATTATAGGAATTTTCATATTTCGATGACGTCATCGTGACGTCATCATATGATCATTACCAAACGAAAGAGTTTTGCCCACATATACCACACCCTTAAACAACAGAGCTCCACTATATATGAGATCTTTGTTTTTCCAAATTAGCTTAAAGGGGAACTGTACCCAAAAAATTAATTACTTTTAAATAAAAGGGCTTTAAGTATATTGTTTAGAAATGTTAATACTCAGACTTGAGGTTCAGCGGCGGTTTCTTTTCAATTTTGACGTCACTTGAACCACCGCTGTACATCAATATTGAGCCGTCGAGCAAACTCGAAAATGACGGCGTCCAGAAGCATAAAATACGAGAATGAAAACGTTATTTCTCGATAGTACAAGAGCAGATACCGTAAAACTATTAACATTTCTAAACATTATACTTAAAGGCCTTTTATTTAAAAGTAATTTATTTTTTGGGTACAGTTCCCCTTTAATACTTTCGCGACTTTTAGATCAGTTACCCTGTAGTAACGATCTTGTACTATGCTGTTCATTAAAGTGACCCTCGCCCCAAAAGTTTTTATTGTCTTATTTGGAAGAACTTTTAAAATGATAAAGTAACTTCTTTTGAAGATTTTCACTTCTTCGCTTTCTTTGTGAGATATATCAGTTTTTTTGATATGCAAATATCTGGAATTTCGTCACACATGCATAATGAGTTATCAGAGAATGTTATATATCTTTGCGTTCATGAAATAAAATCACTAAAGTGTGAATAACACGTGTGTGCATTTCTCCCACAACACCAAACTTCTTGATTTTAAAGGATTTCGTTCGAGAATGAAAGAGATATACACATTTCTCCAATAAGTCATTATGCATGTATGACGAAATTCCAGACATTTGCATATCAAACAAACTGATATATCTCAAAAAGAAAGCAAAGAAACGAAAATCTTCAAAAGAAGTTACTTTATCATTTTAAAAGTTCTTCCAAACAAGACAATAAAACATTTTGAGGTTATGGACACTTTAACGAATTGAAAACGTTATACACGTTTGTTGGAGCATTGTGTTGAGAACTAGTAGGAACTACTGAGTATTTTTATCGAAAATAAAACAATATAGTTACTTCGAAAAGATTTGTAAACTTACCAATAAAAGGATTGAAATTTTCGATAATACTATTCCATAAGTAATGGTAAATAGACACGGCGCCCTCACAAAAACGTTCGTGTTAGAATATGCGAAGTTGTGGTATGACAAATATATTACGATACCCATTGGAACAGCAGGTGATAAAACACTAGTATCCTGCGAAATAAAGACAACAGATCATGAATATTATACACTCATTATCATACATTGGATTTACATTCTTCGATTTCGTTTTAATAATAATAATAATAATAATAATAATAATAATAATAATAATAATAATAATAATAATAATAATAATAATAATAATAAAAGACGTATTAGGAGCATTATACAATAGTCTCAATGCTCTTACAACAATATATTCTTAAAGTTACTTATAAAACTAATTACAGTTACATTATAAGATAAAGCCTATACTACATAATATATTACCACTACAGTAAAAACCCGCGAGTAAGAATCTGCATTTTTCCCAAGTTAGCCTAAACAGGTTCTTATATAAATGGTACTTAGCACAAATTGAGGCTATTTCGGTTCTTAAATAGGTTCTTACTCTCTAAAGAAAAAATACATTGAATTCCTTATAATATAACATCTGCATACCATGTAAGTATTTATAAAGAAATTCATGAAAAAAACAGACTCTTCCATATGCTGATGTGTAGCCATGGAGATACTGTATAAACAATATATATACAGTTACAGTATTTATGTGTAATTACAACAATAACAATTCTATTTGATTTTCAACATTGGCATTTACATTGTATTAAATTGGAGTAATAAGGCACCTCTGTCTCCAAAAATGTTGATCTGTATCTTATTCACCCAAGTGTACACATCTTTTTATATAGATTTTAGAAAATAAGAACCAGTTTCAAATTTTAGGCTGAACAGGTTCTTGTATAGAGCGGGTATAACTGGCAAATTTTAGCCTTACAGGTTCTTAAAAACTAGGTTCTTACTCGCGGGTTTTTACTGTATGAACAAAATAATTTAATTTTAAAAAAGAAAAGTCTTAAGTGCTGACTTAAAACTACTTAACATTTCAAAGCTTCTAATTTCCTGTGGTAATGAATTCCACAGTTTTGGTGCTGCAACCGAGAACGCTCTGTCTCCATGAATCACCGTTTTGGATTTTGGCTCAAGTAGCAGATTTCGGTCAGATGATCTCAAAGCACGAGTAGGTTTATATTTAGTTAGCAAATCAGTAATATAAACAGGCACCTGGCCATGCAAAGCCTTGAAAGTAATTATTAGTATCTTAAAACAATCCTTGATCTCACCGGCAACTAGTGAAGATTACGTAGCACAGGGGAGATATGCTCCGATTTTTTAATCCCTGCCACAAGTCTAGCAGCTGTATTTTGAATTCGCTGTAACTCTCAATTCATTTTCTGGTAAGCCATATAGGATGCTATTACAGCTGTCAAGTTTTGATGTTATGAATGCATGAGTACCAACTTCTCACAGTCCTTTTTACTCAAATATTTCCTGATCTTGCCAATATTTCTAATTCTGTTTTCCACCTTTACTCAAGCGATATATTCCCCGGCGCTTTATCCCCTCGTGAGCGAAGGGAGGGTGATAATCTCCCCGCGGCAGGAATCCATTTCTCATGGAATATCTATCTATACCTATCTATCCATCCATCATGTATATTATACCATGATACGAGGCACGAAGCGCCGAGTTGGATATTAGTTCATATACGACGAGAGCGAATGGTATAATTGTTTTATTATATAGCCAAACACTTAGAGTATTCTTTTTGAGCTTTCGTTATGAAACGCCATCGATTTCAGCTTTTTTCGGCCTAGAAAAACATGCCGCTATCTTGTTTTTTTTCTCTACCGCTAGGATATTAAGTGATCGCATAGTAGTAGAGCCAATCAAATTGCGAGATAGCTCATACCCTATATATATATATATATTTAAAATTTTTAAATCTAGAGTCTCTGAAATGCCATTTCCTGCATTTTGGGTGGAGATTTTACATAATTCTGAATATTATAAAACGTCCTAGAAAATACACAAAAGAGTGAAAGACTACACACTTTTAACTTAGTACAGTGTGTACTGAATATTGCTTGAAATAAGTTACTAAAACAAGATATGGAAAAAGTGTTTTAATGTATTATGTACTACGTTGACACACTTGTACTGAAGTGAAGTTTAACTGTTATCTCAAGTTATTGTTGTAGTTGTAATGCACTTGTATTTCAATATTAAATTACACTTATATACATGCTATACGAGTAAAAATTTTACAAGCATCCAATTGAATCTCTGAAAATATTTTTTTGTTTTCGCTTCTGATAGTCGCTTTTTTCCTTCAGCTTTCGCTTAATTGTGATTTGGCTATTTGTCGCCATTTTGAAATTTGATAACGTTTCACATGCGCCCGCACTACATCCCACCATGCATTAACTGCATTACTTTGTGTAAATTAAAATAAAGGTAATTTTGTGTTCAAGGACTTCAAACTTTATAGCTGAACTAAGTGAACTTAGCATTGTTTCGTCAAAGAATCAAATCACTCACACTGTGATCGACCCAATGTATTGCCTGATATGTCTGCTGTAACAATTTAAGTATGGTAATGTGTAGAAAAGGGCCCAGGAAGTGGGGGTCAATTTTGTGTGAGTGGGGGGCCAACAAGGGGGCCTGGGGGGCCAAATTTGGCCCCCTAGTATATATGTTAAAATATGCCTTGATATATATATATATATATATATATATATATATATATATATATATATATATATATATATATATATATATATATATATATATATATATATATATATATATATATATATATATATATATATATATATATATATATATATATATATACGTGTAGGTTTTGGTCTACGAAATGCAAAGAGTGCTCAACAACATATAGTTAGAGCAAATAACTATATATATATAATATATATATATATATAAAGTATATGTAAAATCTAAACTTTTACAGGTGCCGTAACACTGTGTTTCATGCCTAAGGCAATCGTCTGATGATTGGCTTAGGCATGATGATTGCCTTAGGCATGAAACACAGTGTTACGGCACCTGTAAAAGTTTAGATTTTACATATACTTTATAACTAGCTCTACAATTTTTGTATCGAGCACTCTTACTTACTGGGATTTTGTCCATGTTTTGGTCTATGCACCTAATACATTACGGCTATTGACCAATCAGAGTACTTGTTGTGTACTGTACATGTTATTTTATAAACTCTGATCGTTGCTCGACTTTCGAAAAGCTAAAAACACTCGTCTAGCGGCTCGAGTTTTTTTACACTTTTCTTTTAAGTCTCGCAACATCCCGCGTGTTTGGATCAGAGTATCCAAACACGGAAAACCATTAGGTATTTCTTAAATCACGGATACATACCGCGATCGAGGATCCATTTTTACCAACACCACCTTGGAATATATGACGCAATTCCAACATTATGTGTATTAATGAAGCGACAAGACATCCATATAAAAAGACAACTCTGATTTCGACATTTATGATAGGAGCCTGAATATAAAAAAAATATTAAAAATAGCGATAGAGAAAAAATATATAGAGAAAACTGCGACGCGGACGCCAGTAAATAAAATAAAATAAATTGAATTTTGTGAAACAATAAATCAAGAAACAACATCAATCAACTAAATAGCTTTTAAAACCTTAAAACTAGATAGCTTTTAAAACAATAAAGCTGAAACAACGCAAAACTAAATCGCTTTAAGGTATTTGCACTGGCAAAAAAATTTTGGAAAATTTTTTTTTCTCCTACAGGTATATTATAAGTATTATATACCTAATTTTGTTTTCCAAAGTTATATTTCTTCTGTCAGTAGCTTAAATACTAAAAAACGCTTAAGAAAATGGACGATTTTACACGGAATTTCCCGGAAGTTGGCGATTTCGACGATCTGAAGATTCGGTCGGTTGCGATCTACGACTGGGTCTGGGACAGCGGCAATCCATCCAAAATGGCGGATTTAAAAGGAAATGCACAGAACGAAGAATTTATCACATCAATAAACAACAAAGATCCTAACCCTAACCCCCCGCCTAACGAGTTTCCTAACTCTACATTATTACTTATTGGATTCCTCTGAGCCCAATATTACAAAATATTTAAGTCGAGAATTTAATATTGGGCGAGATCGAAGGTCGAGCCTAATATTGCAAGTCGAGACTTAAATATTTTGTAATATTGGGCGAAGATGAATCCAATAGGTGTTTTATTATATCCAACAAAATATCTTAACATAAAGATGTTTCTTCGCACGTAAATAGTCAAAAGGTTGCTCGTCATAAAAAAGAATAATAAAAAGACTCGAAAAAACACATCACGTTCCATGAGAAAGTACTTCAACCAATGAAATTTCGATTTAGATAAAAGGCACGCGAGTGACGTTGTTTTGCACGAGAACAGCCCGTGTAAATATAGTCCAAAGATTACTGCCCAATATGTAGCTGCCCTACATCGTAAAATATTGGGCTGCCACGTGATGCTAATAGAGACAGGTGATTGGTGGATTATATGTGAGGGTATAATAATACTCTGATATAGGGCTCCGCTTGAAACGTCAGTACATATTTCGTTACTAAAAATCTTGGCAGTTTTCCACCTTTTCACTTTGCTAGAGAACCAACAACTCTACTCCCATGAGTCTGAAGCTCGAAAGTCAAACACGGGTACACCCAGATGGTCGGTCACCCATCCAAGTACTAGCCCTGTCTAACAGGGTTTAACGTCAAACCTCAGTGGTCACCCGCTTCCCGACTTGTTTGCAGGCTCAACCTTGGCTGCTACAAAGTACTTCCCGAGTTAGCTGTTCACGACAAAAGCAAATAGATTTGCCCACGTTGACTAGTTTCATAATACGAATACGGTGGTAAGGGAATCACTTAAACCAGAGGATGCGGCCTAGCTTTTCGGTAATCGGCAACCAGTGAGTCTTCTCTCGCTTGACTGCTTGAGTAGTACAGTGTTTAAATCAAGAAAGAAAACGAGCCTGCACTATATTACTATATTACACTGACCGTGCTAAAGCGAATTTTATTACCTAGGCTAAAATAAACATTGCGTTTCACGATGAGACATCGGCTATGAAGTTTAACACTTTCGGAAATCGTTGCCGAAAGTTAAACCATTTTAACTTGCGGTAAAGGTTGCCGAAGGTGTAAGGTTACAATAGCACTTTGTCGAGATGACCTCAGTACCCAATGTTTGTCTGCATTTACCCATAATTATTGCGGCCATAACAAAAGAAAATAGCTCATTTGCAATGATTTGTGAGTCAAACTTGGTTTGTTTGTGCGCATTTTGAGCTATAAAGTGCCCATAACCTCAAAATGTTTTATTGTCTTGTTTGGAAGGACTTTTTAAATGATAAAGTAACTTCTTTTGAAGATTTTCGTTTCTTTGCTTTCTTTTTTAGATATATCAGTTTGTTTGATATGCAAATGTCTGGAATTTCGTCACACATGCATAATGACCTCTTGGAGAAATGTGTATATCTCTTTCATTCTCGAACAAAATCCTTTAAAATCAAGAAGTTTGGTGTTGTGGGAGAAACGCACACACATGTTATTCACACTTTAGTGTTTTTATTTGATGAACTCAAAGATATATAACATTCACTGATAACTCATTATGCATGTGTGATGAAATTCCAGATATTTGCATATCAAACAAACTGATATATCTCAAAAAGATCTTAAAAGTTCGTCCAAATAAGACAATAAAACATTTTGAGGTTAGGGGCACTTTAAAGGACTATTACGTTGCCACGTGAGATACGATATATATGCGATTTTCTTTCTCACGCCGGCAACGCAATGAAATTTGACCTGTTGCGTTGCCAGCGCGAGAAATGAATCTCTCGTGTATCCCAAAATTCATATCGTTACGGGAAAAAATCGCGACCAGACGGGGGGATTATGTGACGACATGTTAGTGCTTACTTACAGGTTCCAAGAAGATGTGTTGTCCAAAAAAACCGCCAAGGTAGAAAACCAACATTCCTAGCACCTGAACTTCTGTTACGTCTATTCTAAAAAAAGTCAACAAACACTGAACAGTAAGTTAGGAAACTTTAAGAGGAAGTTAGGAAACTTTAAGAGGAAGTTAGGAAACTTTAACAGGAAGTTAGGAAACTTTAAGAGGAAGTTAGGAAACTTTAACAGGAAGTTAGGAAACTTTAACAGGAAGTTAGGAAACTTTAACAGGAAGTTAGGAAACTTTAAGAGGAAGTTAGGAAACTTTAAGAGGAAGTTAGGAAACTTTAACAGGAAGTTAGGAAACTTTAAGAGGAAGTTAGGAAACTTTAAGAGGAAGTTAGGAAACTTTAATAGGAAGTTAGGAAACTTTAACAGGAAGTTAGGAAACTTTAACAGGAAGTTAGGAAACTTTAAGAGGAAGTTAGGAAACTTTAACAGGAAGTTAGGAAACTTTAACAGGAAGTTAGGAAACTTTAAGAGGAAGTTAGGAAACTTTAAGAGGAAGTTAGGAAACTTTAATAGGAAGTTAGGAAACTTTAACAGGAAGTTAGGAAACTTTAAGAGGAAGTTAGGAAACTTTAAGAGGAAGTTAGGAAACTTTAAGAGGAAGTTAGGAAACTTTAAGAGGAAGTTAGGAAACTTTAAGAGGAAGTTAGGAAACTTTAAGAGGAAGTTAGGAAACTTTAATAGGAAGTTAGGAAACTTTAACAGGAAGTTAGGAAACTTTAACAGGAAGTTAGGAAACTTTAACAGGAAGTTAGGAAACTTTAACAGGAAGTTAGGAAACTTTAACAGGAAGTTAGGAAACTTTAACAGGAAGTTAGGAAACTTTAAGAGGAAGTTAGGAAACTTTAAGAGGAAGTTAGGAAACTTTAACAGGAAGTTAGGAAACTTTAACAGGAAGTTAGGAAACTTTAACAGGAAGTTAGGAAACTTTAAGAGGAAGTTAGGAAACTTTAAGAGGAAGTTAGGAAACTTTAAGAGGAAGTTAGGAAACTTTAAGAGGAAGTTAGGAAACTTTAACAGGAAGTTAGGAAACTTTAACAGGAAGTTAGGAAACTTTAAGAGGAAGTTAGGAAACTTTAACAGGAAGTTAGGAAACTTTAAGAGGAAGTTAGGAAACTTTAAGAGGAAGTTAGGAAACTTTAACAGGAAGTTAGGAAACTTTAAGAGGAAGTTAGGAAACTTTAACAGGAAGTTAGGAAACTTTAACAGGAAGTTAGGAAACTTTAACAGGAAGTTAGGAAACTTTAACAGGAAGTTAGGAAACTTTAAGAGGAAGTTAGGAAACTTTAACAGGAAGTTAGGAAACTTTAACAGGAAGTTAGGAAACTTTAAGAGGAAGTTAGGAAACTTTAATAGGAAGTTAGGAAACTTTAACAGGAAGTTACGAAACTTTAACAGGAATTTAGCCAAATTAAACAGGAAATTAGGAAACATTAACAGGAAGTTAGCCAAATTTAACAGGAAGTTAGGAAACTTTAACAGGAAGTTACGAAACTTTAACAGGAATTTAGCCAAATTAAACAGGAAATTAGGAAACATTAACAGGAAGTTAGCCAAATTTAACAGGAAGTTAGGAGACTTTTACAGGAAGTTAGGAAACTTTAACAGTAAGTGAGTCAAATTTAACAGGATGTTAGGATAGTTTAAGACGAGGTCAGGGAACTTTAACAGGAAGTTAGAAAATTTAACAGGAGTTTAGGAAACTTTAACAGGAAGTTAGGAAACTTTAACAGGAAGTTAGAAAAATTCGGAGTAGGTTGGTCAAATTTAACAGGAAGTTAGAAAACTTAACAGGAAGCTAGGAAACTTTAACAGGAAGTTATGAAAATTTAACAGGACAAAAAATCTTGACTGGATTTTCAACCACAATCCTTTGCGTTATCAACCACAATCCTTTGCACAGCCCATATAAAATCCTTTGCACGTGAATCGCGGGATTCTCTTTCACTCTTCTTCGATCGCCGTTGTCAGTGCCACAGTTGCAAAGCGTTGCAAAGCTTAAACTTTAGATGAGTGAGTTCAATTTCTAACTTGAAATATGCGGAAACCATTTTCTTTCATCTATCTAAAACAATCACAACTATATACCAGTTGTTTTCGCGTGTGTGGGTTTCAGATTTCTCGCTCCGGCTGTATTAAATAAAGACATAATTTCTATTAAATCCGATCTATGGCTTAATTACTCGATATATATCTATATAAAATTACAATGTGTTTATGTATTCTACCGCACAATTTTACCGCATTTAGATAAATTCTGAGCCGGAGACGACTTCGTCTATCGCCTCGTGTCATCGATCAACAATCCGAAACAGCATTAGATTTCTGTTTTGTGTCTCTCTGCACTCGTGTACATTTGTGTCACACACAACAATAAAAACAATGTATTAAGTATCGAGAAACTACCTGACATATAATACCATCTATGTATGAGCTTCATATACTGTACATAATGTTACTCGTTAAAGGAACAGTGAACTCGAAACCGATCTCGAAACCATGTCCATACGCCTGTCGACAACTGTGAGGGTGTCATTATAAACAGATTAACTGAGTCATAAATAATTTCAATATTTTGTTAGCCATTGGCAGTTTACCGTTGACGTTCAGTTCTCATTAAAAACACACAAACAATTGCGCTCAATTTGCCTTTGATACGCCACTTTACCTTAATTAAATCCACCCAAAATAACCTCAGGATACCCCCTTCTGCTGCCTTACTCGGGTTCACTCAGCACTCCAAAATTGCACAGAACTCTGCGCAGCACTTACTATACTAACCTAGTATTATTATTATTATTATTATTATTAGACCCGTGCCTCAGAAGATCATTCTGCCGTCTTCGGCATGCACCAATGCCTGGTTAGAGATCCCCTGCTGCTATATTCTTCGGCGGCCATTTTAGCCTGCCCTCGCCACCTTCGATCAAGCCCCTCTACTTTTTTCCCGGCTCAACGGACAGCGACCATGGCTCCATCACTTCCCGTCTCAGCTGGCATGTTGGGGCCACTCACTGCCACACCTCATCCTGTCCTCGCTGGTCTACAGTCTCCTGCCCAGTCACAGTATGTGCAGGCACCTCCAGTACAGTGGTTCCAACGTTGGCATATCAAATCCACAGCAAGAGGATGCGATATCTGGATCTTCACCAGGTATGATGTATGTTTCTGCGCCCCCGGTTTGCGGGCGGCGCCGCGATTTAACCTTTCACAAACGGTCTTTGCCATCCCGAAGGTTATTTGCCATCCTAAATAATTACCTCAATCTCCCTGAATCTTAACACCAGCCCTCGGAATTTCCCGATCCATTCGCCACCTCATCCACTCCCATCAGCTCAACCGCTGTTATTGTCCGCGGTTTCCATTCGATCCCTTACAAGGTAGTAGCTGCCATCACCTCTAGGGAGTTCGTGCAGCTTGACACTTTGCTCCGCATTCCCGCCGACGATCCCGTTTCTCCCACCGTGTCCATTGACGGAATAATGGTGATCGGCCAGTCTGTCCGGAAGAAACGCCGCCCCCTCGACATCACCCAGCCAAGGGTCCTTTCCACATACTTCCTCAAGTACCGCGCTCGGGATTAGATAATATACCAGCTGCTTGTTCTTCGCATCAATTCCAAGTTTGGTGGCGTGGTTTGGCGCCACTATGATGAGGCGTTCTGTAGTGATGCTGCAGCTCGGAGCTTCACGGATTGGTCATAGATAAATGTGGAATTGTACAATTTTCACACCACTAATGCTTGATCAGGTCACGTTCCCAAGCGTCCTCTACCGGTGCGTCGGATTCCTCATAGTCCCCTTTTGGGTGACGCAAAAAAGGGGGCTTACGTGGCTCCCAAGAAACCGTACCGCTATCATCATGTGTGTAGCGTAGCATCCCCTCTTGTGAGGGTACCCATCAGCGTAGTACTTGTCCATCTTGGGAAGCTGAGTCTCAGGGAGATGTAAAACGCCAGCATTTTAGCATCTAACAGTCTGTCTGCACTCTACTCCAATCAGTACTTGTATGCTGGGCCTCTTGTATGTTTATTAAACATTACCTCTCATGCTGCTTTGTGTATTCGTTCTTGTTCCCGGGCTGTATCTCGCTTGACTCTCACCTAATTCTCCCGGGAATTCCAACACTACCCAAGCAATGTTTGTGCTGGATAGCATTCGGGATGCTTTCCGCATTGGTTTTCTACCTCGTCCGCCCGGATCACCCTTCGGTCGACCAATATCTACCTGTAGCTACGAAAGCATCTCGATATCGCGTGGCGGGCCCCTTCGCCACTCTTCCGTTCCAAAATCTACACGTTAGTCCCTTTTGCATTATCCCAAAGTGTAATCAGTCAGGCAAATGCAGATTTTCGATCTATTGTCTCCCGGCGGATCCAGCGCAAACGACTGCATCCCTAAAGAGCCCTATTCTATGTACAACCCACCCATCCGACCCCTTCCTCCTGGGGATGCGTTGGAGAGACCAGCTCTACTGTATGTTAATACTGTCCTCCCCTTCGGTTTAAACTCATACCCATATCTGTTAGACACCATCGCTTCCGCAGTCCTCTGGATTCTTGAGTCTAACTACTAACTGTTGCCTAACCTGCACAACTTGCACGACTTCCTGACTATGGGCCCTGCTGATTCCAACCAGTGTCATTACTCATTTGCACGTTGCTATCGACTTCCAGGTCTTCCAGAGTTTCGGCATCCCTCTTCACCCGACGAAGGTCCATCGCTGGTGTTTTGAGGTATCGAACTAGACTCCGTCCGCCACCCGGACGTTAAATTCATGCGTACTTCACCGGTCGTGGGTGGACCGTCGCACTCACCATCGCAAGGAATTCGATTCCTTGATTGGCCACGTCCACCACTCTTGCATTCTACACTACCACTATTATTAATATTTGCCTTTTATTTGTCGTTTATAGTAAATATAACTTACGGGGCATAACTACCATGCCAAATGGTACACTTTTTCACTGTCTATATGGGTGTGGGTATACTTATAGTAGGTATAGAAGCCCAATTCTGTTAGGGGGCAATGCATTTTTGCCTGAAAAATTAAGAGCTGAATATTGATTTTTAAGTTGTATTCAATATTTTCACTCATGTGCTACTACTACAAAATAAGGCAAATGGGCGGTAGTACGGTAACTAAATAGTTCAACATTTTGCTTAAACATTTCAGATGTATATGACCATTTTAATTCAGATTTGGGGCTTGTAAGCACAACAACCAAGACATTGATGTTAGCCTAATAAAAGAAAACAATAAGGCAAACAATGCCAAACATGAATATAATAGATTTTCTAGACATACTTTCCAAACTTTACAGTACCAGTAACATATGCCACCCAATGGGTAATATAGAACATTATTGCAGCACCAATAGAAACAGCCATCATCCAGTCAGGTAACTGTCCCAATTTTAAAGCAACAGCGGCACCTGTCACTATAATACACATCGATAAAGCATCACAACCATGATCGAACAGCTCTCCCAGCGGTGAACTAGAATCAGTCCTCCGCGCCTGTTTTCCGTCCACCGCATCCAATGTCTGGTAAACAAACAAACCAAGACCATTGAGATGAAGACTCCATGAAGGAACCTGAGAAAAAATAAATACTGTACTTTATTATATTACATAGTTTTGCCTAATAAATAATACGTAAAGGGTTACCGTATTTCCTCTAATAAACGCCCCCGGCGCTTATTAAATTTTGAAACAATTTGATGCGGCGTTTAATTAGAGGGGCGTTTATCAGAGGGGCGTTTATTAGAGGGGCGTTTATTAGAGGGAGGTGTTTATTAGAGGGAGGCGTTTATTAGAGGGAGGCGTTTATTAGAGGGAGGCGTTTATTAGAGGGAGGCGTTTTTTAGAGGGAGGTGTTTATTAGAGGGGCGTTTATTAGAGGGGCGTTTATTAGAGGGAGGCGTTTTTTAGAGGGAGGTGTTTATTAGAGGGAGGCGTTTATTAGAGGGAGGAGTTTATTAGAGGGAGGCGTTTATTAGAGGGAGGCGTTTATTAGAGGGAGGCGTTTATTTGAGGCAGGCCTTTATTAGAGGGAGGCGTTTATTAGAGGGAGGCGTTTATTAAAGGGGGGAGGCGTTTATTAGAGGGAGGCGTTTATTAAAGGGGGAGGCGTTTATTAGAGGGAGGCGTTTATTAAAGGGAGGCGTTTATTAGAGGGAGGCGTTTATTTGAGGCTAGGCGTTTATTAGAGGGGGGCGTTTATTAGAGGGAGGCGTTTATTCGAGGGAGGCGTTTATTAGAGGGAGGCGTTTATTTGAAGCTAGGCGAGGAAATACGCTACGTCCAAGGAGTGATCAGTACCTAACTTCTCCTGATAATATCAATGGTTAACCAAGCATAGAGGTAATGAGAATAAAGAAAATGATCACGAAGGACAAACTGACGTGTTTTTAAAACAACTTCTCCCAACTAGTACTATAAGAAGAAATGTTTGGAGACCAATAAGGAGAATTTGTATGTTGATAGTGAGGTAGGTAATCTTCGAGTTAAACCCCTCGAGTTAAGCCCTTCGAGGTAAGCCCTTTTCCCATTTTCTCCGAGGAATTAACTCGATGAACGCAAGGCTGTTTTCGCAGTTCGATGTAAGCCCCCAAGGAAAGAAGGGGCTTAACTCGAAGACAATCAACGACTTAGACGCCCGAGTTAAGCCCCGACATTTGAAGGATGTAAACAAGTGACACATTCGTTTTCGCGTCATGAATGACTTTCTTTTTTCTTTCCATGGGAGCTTAACTTGAATCCGCCAACATCTATGGCATCAGGTCATTACTTAACTTGAGTAAGGGATATACTATATGAGAAAGAATTGTGCTGAAAAAAGCTGTTATATGGCTGCTGAAGTACGTTTAGACCACTCCCTCTTAAATTATAATAGCGCTCCGTCGAGATGACGTCAGTACCGATGTTTGTCCGCTTTTACCCATAATTATTGCGGCCATAACAAAAGAAATAGCTCATTTGCAATAATTTGTGAGTCAAATTTGGTTTGTTTGTCCGCTTTTTGAGCTATTAATAGCAGCTCTACGCTATTGGTGATTCTAGGTTTGAAAAAATCATGTATATATACAGGTCCTTGGAGTTTGAAACATAACGTCTGTGTTTCAGAGATCGCATCGAGGCCATATCCAACAATAATCCTTGATCGTATCTCAAATTTGGAACCAGTTACCTTCTGCAGTTAAAGCCACAACTTCTTCATCCCAGTTTTGTAAATATATTTGTATTTCCGATTTTGTTGGTTGCCAATGTAATAACTGTCTGTAATCCCTAACACAATCTCTATCTGTCTATCATATAGTACATAATGTAAATTAGTTTGATTCTTTATTATATTAATTTGTATAATTAATTTGATGTATTGTACTAGCTAATTTGTTCTATGTAAATGTAACTTATTTCTGTAACTAAATATTTGAACTGTCGAGCGTTTATATCATGAACCCCTGGCTCGGGTGACTGGGCAACCACACCCTGCGTTACCGACGTTAAATAAATTATTATTATTATTATTATTATTATGGGAGTTTAACTCGACGGAGAACACGTTCATCGCGTTAATAGCGCTCCGTCGAGATGACGTCAGTATCGATGTTTGTCCGCTTTTACCCATAATTCTTGCGGCCATAACAAAAGAAAATAGCTCATTTGCAATTATTTGTGAGTCAAATTTGGTTTGTTTGTCCGCTTTTTGAGCTATTAATAACAACCAGACTCTACGCTATTCCTCGAAGAAAATGGGCGTGTCGGGGGCTTAACTCGAAAAACGCTTAACTCGAAGATTACCTACCTCGTTGATACTGGGGCTTAAAGGGATAAGGCCACACAACATGTCCTCCACATACTGTACAGTACGGAAATCCGAGAGCAGAATAAACACTACAGTGCTACCATATACAAAAAGAGTTTGTTGGAGTCACCAATCAGAATTTTGCACATATTCCACTTGGAAATGGTCATACTGCAGATGGTCCATAATATTAGTGCAATATTATCATAGAATATTGAGACAGTATATGGTGTTTTAATGAGATAACCAGTAATAACGAAAATTTAGTCATTTCCAATACATGTTACTATACAGAATTTATAAAATAGACAATTGAGTATTCAGTATTTTAAAAATACTGATAATAGAAACATGAATATATTGTATCCAGCACACTGTTGCATGTCATCACATAGTATCCTAGAAATAATAATTATAACCAACACAAGTCAATAGTTTATAAATGTAGTCACGAAATCCACCGCGTGCCATGTTTTTCTATTCACAGTTTCTCATTCAGTAATCAGTATCGAATATAATAGTGACTCATTGAATAGTGACTGCGATCAAAACGGTGAGCAATAATCAAAAACTCGAAACTCATACCGGCATCGTGTGAATGCAACACCGTAACGGCATGAAATGATACCGGTACCGTGTGAACAGTTTGATACCGTGATGATTTGATGCCGGGTCTTAGAGGGATTTCATAGTAATAGTATCCTAGAAATAATAATTATAACCAACACAAGTCAATAGTTTATAAATGTAGTCACGAAATCCACCAAGATAATGAAGATATGTTACTAATTTTCAATATCTAATACAATATCTTCATCAGATGCAGCCAAATGAGTGCAATCATGTTTGTGGATTTTGTAGATTATACATAATTGATACTCATAATGTACCAAAGTCTATCCCCCACCAGTTGAAGAGCAGGGCTGAGGGGGGATGTCAGCCCCCCCCCCCCCCAATAATAATGCTGCCAAAAATTTACATGTTTAAAAAATTTAAGTTGCAGATCACTTTACATTTATATCAGGAAAATGCCAAACCAAGAGTTATTCGTGCTTCCGAATTGTATGCATATTCATGAAATGGAGAAACTATGTAACCAGGTAATTTTAGGATTGGTACCCAGCCCCCAACTAAGGATTTGCTTCCTCCGTGACTGCCCAGGTTGACAATAATAATAATAACTTTATTTATGCTTGATAGCCTCAATAGGTTCTTTAACAAATCCTCTTTATGCGAGGGTCGAGAAATCTCGCCAAGATACCAACAAGATCTTGTCAAGATCGTGTCAATATCTTGTTATGTACTGTACTTGCCAAGATCTTACAGAAATCGTGCCCAACTTGGCAAGATCCTCCAATATCTTGCCAAGATCTTGACAAAATATTGCATAATCTTGGCAAGATTATGCAGCCAAGATGTTCAATCTGGGGATCTTCACATCAATAAACAAGAACAATGTGCAGTGATTATAGTTAAATGCTGAGGATAATACACTAAAATAGAGCATTTTAGCCAAGTTTAATGCTTTATGCCCCCATGGTGACCAGCACCTACATGTAACTTCTCCTAATAATATCAATGGGTATATAGTCAAGCATACACTAGAGGTAATGAGAATAAAAGAAATGATCACCAAAGATAAACTGACATGTTTTAAAACAACTTGTTTGTTTGGAGACCAATAAGGAGAGTGTGTGTGTTGATACTGCTCATGGCTATAATGCTACAATATTTTTTGACCTTTTCTTTTTGGCTTGATCTGATTTTTCAGTTATTGCTGAGTAAATTTAATATAACATTATAACCACAGAGTGCAGTGATTATAGTTAAATGCTGAGGATAATACACTAAAATAGAGCATTTTAGCCAAGTTTAATGCTTTATGCCCCCATGGTGACCAGCACCTACATGTAAACTTCTCCTAATAATATCAATGGGTATATAGTCAAGCATACACTAGAGGTAATGAGAATAAAAGAAATGATCACCAAAGATAAACTGACATGTTTTAAAACAACTTGTTTGTTTGGAGACCAATAAGGAGAGTGTGTGTGTTGATACTGCTCATGGCTATAATGCTACAATATTTTTTGACCTTTTCTTTTTGGCTTGATCTGATTTTTCAGTTATTGCTGAGTAAATGTAATATAACATTGATCTAATGTTAGGATTTCCATTGGTTTTTAATACACCTCAAATTTGAGAAGCAGATGTAAATTTGTCCACTATTATTCAAGTTACTTCTGATGTCAAAAGTAAGACCCAGTACGAGCATTGGTCTGCTGTATTTTCACAGCTTACAATGTTTTTGGTCCTCTGGTAACACAATGTTTTCCGCCGTGAGGAGCTGCTTCTGACGTCACACAGCAGGATTCACTCAGTTTAGTTTAGTAGATCTATCACTCTTTTTAGGTAAACAGGATATACCCAACAGGCTAGAAGCCCAATTGATAGGGGTTCTGAGCAGGGGCGAAATTAGCTCTTTTTCGTTGGGGGCTGTACGGTAAAATTGCCCTGCTAAAATCTTTGGTGCCCTGCAGCTCCGTAGGTAAAATTTACCGAAACGTATAAACGGAGGTCTGCCTCAATCTACATGCATTTGAACTAAATTCCTATTGTCAGTCTGGTAAGTGATGGCAAGCTGGCAATTGGCAATACATAGAGTTAAAAATAGATATTAATTTATAGCAAGACCACAAAAATAGGCATTCAGCCGTGTCCGACGAGAATGACACAACTACAGCCCGCGCGTTTCCGGTTTCCTAAAGCACAGTACCTGTACGTATGAACAGCTGCACAACTGCTGTGTGCGCGGACTAAGAATTGATCGTGCATAAAACTAATAAAAGTATAATCGTCATGCATTATTTTTCTGGATGCAGAGGCGTAGGAACGCATTTAAAGTAGAAAATTTTGAAATCTAGAAGCTCGGAAAGACAATTTGCAGCAATTTGAGCAAACTTTTCCCATCAATTCTACAGCGAGCATATTTCAAATGAATCCAAGCTTACATGCTGCCTCTTACCAATCTAACACTCGCGCGCGTAGCCAATCTCGTTCCCAGAGCCTGCGCAGGCTCTGTGAACAATATTGTCATGTGACAGGGGTTTAGGGGTTGGCTGGCTAACACTTCAGGCTACACTCGTTTGTAAAATCTCGTGTAGATGAAGCCCATAGGTAGATTACCTTAAGTAGCTTCTCTCCTAGCCTCTGACTGCGCTGCCCTGTAAGATCTCTGATTGCCCATTTGCCCTGCCAATTGGTGTTTAGTTGGTTTTTTTGGGTTTTTTTGGGGGGTGTCACCCCCCTCCCCCCCACACACACACACACACCCCCCTTGAGTTTCACCCCTGGTTCTGAGGGCCTATGATTTAAGGTTGTTATCCGATATACTTACCATTTGCTGGTATTATTGCAAAGACAGCACTTTCTCCTCAATTATTTTTAAGATCCTGAGTGGTGGTCTAACACAGGATTTGAACCTGTGTCTCCCAGCTCATAGACATGTGTGGTAACCCCTAGACCACAACAGCTGATGTGCACAGCTAAAATTTGCATGGAGACCACTCAAAACATAAATTTTAAATGGCTATAAATGACTTTAAGTTGTCATTTAAGTTTGGTGTTTTTTCATGGTATTAATGAAAAATTGATTAAAAAATAATCCAATAATTTCATTGCATAAACACTTTAAAGGATTATGCAGTATGACAGTGGGTAAAATTTCATTTAATTCCTAAAATGACATCACATAGACTATCAGCAGTAAAATTAAAATAAGCTGTTATTTTCTAAAGAATTTAAGCATTATCATAAGAAGGTTAGTATTAGGTTTAGGACTATGTTTTGAATTCAGGATTCTTACATTAAACATCACCCGGTTATTTATATGTGCTGTACACTATTGCACTGATAGCAAATGTCACATAAATATTGATAATTATTCTAGATATTGATTATGAGGCTTTACTGCATTTTAATTGGCTACCTGAGTGGGCATACTTTGCAATACACGGTCATAGAATCCTAAATGCAAAAAGCTTGTTCAATGGTGATTTTGCCCAAGTAGTTTCAACTACTTATATTTTTATACGGACCATGAACTGGTAAATATTAATATTATGCATTCTATCCTGCAGAGCATATAAAGAGTTTTATCATTATTCTATTAGTACTTCATGGTCCATAAACTAGCTTTTAGAAGCCGTGCCATCCATGACTCAATCATTATTATTTGGCATTACGTACAAGTTAAAATTTTAACAGTTAATTCCAAAATATCTGTTCAGCTCTTCCAAACTCGCTTTGGCTGAATTAAGTCCACGTTTCAAAATATGGAGTGAAGTTTCATATAATATATAATTATAAGATCGTAAAATAACGTCACATAGACCATTGTATATTGTAATCTATTGTATCGTATTATGTAAAATAAGATACGAAATTAAAATCAAAAGTTATGTCGTTATGGCTACAACTACAAGTGAAACAATTTACAATGTCTCATTTGGTAATTAGCAATTTATGGGTTATGCTTCTCTATCCTGGCAACTGCATTTGTCGAGAATAATTTGGGAGAGCCAAAACCTTTCACGAGAATAACATGTGTTTCATCAACAAAGACTTGTAGTCATGGATAGCATCATGAATTAGCAAATGGAGGCCGCCATTTAATGCCATCAACAAAAGACTTCGATATTTACATATCCGGGGATATCGTGTATATAGAGCACCAGAGCTTACCTCAGATCTGGCTTGTGGAGAGAAGTAGACCAACAGCAGAGTCGTAAACAAATTTACGAGCAATCCTATTATAGTAATCGTATTGGGAGCCATCCACAGTGGTAGTCTCTTAACAACCCAACGCCACCACACTTGTAAATAAGGATCGAGAAGAGTCGAATTGTTCACATCGTACTTGTGCTTTGCCACTCGTTTTAGCTGATGCTCGCTAAGCACAGCAGCCATGGTTAACCGTTTAACACCGACGTTGACGCTTTAATAGCCTTCTTTCAATGAATCGTTCACTGTAAAAACAACATCGACACAACATTCGACGCCATATTGTTCTGAGCAGACGCGCCGCCGTCGTGAAGTCACAACATTCTCTGCAATCTGATTGGTTAATATTGTCATCCGTCTATAGTTTATACATCCTCAAAATTTAGGCTATTTATTTATATCGTTTTTATTTATTTAATTTAATATTTATACAGGATGCTCCGCTCACCAATGGTGGTTTTCAGGGAGGTCCTGTCGTAAATATATAAGTAATGTAAATACATGATAGATTATAAACTATAAGAAGAGAAACGCTCAAACAAATAAAGTAATTTGAAAATTGGTGTGGTTAGAATAATTTCTTTAAGTTTGTTTTAAAATATTCTAAACTTGAGGATTCCCTTAGGTCGGTTGACAATAAATTCCAATCGCACACAGAATGATACTTCATTTGCTGTTTACCCCAGTTGGTACGTGGTCGCGGTAGATGAAAATCGTCTCGCCGACGTGTGTTGTAGTGGTGAATGTTGGAAGTCTTCAGAGTCTGCGATATGGTTGACATGCTTAAAAATTGAGAGATGGTAGCGACGACGAAGAGATAGTGGTTTCCAGTTGAGAGATTTTAATGACATAGTAGCAGAGGCGTAGTTAGGAAGATCGAGGATAAGTCTGGCGGCATTGTTCTGTAGAACTTGTAGGCGTTCCATGAGTGTGGAATTATTTTTGTCTCCCCACACTATGTCACTGTAATCAAATAAAGGAAGTACAAGGCTGTTCTAAAGGGTGAGTCTAGCATGGATAGCATCGTTTGGATACTATCCCAGTAAAACCCTAAAAACATTATTCCTAACCCTAAAAAACTATACCTATTCCTAACCTTAAAGAGTGAGTGTCGGTAGTGCTTTGCGCGCTTGTTTTCTTCTTGGCGGCCATTTTATGGGACGCCTATTTCAGTTCACAAACGAATCCGTCGATATTTGATCAATCCTTCTTATAAATTATCCATTTTCAAGTTTTCTAAGAAGTAAATATACCTGAGTGATCAATTATTGTGATATTTTTCGTAAAATTGATCATTTACTAGTAATCTTTTCGATACATAGAAGCTGCTACGAGCGCTTCGTCTCCGAAGCGTGGAAGGCCGGGTTATGCTGCTGAAACAGCGCGAATAAGTTTGCGAATGGAAGTGTTTGATGAGTGACCAATAAAGAAATATATTTTGTTTCTGCTGATGTTTTGTTCATTTGAATTTGCAAATATTCAGGAACTAAAGCCATCCGGGCCAGCTTGTTCGTCAGAAACGGCGTTGCGCGCGGCCCGCAGTGATTCACAAACAAGCGAACCGCAACTGTTCAAATTGTCTTGAACATTAACTTCATAACGCCTCGAAGTCAGGATCGCACTCCAATTTCAACATTTCCAAATAAATCTAAAGAGTTCACATGCAAATTATAGTTCTAACGATGCGATGCACTAGCAATGAATTCGTATCAAAACAAAAACACAAGCGCGCAAAGCACTACCCTGACACTCTTTAAATATCCCTATTCCTAACCCTAAATATCCTTACAAATTGTCGGACCTCTAACCACTTCATCTCCTTCGTGTACCGGACACACAATGGACACAGACTACTCGTCATAGACACATCAAGGTTATTTTCTCGGGATTCATGAGAAGCTTTACAAGAACAAAAACCCTAACCATAACCCAAATAAAAACTCTAGTCCTAACCCTGAAATAAAGGAATACTAACCCTACTTTAAAACTAAATATTTCAATGATGTAATATTCTGTGTCCCCTCGCAAGCGAAAAGTGGTAGGTCCAACCCCTTATAAGGAAGTAAAAAGGGTATGCACGTTTGCCTAAGATAATAGGCATGTATGTTATGTACTTGGACTAGGTAATTCTAAATCTGTTTTCAGAATTGAAAACGGTTAAATAGGAATAACATTCAAAATTTACCTAAATAGAAACAGGTCTGGCCGGGGACCAGTTCAACCTCGTACCCAGGGTATTTTGCCTCCGCGGCCGCCCAGAGCCTGCGACCCCCCTGTCCTGCGGAGGGGAAACGGAGGCTCTGCGGAACAACGATGAAACTCGTCATTTGATTGGTTGATGCTGAGCTCTCGCACCAGTTTCTTTAGGAGCTAATTGCTCGAGCGAAGTTTTGCATTTTCGAATCGCGGTTTAAAAATAAACAGTTATTTTCAGAACTATGGCTGGTAAAGATTTATTCGATACACCTGCAACACATAATTATACACGACAGATCCAAAATACAATTGAACACATGAAATAAGTTAAAACTTAAAACTATTATTAATATTATTCTCGCTTCGTCGCCAAACAAACATCCATCGTCTGACTCGTCTCGTAATTATTCGCAGTTTCGCCTCAGAACTTTAAAATTATATTAGAGACTACAAGGTCGATGTAGTTTAGCCAAAGTTATTGACAGAAAGTACAATTCCTTACATTTTAATGTGTTCTGTGTAACCTGAGCCTACCTGAGCGGCTGAGCCGATCACTGCCGACCGGTTATGCACCGTGTAAGACATCACTAGCTACGTCACAAAGGAGGGTTAGGGTTATATATATAGTAATTGTCGTCTCACTTGTGACGTAGTTGGTGATGTCTTACACGGCACATAAGCCCTGCCGACGGCGACATATAAAAAACACTCTCGTCAATCCTCCGGTTGACGATTTAGCGAAAAGCTAAGAAAGACCATTTGTATCGCAACGCTTTGCCAAGAGCTTTGTAAAACATACTGGGCCATTCTTTATCGGTAAACAAATATTTTTCCTGGTCTTCGAACAAGCTAAACATCGTCGATGACAGTAGCAAATTATAGAGAACTGGGAACCAGAGGACTGGGAACAAAAACCCAATTTTGGGGACGTTTTCATCGGAGTTCCCCAGAGCCTCTGTTTTCTTGGCGCAGGCCAAAAGGAACGCAGGCTCTGGGAACGACATTGGGTAACAGGCGGTCCGATTGGCTCCTTTTGATTGGTTCCGTGATGCTTGGAATAGGATCAGATTGATTGGTCCTATTGATCCTGATCCGCTTACCTATCGGAGCTTACCTGTAGTAATTCAGTCTTGTTAAAGAGGTGGGATGGTGGGTGCGTATTTCGTCCACGTTGAGCACTGTGCACTACGTCGTCTGCGCTTATTGCGTGACAATAACTTCGAATGCTATCGGATTACGGTTGCGTTGCATTCGAGTGTCATACTCTTGTGCGTCATCGATATCCTGGGGCGTATGCATCGTAGCACGTCTCCTTTGGTTTAACCTTGGTTATGACTAACCTCATTTATACCATACCTCGACTAAATCAGTTTGTCGGAGTGTTACCAATATATTCATCCTTTTAACTTACCTGTTTGGTTGGTTGGGTAACAGGCGGTCCGATTGGCTCCTGTTTGATTGGTTCCGTGGTGCTTGGAATAGGATCAGATTGATTGGTCCTATTGATCCTGATCCGCTTACCAAACTGAGCAGAGATCACCGGTTTGAGATCTCAGCTTCCAAGCATCTCCGTAACTCTCTGGACTACTTATAGGCAATGTTACCCAAACGGTTTGCGCTTTAGCTCCGTGGTTCCGATTCTTATCATCTGCGTGTTCAGCTACGAGCGTTATGCTCTACCAGTTGCGTAATACACGCGAGAATTGCGTATTTGCGTGTTCAACCATGAGCGTTGCGACGTGAGCTCGTTTTACACACGATGCTCGCGGAATTTTCGTGTCAACCATGAGCGTTGCGACATGGGCTCGTTTTACGCACGATGGTCGCGTAATTTGCGTGTTCAACCATGAGCTCGTTCTCCACACGATGGTGGCGTTTGGATTACGATTGGATTGGCTTGTCATAAAACTGAATTAATTCAGCCGAGTATAATTTATTCATTTAAATCGGAATGCTGTCTTCAAATTTTACAGCAAATTAGAAGTGATAGCTTTCGCTAAATTGGATATACGCTTCTTCATACCTTTTGTAAGAGATAACCATGGATGTATGGTGGATTATATATTAAGCTTGTTAGCTGCTTTTATGGCTACGAATGCTGACATGAACAACTCTGAAGAGCATTGAATATTTCTCAATTATTCAGGTCAACAAAGTAGACAAAGGCAATGGAACCACAAAAATTATCATATCTAAACCCCAGAAATTCTGGGTGTCATGTAACCAGCCGATCCCAGGTTGGCCTTTCTCGATTGTGCAAGCACATTTTTTGGCATAATTTGGGAAAACGAGCATATTTTTGGCACTTTTTAAGGAAAAAGCACTGCTAGCATAATCGGCATATTTATATAACTTTCAGAGCAAAATACTGAAGCCATGACAAGTTTTATTCCTTATAATCAGAGCATTGAGCATTTTGAGGACAATGACTGAGTCATAAGTATACTTTATGTTGTGTTAAGTTAAGAACAGTTCAGGACAAAGAAGTGATCATTTAAAAGTTAGAAACTTGCTTTCGCTAACAATAAACGTTAAATTTTGACCTAAGTTCTTGTGTATTTTGTGAATAGCATAATTTAATAAAAACTAGCATAATTTTTGTAAACCAGCATAATTCGAGCATAATTTAGACAAAAAACGAGCATTGCTAGTAGCATAATGTGCCAGTTTTACTGGCACAATCGAGAAAAGCCTAATCCCAGGGCCATTTTTGCCGACCTTCCACCGGAACCAGTTATGGGAAAATCTCGCAGGGGTAGGGAGATAGAATAGGCGAGCGAGGGGTTATATCCCACTTGCACCCCATGAAATCGCAAGAGATCAAGAGATACCACGAATTAAATTATAACAACTATATCAGTCTGTATGCACTTTGTGGTTGTATTGCGTTGTAGTGGTTGGTTACCTGAGGTCAACTGGTCTACTTTGGATGGGCCCCACCATCCCGAAGCGTCATTACCATCTCATCTCTCATAGAATGCTGGGTAGGGTGTCATGCAACTTGAACTAGCTTACAGTACATCTCTAATTTTTATTTGTGAAAATTTACACAAGCTTACAGTGAATGTCACGTAAAACTCATAAATCTGCTGAACATATTCAAGGAATTTACGTTTCCTTAAACGTATCTTAAATCATTTGTTTACATTTAAGCTTGCTTAAATGTGACTTAAATCCGTGAGCAAGTTTAAGTGACATTTAAGGTTAACTTAAACTTAGCTTAAATTTGCAGAACAGATTTAAGCTACTTTAAGTAACCTTAAACGAGTCTTAAAGCTCCTTTTTCGTCCTGTGTAAGCGGAGTGAAATTCCTCGTGGTCCCAAGGTTCCCGCATACTTTGTTTGGCGCGGTAACATGTTTGTCGTGAAACAGTCGCAAAACGTACGTTCATAAACCGACCGGACATTGATTCAAAATATGTAAATATTTAGTATTTAGTATACAGGAGAAGAGCGTTCATGCAGAAGAAATTATACATGGCAAACTTTCAATCCTGGACCAGTAAATTCGATTTTGTGAGCTGTGATTCGCTCGAAATGTTCGACAACTTACACGCTATTTCCGTAGTTGTAGTACATCAACCTTTTTATACATTTTGATCTAGTTTGTATTTCTACGCTGCACAACACGTTTTACTGATAACTTATTTAAAAGCATCTGTGACTAGTAAGTGACTTTACGAATATTCTATGGCAAATACAGAAATGCTTATACAAACATATTTTGTCGGTCGACAAATATATTTTGAAACCTCGCAGCATACGTTGTTGCGATTGATATTTCGAAATCCCGAATAACGTCGTTTGCCTTTTGGAAAGTATCTACATATACGTTGTGACTATCGATCAGTGTGTGGGAACCTTGGGACAACGAGGAATTTCACTCCGCTTACTCAACATTCTATGAGAGCTGGGATGGTAAACGAAAGGGAAAATTGCGGCCCCTACCCCTGGTTCTCAAACACCTGATAATTTTTGCAACGTGAAATTTACTGTAAATTATGATATTTAGTTCTTTGTTTTTGCTTAAATTTTGAGCCGCGCTTGCTGTAAAATCAGCTATAAAAGCCTTCCCTTAGAATGCGGGAAATCGCGTTTCAGAGGTTCTAGATTTCAAAATGTTCAGGGGGAGCACGCCCCCTAAATCCCTAATCCGCCTAGAAGTATCGCGCCTTCGGAGCGAATATCGTCGTAAATTTGTAATTTGGTTTCGCCGAGTTTCAGCCCCCCTACTTTCAAGCACGTTCCGCCGCCGCTGACTTTGGTCCCTTAGTAATGGCCGCCGTTGGCTCTAATTATCCAGTGAGAGAAGCCTAATATGAGAAGTCAAATTAGGTTCAAGATTTTATGCATTTAATGGTAACAAAGAAACGATATTGGCCAGACACTAAACCTATTTCGTGAGCGTCACAGTTTGATTTGCTTGCAAACTCAGAGCTTCTAATGATCTTAATAATGATCTAATATTATGCAAATATGCAAGCTTCAAAATCAGCTCATCAGATACAATAGAAAGCTCAATCGAACGGCTCATGAAATTTTGGCACAATTTTCAAATATCACTCGTAGATGTAAATCCTTAATTGTACTACATATATAAATCCGCTATACACCCATTGTACATGACGTCAATATGCTAAATACATATAATTCGTGCCTATTATATTACGAAAACGTGTATGTCGAGTAACATGTAATTTAATGTAAGAATAATTGTCATAATTTAGAATAATTAAAGCAATGAGTAATTGAAACAATAATAGGTCAATAATAGTTATGAATTGGTATGTCTTTAATAAACAATTGTTGGATGACCGCATATATAGGCTCTGCAAGTGCTTGTTGTTTATGTAATTTGGTAATAGAGTGCGTCCCGCATATAGTCACCCCCATAAGATATACTCATTAGTATGCTCTATATAGAGCATATACCAATACAAGGCTTTTGAAACAAATTGAAAACAAAGCTTCATTAGTATTCTCTACTATAGATCAAGCATACTAATGAAGATATAGAGCGCACGAACAAAATAAATATTCTTCGTGGGTGTGACCATATTCTAAGTCGGTTGGCATAGAGTACACCACTGATCTCTAAATAAAGACTGGATTGAGCTTTCTATTGTATCTGATGAGCTGTTTTGAAGCCTGCATATTTGCATAATGTAAATTAACGAGAGATCATTAGAAACTCCTGGTTTGCAAGCAAATCAAACTGTGACGCTAGCAAAATAGGTTTAGTGTCTGGCCAATTTAGTTTCTTTGTTAACATTAAATGCATAAAATCTTGAACCTAATTTGACGTCTCATATCATACTTCTCTCACTGGATAATTAGAGCCAATGGCGGCCATTGCTAAGGGACCAAAGTCGCAGTAAATCTGTAGGTAGGCGATGAATCGTTTTACCCAGTAATTTGAAAAATGTTTTCTGGTCCTCTTTATAGTAATATTATTTTATTGTGTCGATGGTAAGAGCACATAAACCATCAAAAAACCTCATAGGATTCTCAGTTGGTCCCTTAGTAATGGCGGACTTCCGGCTTCATTTTCTGAACAATAGTTGCTCGATCCAGTCTTTATTTAGAGACACGGATTTCCAGCAAGTTATATTTTATGCGAAGAGCGGAATTTTCTTTGACTTTTGATCAGTTCTGATTAAAGAGTGAGTGTCAGGGTAGTGCTTTGCGCGCTTGTGTTTTTGTTTTCATACGAATTGATTGCAGTGCATCGCATCGTTAGAACTATAATTTGCATGTGAACTCTAGATTTATTTGGAAATGTTGAAATTGGAGTCCGATCCTGTTTTCGGGGCGTTATGAAGTTAATGTTCAAGACGATTTGAACAGTTGCGGTTCGCTTGTTTATGAACCACTGCGGGCCGCGCGCAACGCCTTTTCTGATGAACAACCTGGCCCGGATGGCTTTAGTTCCTGAATCTTTGCAAACTCAAATGAACAAAACATCAGAAGAAACAAAATATATTTATTTACTAGTCACTCATCAAACACTTCCATTCGCAAACGTATTCGCGCTGTTTCAGCAGCATAACCCGGCCTTCCACTCTTCGGAGGCGAAGCGCTCGTAGCAGCTTCTATGTATCGAAAAGATTACTATAGTAAATGATCAATTTTACGAAAAATATCACAATAATTGATCACTCAGGTATATTTACTTCTTAGAAAACTTGAAAATGGATAATTTATAAGGATTGATAAAATATCGACGGATTCGTTTGAACTGAAATAGGCGTCCCATAAAATGGCACCCTGACACTCACTCTTTAAATTAGTTCATAATTACCCTATTTAGACGGGGGGGGGGGGATTGCCCGTGGACAATATTTCCAAAACTATTAGATGTATGCCAATGATTCACAGGTTGATGGCATGGTAACACTGAATATACATTACATTTTTCTTGCCATGGCAACAAATTGTGACGTATTATGACGTCATCGGTAAAAAATTCGGATTTGAAGCAATTCAAAAAAGGATTTTTTCAGGATTATTTCTTACTGTTCTGTTAACGTACATAAGTTATTATATCAATAAATAAAATTATCTTAATCGATATGTTCTTATTTTTATTGTTTCTATAATAATGAAAATATTTTGTCGAAATTCATTGTTAGTAGTTTTTTTTTACCCAATATTTTTTCACCATTTTTTCTGCCCATACTTACAATGTATTTTTATAAAAACTTGTAAAATGTTAGATTCATAGCTGTAACCATTATTTACTGGCAATCAGACTTTTAAGCTAGATAAAATCATTTGCATTATTTCCATGAAGGTTAACGGTCGTGGGTAAAATGTCATAAATTTAAATTCCTCATAATTTAAATAAAGCAAACTTCATTTTTGTTTCATATGCAAAATATAGTCGCGCGAGCGACTTTCTCCTTTTTATGAGCTTTCATGTGCAAGCCAAGTAGAAAACCATTCAAGTACATTGTACAATAGTTTAAAAGTCATCTGCGCGACTATATTCTCTTCGAAATCCAGCTAAATTCCTATTTCGACTAGGCGACATACGAGGGTGTGGCTAAAAGCGATGACTTGCAAAAGGACCTTTCTGTTTGGGGCTAGTCTTTATTTTTCGTTAGGAAATGGTTAGCTACGGTTGGTGCGGCGCTTCCGAGAGCGGCGCTTATTAAAAAAAGTTGACAAAACCCAATAACTTTTCAACAATGAGCGATAACTCACAAAAATGGCAACATGGCACAATCGACGTCGGAATTATTTTTAACAATGAGCGATGGTAATAAATTACACGACACAATCGATATAGAATAGATTATTTATAAGTAATACCATGACTTGAGGGAAATTAGCGATTAAATTGCCCGATAAGTCATGGTATTAGTTTGTAATATTATGATCGCCGGGTTGGAGACAGAGTTTTTGTCTACTAAATTTCCCGTGCATTTGAATGAGGGAAAATTAGAAGACAAAGAAATCCTTTGTGTTCTACTAAATTTCCCTCATGCATATCATAGGAATGAGGAAAAATTAGAAATTTTCCCTAATTTGTATGCATGAGTAGTTTTCAAACAAATAAACGTGGGGAATTTAGCGATTAAATTTCCCTGCGAGAACAAAAGAAACCGAGTAAATCATGGTATTACTTATAATAATTATCTTGCCTCTTGATCGGAAAACATGGCACTTTCGGTCGCTGCAATGTTTGAAATGTTTTACAGCGTAGATTTTGAAACAGTTATCCGTGGCCATATCATATTTACAAATCCGTTTGGAAACCATGCGATATGGAGAAATACTAAACTGCGTTGAAGATAAACGTGGTGAAGCAATGGAGTACGACAAAAATGCAATTGGCGTGTACAGAACTCCATCAGAAAGCGAACAGAAGATGTTAGGTGGGCCATGTTCCCATCGAACTATCAAGTCTGATGAACAATTTTTTGAAGGCAAGTGATTCGAACAAGTTGGTGGCTGGTTGTTCCAGCAAAATTCACAGCTCTGACGAAGGAGTACAGATAGACGAAAATACTGGACGAGCAGTTTCAGGCTCGCAAAGAAAAATACACACACTTTGAGATCGTACACGTAGAAAAATCGTTTAAAAAATTTCCAGTGATGTATTAAAGATATATATGTTATTTACCGGTTTGGAGGTCCGTATGGAGAAATACTTCCCCGAGGGACGTTTTTGAGACCAAGGGAAATATTTCTCAATACGGACCACCAAAACGGTAAATAATTTATTTATTTTTTTCCTTAATACCTGGCTTGTTTTTTTGGTGGTCATCAGTATTTCTAGTCAGTGGACAAAAAAGAAAAGTCTGTGCTTTTTCTTCGTCAAAGGAAATTGAGAGTTAAGTCTCTATCCGGATAAAAATATATATGTCTTTCAATATGTTCAATCTCGTTTGAGTTCATTTTCAAATGTTTTTAGAATATTTTACGGCTTATAAAACACATTTTAAACTGAAATTATGTCGTATGGGCTCATACGGACCAATCGTTAGCCAATCAGAAAGCAGGATTTGGTAGGATACGGACCGGAAAAAAAAAAATGTTGATATGTTAGCGTATCGGGTTTTTTTTTTGCTGATTCATCTTATTCGAAGGTGGGGCGCTTACTCGAGAGCGGCGCTAAATCGAACATTTACGGTACTGGTCATTGTATTGTTGATGCAAGTTTGTCCAACGACCAATCAAATTTGTTTTATACGATAACTATGGCGTCACCTGGAGTCCTTTTTCCCGTGTCGTGATACAAACGACATTTTCCCTCTTTAAAAACGAGACTGGACAAAAAAACCTTGAAAGTGGAGATGTTATTTATGACCAGAAAACTTTCCACTAAATTCTAAAAGCCGTCAACACTAGTTGTCAACACTCGGAGGACGTATGAAATTATTTTCGGTTGTATGACATTTAATCTCTTTTTAGACTTTTATCCTCAGGTGAGATAAAAAGTGCGAACTTGTTGCTTTTGTTCTTGAAGGTTGTTTATCTATAGAAACTTTAGATTTACAGAAAAAGAATGCTGAATAGATATTGGATAGGTGTTTAATATTTTTTACAAAGTAAGCCGGCCGAAGAGCGGTCAAGCGTGGCATGATAAACATAACCCAGTAAACATTAAAACACAAATTATATCAGGAATTGCAAATTTCAAACTCGTTTATTTGGTATTAATAATGTCAAATGTCCTCTGGTAAAAAAACGTTGGTTTAAAAACCACCTTAAAAGCATAGTACGAGAAAAATACTGTATATTTGTATTTAATTTTTCAAAGTAAAAACATTTGCCGCTTAACAATTCGCCAACAGACTGTTGTAAATACAGGTCAGTGGTCGCTACCATGAAAAAATAGACTCCAGCTGACGCCATCGTTTTTTCGACACTTTTTGGCGAGAGCAAGCAGCCAGTTATATATAGAGATCCCGCGCCTCGCTCAGGGAAGGATTGAGACGCCTGGGTAGGCAGTATAGAGATCAGTGGTGTAAACGCGGTTTGAATAGCACTTTGTTGATATGACGTCAGTACCCATGTTTGTCCGCATTTACCCATAATTCTTGCGGCCATAACAAAAGAAAATAGCTCATTTGCAATCATCTGTGAGTCAAATTTGGTTTGTTTGTCCACATTTTGAGCTATTAATAGCAGCCGCTTAAAGGCTATTAAGAAACCTTCCAAGAACAAAAGAACATTTTCAAAAGCTGGCGGCGGCTTTTGAATTGTCCCGGGGGAAATATGGGATTAATTACTGTTTAGCTGATTTACATGATAGGTAGATGGGATTATATATATTTTCCTCGCGGGACAATATACAGTGTGTATCAAAAAAACCGCTACCCTTAGAAAATGAATTAGCATTTTTAAAGAGACCTATTGTAATTTAAAAAAAATTATACACCTGGGAAATTAAGATGGTCCAAGCGCTGCGTTAATCAAGAAGAGAGAAAGCAGTTTTCAATACGAATGCAATCCAAGTTATTTTTTACGCATTCGTTGCTCTAACTATTACAATGGGTTCTTTGAAAAAAATGCTAATTCACAGTTGCTTCTGGTAGCGGTTTTTTTGATACACACTGTACAGTATGTATAAAAAAAACAACTGAACCGGCATAAAATGAATTAACATTCCTTTCAAACAACTTTCAGTATTGTAGTAGTTTGAAAGCCCTAGACACCTCTGGGTCAATACTAATTAATTTTATGCTGGTTCAGTTTTTTTAATACACACTGTACTTATGCTCTTATGTAACTACGGGAAATTAGTGATCGGAAGAATTTGTGAAAGTCGTGAGGGCGAACAAATCCTCCATCGACTTTCGGGGACATTTGATCACTAATTTCCATCATGTCATGATATTACTTATCAATAAATGCCGAGGGAAATATCTGGCGTAAAGCCGACGTTCTAGGTATTTATTCGACTTAAAACACGATGTAAATAGGTTTCCTAAAAGAAGTCCCGGCCAAGGGAGAATAATATCGTATATACAGCGTGTATAAAAAAGAAACCGGCATAAAATTAATTAACATTCCGTTCATACAACTTACAGTATTGTAGTAGTTTAGCCACCTCTGAGCCAATACTAATTAATTTTATGCCGGTTCAGATTTTTTTTATACACACTGTACATATATATTGTTGAGAAATTGTGTTGTTTGGTTACGGATATGGAATTGTAGTGTGATTGAGTTGTAAATTTAAGAAGTGTTGTTTTGAGACTTTGTCGTTTGCATATAGTTAATTTATATATATATATATATTTGTGAAACTCATGAATAATTAATGAGGCTAAGCCACAATCACAGCGTCGTATTTTGGTCACATGGTATAGCTTTGTAAAGCTCAATAAAGATCGAATACTGGTTAGGACGATCTTTAACAAAGTTATGAATACTAAGCAAGCCTATAGCGTCGTTCATTGGTTCATAAATTTCACAAGTACGATAAAATACTCGCGTCAGATCTGTATGGGATTTACAATGGCACGTGCTACGCACTCACCATTGATAAATGCCCATACAGATCTGCCGCTCGTATTTTATCTATTACATACAGTGTGTATCAACAAAAACGGCATGAAATTAATTAGTATTGGCTCAGAGGTGTCTTGGGCTTTCTTAACTACTACAATACTGTAAGTTGTTTGAAAGGAATATTAATTAATTTTATGCCGGTTCAGTTTTTTTAACACACTGTACATAAAAGTCGTGTCAACTATTATGTGCGACATAATTTTGTGCAAGATCAACCCCATAGCTGAGTAGAATGTTAATTTGGACGACTAATGGTATTGGACTTCAGTCAATGCGGCTACTTTACAAGTATACTACAAGTAATATTTGGCATTTCACTCGATTAAACTACAAAATTGTGGTGAAGGAAAATTTCGAGTGTTGGAATATATATACTTTAAGACCGAATCGGGACCAGTTGCGAAAAATGCAACTTCAAGGCCTCCCGGCTGGAATTGAACCTGTGACCTTGCGATGCTAGTGCAGTGCTGGTCATATATATTTCAACACTCGAAATTTTCCTTCCCCACAATACTTTACAAGTATACGTATTGGATCGTCGAACCATAATTTCTTCCACGACTACTATAGTACACAACGGAGCCACCACTCAATTCCGTAATTCCGTAATGCACTCTGAGCTAGGCTCTCTCCTCCGCAGAGATTCTTCGGTGATATTTCGGAGGTCGTCGGAGAGATTTGTCGAACGAGTCAGCTGGACACAAACATTGCAGGATTGCGGGCGCGAAAAGGGAAAAGTTCTGTCGTTTTCTTGTTCATATTGTCGTTTTCGTGCACACGTTGTTTTGTCATACATATATGGTCCATCTTTGGTCCTGTAAGTAACTTACTTGGTTTTTAATTGATTTTCGTTGATTTGTGACCATGCGAATTCAAACATCCTGCTTGAATGTGATGGTATAAAACACGCGATACATACTTTGCCACTCATACCCAACAGTTTGTTAAGATTTTCAAGCGTTTCTTCAGCTGCCAACTCATGTAGCATTTCCTTCTATATTCATCTTCGCATCAAATGAACATTTCGGATGCATAATATTAATGCGATAATGATGGCCTAAACCACTTGGTTCAAATAATATTGCTCTTGACTTTATACATTCCACATTTGGACAACAAACTTTTCCAATCGTTAAAGCTTTTAAGTAATGTTTACTTGGACTTGTACGCGTAACTTCAAAATATTCGACATTTTGTAAATTTGAAATGTAACTACCGAACCCCGTAATTCGTAATCCCAGTTTGGAAATATTTTAGTAACCCCCCTGATGCCGCCATATTGAGACAGAAATCTGGCAGAGGTTCTTTTTCCCCTTTCTCTTGCCTTTTTCCGCCCGCGATCCTGCAATGTTTGTGTTAAGCTGACTCGTTCTACTAATCTCTCAGACGACCTCCGAAATATCTCCGAAGAACCTCTGCGGAGGAGAGAGTTGTCATTGACTGACCTAACAATTAACAAACACACATGCACGGGCAATGATACGGCTGTTCCTACTTTGCAGCGCTGATGTCCACCTGGTTACCCTTCATTTTTTTAACGTAATTCCTAACTAACGTCGAGACGCTTCGTGATTCAACTGGAAAAGACGACTGTTTGATCTAGAAAAGAAAAAAATAATATCCATGTGACAATGTGACGTTAGCGTTAAAATCTCAATTTTTTTTTTTCATTTCAACTTGACGTGACCTACTACAAAGATTTGCTCACCACGAGATCGCAATCTTAGAAGCAAAGCTCGCGGTCGTGCATGGCAGAAGTTAAACTGGGCGCTATCGAACTGTCTATTTTGGAGGAATGCGGTATATCTTTTTCTTACAAATTAAATGAAAAATATTTCATAATATTTAAGTCCATCGAAAGAACGAACCCAAACGTACAGTAGATAACGAATCAGCAACGGGATATCGTAACAAGAAGGAACCACATTTGTAATCAGGCAAATCAACGGCAATCATCGCCTACTCTAACTATTCTTTATAACCTATTGTGGTCATTAGAAAGCCTTTTATGCATACTTCATTAAAGTTCCTTTGAAAAATGGAAATTGAGTTTGTGTTATTTAAATGATGAGGTATTAAAGGGACACTCCGGCCCAAATACAAATGCAGTTCATATGAAAGATCTTACTGACTTTAGTTTATTTCCAAAGTTTCAGCATTCCTATCAATTTAGTTGAGAAGATATTGCTAGTTGAAGTTGAAAATTTGTGGATTTTGACGCCATATTGGTTTTGAAAATATGACGTCATTGAGTGATTCTTTATCGTCAGTGGAGTTGTTTTGATGGCGATCACATAGTGATAGTTATTGTGAATGGTCTTTGGACGAAAATTAGTCGAAATAAACTATTTAGTTCATCATGCAGGAAAGTAGAGGAGCTTCTTAGGCATAATACGAGACGTCACTCAGTGACGTCATATTTGAGAAACAAAATGGCGTCGAAATTGGACAAACTCTCCAACTTCAACTAGCCACATCTTCTTAACTAAATTGATAGGAATGCTGAAACTTTGGACATAATCTAAAGTCAGTAAGATCTTTCATATGAACTACATTTGTATTTGGGCCGGAGTGTCCCTTTAAAGTGATTTAGATCTCTTTCATATCTCACGTCGTTTTGAGATATTAGGGACTTTAAGATCTACGATGCGGCAATCTCGACGACGTGGCCCTCAATACTTTAACAAGCCATGTGAATTTAATTATTTGAAAGAAGTCATCGTAAATTGACTACCGTATATGAGGTTTGAAGCTTGTTTTATAACCTCCAAAACACTCAAGTTCTGCTAAAATGATTGTGGTGTTTGTGCGGAAGTCAACATTATGGAACAGCTCTCACCTCTCACAGGGTTCTATCTATAGGATTTTTCGTTTGGGGGAGAAGCAAGGTCATAGCCAGGATTCTGAAAGGGGGAGCGAGCGCCAAAGCGCGAGCATCTAGGGACTCCGGGGGCGTGTCCTCCCAGAAATTTTTGAAATCTAGTCTCTGAAATGCCATTTCCTGCATTTTGGGGGAAGATTTTACACAATTCTGAAGGTTTGATAAAGTCATATAAAATAATAAAATCAACACTTACAAGGATTTTAAGTACATTATTGTTTATTAAAATTTATAATATATTTCATATTGAATCAGTTAAGTTGAATTAAGTTACATGCACGCGGCCAGCAGATTACGGCACTACTTCATGTTCCTTGTCATATAGTGTCTTGGATTGACTGGGAATACTTATACTTCATGTACACCGACCTGAATGATCACAACTTTTTTGGGGGGAAGCTGTTTGGGGGGAAGCTTCCACCCCTCAAACCCCTAGATAGAACCCTGTCTCAGCGAGTTCACGTCGTCCTGAAGACGTGAAAATGCTCAGAGTTGCGTTGTAAACAGAACGAGCACGATGTTGAGAATATTCTTGGGACTACAAATTATTCATTCTCTTTGTTTCGCATGAAGAATTCTTTGTTTGAAGACCGCGTGGTCGTGGTTGCCGCGTCGTAGATCTTAAGCCCGTTTTCCACTTCACCATTTCTCTCGCCGCTAGCGAAATATTTCCACAATGATATAATTTTTTTCAGTTGTCGACCAATTAAAACGGGAAAAAATTATGTCATCTGCGAAATGTTTCTCTAGCGGCGACGCAATTTTCCGTTTCGTAAACGGTCGTTGCCACCAGTTACGGTCGATGCCACCATTTCACTGGCGTTAATGCGTCACATCCTGTCCTCCTTCTGAAACACGATATGATCGCACACGAGTATGAAAATTTCATGCCACGCAAACTGCATTTTCATCACTGATTTTCATACACCAACGTATACAATGGCGGTTAATACTCGGAAAATTAATACACGGAAACCTATCGATTGTATTTAATAAAGAAAGAATGGTTATGTCTTAAACAGTTGAACTCATGTTATAAATATTTTCGCACGATTTATATTACCGGGAGATTGAAAACGTACGAATTCAACACACGATCGAGAATCAGAAATACAGTATATTTTAATGCCACAAACAACAAGAATGTATGCTTAAACTTAAAGCTATTCTGTTCTAAAGCAGGGTTAGTTTTAAGGTTAGTGTTTAGTGTTTTAAGGTTAGTGTATTCTCGATCGTATGTTGAATTCATACGTCTTCAATCTCCCGGTAATATAAATCGTGAGAAAATATTTATAACATATGAGTTTAAGATATAACCATTCTTTCTTTATTCAGGCGATAGGTTTCCGTGTATTCGTTGGTCTATTTAGATATAGATAAATATGTAAACAGCGGTTGTCGTTTTGATAGAGCAATTAATTATTCACCATTGACACAGTTGTTAATATTTTTATCGTCCAATGACAGGTCGGAGCAATTCCTGCATTTAGCCGCATGTCAGCCAGTGAAATGGTGGCATCGATCGTAAATGGTGGCAACGACCGTTTACGAAACGGAAAATTGCAGCGGCGACGGCGAAATGGTGAAGTGGAAAACGGGCTTTAAAGTCCCTAGACTTGTGTGATATGCAAATAAATAAACTAAATATGGCGTCAAGATGTTTCTACATTTTTAGAAAATTAAGAAATCACATCTTATATTAGCTGAGGATTATTTTTTCCAGTAAAAATGGCGCTAATGGTTCCAAGTAGAATAGGACTTAGCCCCCGCACACACGGAAACGTTTTCCTGCGTTTTTGTATTCATTTGTTGACTGTTCTCAAGGGAATCGAGAACAACCAGCTCATTACTTGAAACAATACAAAAACGCAGGAAAACGTTTCCGTGTAGTGGGCTGGGGCTGGCTGTGCAAGGCTACACGACACAATTACTATTATACACCCAAACTTCATTCTAGTTCCTTATTGGTCAACATAATCCATAATTAATTATCAGTGTCCGGCAGCTGCAGCGTCATTTCCCTCGAATATTGTAATTACCTCAAAGCGCGCGAAAACTACAAAATAACAAAATGGCTTGCAGTGGATTTGGCTCTGTTGACGAAACACAACAATGACGATGAACACAAAAGTGACGAAATATATAGTGTGTATAAATAAACTAAACCGGCAGTAAACTAATTAATATTCTTGTAAAACAATTCCTATTGTGGTAGTTTGAAAGCCCTAGACACCTCTGACTCATAGGAAGAGAAAAAGCTTATAAATACTTTCATTGTGCGTACACTTAAAGCATGGATAATAAAAAGACAGGATAGGAAACTAGCTGACGTCAGCGTGAAAACCTAGTTGAAAATCGTGATATCACGAAGATGTCACGAGTATGCAGATTTTTCTGAGTTTCTCTTTGACTCCTCCATATTTTCGTATTCAGGTAGCTATATTGAGATTCAAAAAAGTTTCCTAGTCTCGCAAACCTGCCTACGCCACGACTAAGCATGTTCGAGGTAAATGTTGTTCGTCTTTGTTTCAGCTGTTTTCGTTTTCTTGTGAAGAAACTGGCGTCGCAAAAACTACCGTCGTTTTAGTTGAAATTTGCGACGCATTTTTCACCATCTAAAGTTGGAACTTTAAGCCTAAAATGAGTAATGGTAGTCGGATATTTCATCGCAAAGTGGCATTGTTATATTTTTGGTATAGTTTGACTACACTTTTTAGCTGTATTATTGCTAAAAGTTGCGATTGATGGAGATTTTCAACTAGGTTTTCACGCGATGAACTGGTGCCTTAACCAATCAGCACGCTGGAAACGTCACACGTGATCTTTGTTTCATATCCAGTCTTTCTATACTATCCATGCTTAAAGTTATCTTAATTGCCCGGGGTGTATAAGACCCGTGTAGTTTTACGTATCCGTGGCTCAGAGGTGTCTAGAGCTTAACCACAATAGGTTTTTTTATACACACTGTATTAAACAATCATTGGATTAATCGGTTTACGCATACAGATATCAAGAATTATCCAGATCTCTCTCAATGTTATCTTATTGACCCCGGTCTGGATAATTCTTGATATCATGCATGCTCAGCCGAATCCAGTAATTGTTTAAAGCGAAAGGAAAAATAATTTCGTGTAGATGTAATATATGAACAACGAGTTTGAGTGTTTCATCAGGGAATCCAAACACGAGAAAACATGACGAAAACATTATTGTTTTCGAGTGTTTGGATCCCCTGATGAAACACGATAAACGAGTTGTTTATATGGCTTCTCAATCGAACACGGATTTAATTGGATGTTTAGAGAACAAACCCTCATGGGACTGAACTCACGAGGGTGTGTAAAATTTATTCAGAAAATTAACAGACTCTGTTCAGTTGAGGATGAGCGAAGACGGAGGCAGGTCGTTTCGTTATCCAAAAAATGAATTATTAATTAAGATCTCAGCAATTAGATCAAAACCGGGTTTGATCTAATACTGTGGTGGTATATGATTTTTACGTGTTTTACTCGAGTATCCAGCCACGTGATAAAATAAAGTGATTTCATTGGCTAATTGGCTCATGAATAATTAATGAGTTTGAGAAGGGCATTTTAAACAATCATTATATGTATATACTTGAATACTACTACGACGCTATTTACTCCATCTATAAACGACCCACGTCGCCTCGAGAAATTCCTCACTTGTTGTTGTTGATTTTTGCTACAGACTTTTCCTTTTACCTTAGTTAAGGTGCTTATTTATGTTCAATTTTTTTTTTAATTTTACACAGGGCTACAGTAATTGGCGTAAGCTGTAGTGGTATCCCTGCCAGACTTATATTTTATATGGCGAATCGAAATAAATAAATAAATAAATAAATAAATAAATAAATAAATAAATAAATAAATAAATAAATAAATAAATAAATAAATAATGACCTTCTCTGTAGCCTTCTTGTAAATGTACTTATATTGTTCTTTCGTAATTTCTTTGTGTTGATAGAACCACTTCAACGCTCCCTTCACCTCATCTGCTATTTCCTGGTTTCGCCGTAATCTCTCAATACCCTGCCGCATAAATAAAAGATCAGCTCAGTATTGAAATTTCCGCACTGCATGTAAACAAGAGAAATACGTACATGACGTACAAATCTATTGGTGACCACATGCGGTGTTACACTGTGCAATTTTTCATGCAACTTGTTTCGCAACGGCTTAATCAGATACGTTGCAGTTGCATAAAAGGGGGTGTTACACTAGGCAACGTTTCGTGCAACTTGACTTGCAAAGTTTCACAATCTTTGTGTTTGTGACCAGGTATACACATGCACATCCAGTCGCCAAGGAGGAAAATTGCGAGACAAGTTGCACATGGGGATGTTGCGCTGTGCAACGCTGAAAATAGTTGCTGCAATAATTGTAGAAAGTAGAACTAGATTCTACTTTCTGCAACGATTGGAGCAACTTGTGTACCAACAATTTTAACAAGGCATGTTACACTTTGCAATGGTTCGTGGAACTTCCATATGGACTTATAGTACGTATTCCATATAAGGTCATATCGGACGGGACTGGGAAGAGCAAAGACGTTGCCCTAACGAGCCAACCCGGTCTCTTCCCTTAAATTAACTATTATCCTTAATTTCCAAATCGCTCTAAATTAAGGATAATGGTTAATCTAATGCTAGAACCCAACCCCAACACAACAAAGATACTAACCCTAACCCCCCGTCAAAATGTTCGCCATCCCTAGCCCGCCCGACGCATTGCTAGCTAAACTTATAAACAAGTGAGAGATACTAAGCTTGTGGGATAGTAATTCACTAAAATACGCATGCGCGACTCTCACGATCTCCGCTAAATTAACCATTATCCTTAATTTAGAGCGATTTGTAAATTAAGGATGATAGTTAATTTAAGGAAGAGATCGTGTTGAACGAGCATATACGTTGGCCTGACGAGCAAATACATTGCCCTCGAACCAGCCCACTGGATGCGGATAGTTAACACGTTACGATATATGTTCGATTATCCGCTCTTTTTAAAATGCCCCTAACCTCAACATTTTTTATTGTCTTATTTGGAAGAACTTTTAAAATGATAAAGTAACTTCTTTTGAAGATTTTCACTTCTTCGCTTTCTTTGTGAGATATATCAGTTTTTTTGATATGCAAATATCTGGAATTTCGTCAGACATGCATAATGAGTTATCAGAGAATGTTATATATCTTTGCATTCATGAAATAAAATCACTAAAGTGTGAATAACACGTGTGTGCGTTTCTCCCACAACACCAAACGTCTTGATTTTAAAGGATTTCGTTCGAGAAAGAAAGAGATATACACATTTCTCCAATAAGTCATTATGCATGTGTGACGAAATTCCAGACATTTGCATATCAAACAAACTGATATATCTCAAAAAGAAAGCAAAGAAACGAAAATCTTCAAAAGAAGTTACTTTATCATTTTAAAAGTTCTTCCAAACAAGACAATAAAACATTTTGAGGTTATGGGCACTTTAAGAAAACTACGTTCGCTAGTCGCGGATAAGCTGTACGCATATTGTAAACAGATAATTTACCTTTGTTTTAATATATGTTGTAGCTTTGGGAGTTGATTATTTCGCAAGAAAACGTTCGTCGAAGACAGCCGAAAGTTCGTTTACAAGATGGTATCCGTAATACGAAAATTATATTTTTGGGCATGTTCGATTATCCGCTTTCAAAGAGAACTAAGTTAGCTACCACGATATGTTGTAAATAGATCATTTAATTTTAAAAGAATATATTCTATAGCTTTGTGGGAGGGTTAGCACCTTTGTTGTTTTAGGGTCGGTTACAATCCAATTATCTTGGAGGCTGGTACGAGGGCAATGTATTTGCTCGTCAGGGCAACGTATATGCTCGTTAGGGCAATGTATATGCTCGTCAGGGCAATGTATATGCTCGTCAGGGCAATGTATATGCTCGTCAGGGCAATGTATATGCTCGTCAGGGCAATGTATATGCTCGTCAGGGCAATGTATATGCTCGTCAGGGCAATGTATATGCTCGTCAGGGCAATGTATATGCTCGTCAGGGCAATGTATATGCTCTTCCCAGTCCCGTCCGATATGACCTTATATGGAATACGTACTATAAGTACCTATCGGAATTTGTCTCGCAACGGTATTGCGAGAGAAGTTCCACGGAAAATTGCATAGTGTAACAGCGCCTTACTACAACCATAATTATTTGCAAAAATTTATTTTCTCATGTTAATGTTAAACTCCTGTTGGGAAACAAAAACAATTGCTCGACTTAAAGTGGTTCTCCGATGGAAAAATGTCTGCTATTTTTTTACATAATCTCAAAGATATATTTAACAATTAGACAACGAGAACGAGTTGTCTATGAGCAGATAGTCAACGAGGGCGAAGCCCGAGTTGACTATCTGCTCATAGACAACGAGGGCGAGTTGTCTAATTGTTTTAGTATCAACCATAAACAACCTTTCTAACATTGTTCCAAATTTTCAGATAGTTTTACCTTTTTGTTTGTAGAAGTCTCCCATTCAAAATGTAGAGTTGCTCGATGGCACATGATAAACAATCGCTCACAAAAAACAAGTTTGTAATTACTTTGCTTCACATTTGGTATAGATATACTCCATAGGCATAAGCGAATTCATTTTCCTATTCGAAAATGTCAAACTGAACAATTTTCCATTACTTTCGGGCCAATGTTTTCATGATTTCATCACTCGTATATAAATTTTAGCGGGCGCCATGTTTGGACTAGGTTTCAGGTTTGGCCGTGCAGCGTGAATATGTCGTGGCTTCTGATTGGTCAGAATAGGAATATTCCAGCATAAGAAGGTTTGTGATTGGATGACGCTACTCACCGTCTATCACCAATAGACAGTGAGTAGCTCAGCCAATCAGAATGCCGAATTTGTAATAGACCACTAGTTGGTTGATACTAATGGTAATTAGTAATCGTGCAGAGTCACTCTCCTCCGCAGAGGCTTCTTGCGCTTTTATATATAGTGATAATGTAATATACTATAGGTGGGCTATTCGCTTGTATTGGGATCACAGGGTGATTTGGGGACGCGTGGAGAGAATGGGGATGCGGAATTGCAAAGCGCAAGAAGCCTCTGCGGAGGAGAGTGGTGCAGAGTTTCACTTCAAAATTCGTTGAAAGAAAGGTTATGCTTTACGTGTGAAGTTTGTATTTTGGAGCGCCGCCATTAAAGTGGCCGAGTGCGAGAAGAATGAGTCGAGGAGAGCTTATGACGTCATAGCCTCAACAACAACAATGACCCTTTTGTTGACAATAGACCTCTTTCATAATGGCGCCCAAATTAAATATTCTTTTATATTCATTTAAATTAGCCTTTCTGACCTCGTTCGTGTGTCTGTAATTCCAAAGAATCGTCGCTTTGTAACGAGGCCAGAAAGGCTAATTTGCATGCATATAAAAGAATATTTAAACTGGCCGCCATTATGAAAGAGGTCTATAGCAATCACCCTTTTGTAGTTGTTGAGGCTATGACATCATAAGCTCTTCTCGACTCATTCTTCTCGCACTCGGCTACTTTAATGGCGGCGCTCCAAAATACAAACTTCACACGTAAAGTATAACCTTTTTTCAACGAATTTTGAAGTGAAAACTGTGCACGATTACTAACTAACATTATATCTTTGAGATTATGTAAAAAAAAAAATTAAAGTTCCTATGAAACGAAAATTAATTTCGTCTTATTTCAATGAACACTTCAAATGACGAGCAATGGTAACTTAGAGCTTTTTAGATGTGTAAAGTTGATCGTCTAGGTTGTTGTAGTCTTGAGAAAGACTGTTTTTGGTGACGTTTCGACAGCTTCAGCGGCGGTCATCTTCAGAGTCAAGTAAAACGTGTTTGCCAGGGTTTGCCTATATATACGTCTGGTTCATTACGTCATCGTTTGTTTGTGTCATAATTAGTGTGAGTGGGTGAGTAGAAAATCAAGAAGTTTTCTTTTCTTTGGCATCGCTATTTCGACGTAATGAAGTCAGGTGTAACGAAGTGTCGTATTGTGCAAAGTTTCCAGTGATTTCGTTGAACAATCTCAAAGATATATTTGAATTTCTAAAAATGTAGAAAAATCTTGACGTCATAGGTTATGCATTTGCATATCACAAAACTCTAAATATCTCAAGAACTACGTGAGATATGAAAGAACTCAAAATTACCATTCCTCATCATTTCCGAGTGCATTTAAATCAGACAAACTTAATTTCCATTCCATACGCACTTTACATTTCACAGTCTCCCACGCAACTTTTCTATTTTTCTCAATCATATTTTAAAAACATACACAAAACATAATATAATATCAAGCAGGTCTCGAATTTGGGAAAAGAAAAGGCAAGGCCAGTTTGGCCTTGAATGTTTCAATGTTTTTCAGGGCATCAAGGCCAGTATTCAGGGCATTCAAGGCCAGTTTCAACTTTGAAACATTCATTCAGTTGCTATTTGAAGCACGGTGCACCTTACCATACAACAATATAAAAAGTACCTGTGGATAATTACATGTATCGTAACCACCTAACTATAATAATATAATACAAACAACAATGTTCTAATTCTTAATACTGAGAAATCTCGTTTTCGGAGCCTGCGATCCTTTTGTCCTACATAATGTTTAAGGTTACTTGAAGTACAGGCTACCCTAGCGCTTGGCGCTACCCAAAAGGATTACAGACTCTGGTAACAATGCGCGATTGTCGAATTTATTAATTAACCGATTATTGTTAGAATACTTTAAATACTGCAGATATTTCAGCAGAGTTTTAGGTTTTATTGTCAATTTTACTGATCATGGGTCATGGACAGTAACTTTTAAAGTTACGTTCAAAAAACGTTTTAAAGCAAGAGTGGCGCCAAACTATATGTCTAATTGTTCAGAAATTTGAAAATATTTCATCAGCCAACAAACCTGCCTAAACCACGACTAAGTATTCGAGGTAAACGTTGTTGATATTATGGGGATACTTTACGGGTTTTTTTGCTGGATAAACTAGCATCACGAAAAAGTATTTTTATCATGTAAAGCCATCTTTCACTTCCCAATTCGTTGCTTTGACAAATGTCTATATTTTCGCTGCATTTTGAATATTTTTTGCCATTACCTGTACCATCCGGGGAAATTATATTTGTTCAACTCACCTCCAACCTCCTCCTTGCCGCATCGTCATCCTTCGAATGTTTACGAGCTAATGCAACGTCAGATCCTTGTGTAGTGGGCCGAACAACAGCGACAGGACGGCTTGAAATAATGGCTGCAGGGCGAAGTGGTGGCAACACCTTCGCCTGATATTTTCCAAGCACTGTCGCAGAGTTTGGTATCGGAAATTGCTTGGGGGAAGTATTGCTATGTCTTGGTGTTGCAGTTCTAGTAGAGGAGTTGTTGGTATTATCCGAGTCGTTGTCAGATAAAACTGATTTCCTGCGATTTATCATGTCAATAATACTACGATTGGTAGCTGTTTGGCGGGTGCCACTGGAAACAGCACTTTTATCCGAGTTCTCTTGAATAATTTTATTGAAACCACACGAAGAATTTAACGATTTAAAAGCAAGATTTCTTACCAACATGGCATCATCGCCACACTTCGCAGAAGGCATGTTTGTTTTCTCGGATTTGTAAACGACCATGGACGATACAGGTTTCTTGTCAACGCGTACAATATCTGCTTTTTGGACATCAACGTCACGAACACAAGACGTAATACCCCGACTGATACTGCCAATGCTCCAAGGAGTTTTCTGAATATCACAATTGCTTACAGGTACAGAACCTTGAGAAGTTATCTTGATAGACGAGATGCTTTTACTGTCCTCCACTCTTACGTCCGTAGGACATTGACTGCGAGAACTTGCCTGCGAAAGAAGGACCATAACATCTTTATTAGGCTGAGAAAACCCAACATCTTTATAACCCGACGGTTGCGATGTCGTATTTCCAACTTCTTCACACTTGTTCACTTCACACTCTTTTGTGACTTCTATAAAAGGGGTAGCCGCTTTGGGAACCTGCTCCGAAATACTAGAGGAAGGAGTCGGTTTCTTTCGCGGAATTTTATAAGTGGAGAGAGCATTTGTATCGGGTCTTTTAGTTGTGTAACTCGTCTCGCCATATTTATAGTTCTTACCAACGTAACTGCTGTGTTTCTGAGCTGTAGTTTTCGACTTTCTCGTTAGCTCTGGAACATTCAGTCCTTCATCTCCTTTATAGACTGTTTTTATACCACCGCACGATCTTTCTGGAGTATCAAAGCGCTTTATCCGTTTTTCGTTAATATCAGGGATTGTCACATTCGCATAACACGTGTTATCCTTTCTATCTTTGGTGTCCCGAACGTCCCTGTTAGTTGTTTTGATCATAGCCTTCCCATGCTGCTCTGCCATGTTCTGTCCATCCGTTTTGTTGCCGAACTCGTTGCTAGAGCTGGATGAGCTAGCTATTTTTGATGATTTTAAAGTGTTTGCGTTCGTTGCACTGAGAGGATATTCTTGTTTACAAGAAGCATGACTGGATACGTCAGAACGAGATTCTGAATTCGTATTATTCTCCGCATCTTGAGAAACCGTTAGAGAACCCTTCGCATCCACTTTCAAATCAACGTCATGCAGTGCATTCAAACCACTGAATATAGAGCCCAGTAAGTCAGGGTTAGAATTTGCAGATGTCCTGAAATTAAACACAGCGATTATTTTTTTTAAAAGGTATAATCTAAGGAACGAGGTAACAAAACAAGGCATGCACTTAAAACAATAATATTTGTGGATATGCTAAAATATATGCGCACACTGATTGGTTGAGAGGAGGTCCGGCAGTCCTACGATATGGCCTTGCCAGCTTATACACAGATCTGGGTCATTGAACAGCAGTCGCCAGTAAGGAAATTTGCCGACTTAACTACCGATTTGCCGATTTAACGACTTGGACCGGTTCAAGATCTGCAACTAAGCATTTGAAGTCGGAAAGTTAAAGTAATGGTTTATTATTTCTGTGTTCCAACATTTATTTCTGTGTTCCGATTCATGTATTTCTTTTGCATGACAGTCACTAAAAGTACAGAAATTCATGTCTTCTATATATTTATATTTCTGTGCTGTGTATCGACCTTTTCACATATAAATTATTTTCAGTTAGCCTTATTTTCACTCAGAGTACAGCAGCAATAATGATGTCAAAATACCTGAGAAAAGGCGTTTTCCTAGTTCAAACTACATCATGCACATTCCCATCACAGTTACAGAGACACGCAAGCAAGCAATCGTTTTAAATTATTTAAATTTGTTATTGTCATATTCCAAAACACTTCATCGTCACTCGGCCTTCAAAAATATTTGTGTTGACGTCGCGACATGAATTGCTGTACATTTAGGGACCGGTCGGTCATCATTGATGGCCGGGGTGGGTAACTGAAAATTATATGACCTAAATGGTTGGGTAAAAACATCACTTCTCTGAAGAGTTGGGAAGCGAAAATTTCATGATTATATATATAAAAAAATTAAAATTATCATTTAATATTGGAATCTCATCATCAATTCCCCTTAGTCATCATTGCACATTAGCTTTTTTTATTGTATTCCTCTCCTTATAATTGTTTTCCTTGGATTCCTGTTCTGTATAGGAAAATAATAATCTGAAAGTTACAGTAGGATCTGTGTGTATTAGACGATATGCAGGAAATTGGGCTTTATCTAACTTTTTCTTCTTGGGTTGGGTAAAAGATTTTCTTTACCCATAAACGGTTGGGACGGTTAAATTTCTGATCTTAATTTGGTTGCGTAAAAACATTTTCCAGCACCAAATCTATTTCCCTGCGGCCCCCACCCCAACCATAAATAATGACAGGTCCCTTAGTAAGTGGCAGTGATAGTCACCTTTGGTCTTCTGATTTTGGTGCCGCTGCAATAGGAGCAGGAGTCTCAGCATAAGGTAAGTATTCAAGTCCGAAATCGTTACCAAACAATGAGAAACTGGATGAAGCTTCCATTTCATGAGGTAGTACATATCTCGAAGGAGACACGTCGAAACGACTTCGCTTGCTGCCACTTTTCTCCTCGGATTTGACTTTGGTTCCGCGAGTTTTCCGTTTTCTTTTGCCTTTTCGTCGTTTCCTTTTCGTCTTTCTTTTTCCGCGCGTCGTCGAAGTCGAAGCACCTTAGGAAAGCATGAAAAACAAAACTAAACTTTGACATTACATAAGGGTTTCGATAAGTGGAATGCTAATTGCATTGTATGGAATATTTAACAATTAGACAACGAGAACGAGTTGTCTATGAGCGAACAGTCAACGAAGGCGAAGCCGGAGTCGACTATTCACTCATAGACAATGAGGGCGAGTTGTCTAATTGTTTTAGTAGAAACAAATTACTGGAGTATTACAAATCATGCATTCTCCAAAAAAATATCCAAAAATTCATCTGAAACCTCCCCAAAACGAGAGTTTTCTGCCATTGTTTTGAAGGCGTTTCGCCATCATGGTCCCATCATGGTCTATCACTAATAGACAACGGTTGAGTAGCCAATCAGAACGCAGCATTTGTAATGAGCCATGGTCAGTTTCTACTAAGAGCAGATTTTCATCACTCTTATATAAATTTTAGCGGGCGCCATGTTTCGTGAATATGTCGTGGCTTATACATGTATATATATGCGTACTTGCGATGCTTGAATGGCATGATATGGTTGTTGCATCTACAATTCACTTCTTTATCTTAAAGTAGATTCATTATTGGTACTGAGTTACTCTTGTGCCCTTTAATAAGGGGGGGGGATGGCAGGGAAAACATTGGGGGGGGATCCCCCCATTGCCCCTCCCCTCGCGCCGCCACTGTTCCCGCCATTCCGTCATCAATCATTCAAGCATCGCAGGTACGCACACAGCACCACTCTCTCTTCATACGTATGGGACTTGAAAGACAATAGTAAAGAACATTCTATAAAGTGGTCAATCCTAAAGAAGGCAAAGTCATACAAAGGAGGCTCGCGTGGCTGCAGTTTATGCCTAACAGAGAAGCTTTGCATTTTGGACGCAGACGAATGAACACTACTAAACAAAAGATCTTAACTAACCACAAAGTGACGACACGAGAACAAATTCTACGCAGCCAATTACAAAAGACATTTCGATGTTCGCCCTCCTTATATACCTACCACTCTTCAAATTTTTATAATCTGACAATCGCCTAGCGCGTGAAACTGCAGTAATTTTTACCCTTTTATCCATTTTAGCAAAGTTATATACATGAAATATATAGAGGTCATGAAATATCAGCGATATATCACTCATTAGGTTCGAATCCTGCTCGGTGCCTTTTCCTACATTTTTTATTTAAAGGACATTGGCAACAAAAAATTAAGTTTGTCGGAAAGAAATCATCATAAAAATCATAAAAAATATTAATGAGTGAAAATTCTCTACCCTCATGCACCTGACGTCAGAGACTATCTCATTTACATATCAAACAAACTGAAATATTTCAAAAACGAAGTAAAATAGCGAAAAGTTGTAAAAGGTGTTACTCTATCATTTTATGAGATCTTTCATATTAGACAAACTTAATTTTTGTTACCAATGTCCTTTAAAACCACTACAAAAATATTCGAGTGATCAACGAAAACTTAATCGAGACCTATTTAGCAAGGCACCTTCAACTAAAAACAGCTTATTGTTCTTATTATATATGCACACGAAATAGGTGGTCTTTACCTCGACTAGAACTTCCTCGCTTACTAGATGACTTTCCTCTTTGGGCTCGACGTCGAGTTTGTCGAGTTCGAGTTTGTCGAGTTCGAGTCTGACCTCGGGATCTTCGTCTTCCCCTTGTAGTGGCCACAGTCCTGGCTCGACGTCCACTTGACGTCGAGGCTCTTGAAGAACACAGTTCTATTGGGGAAAAAATAAAGACAGTATCAAATACAATTCAAATAGCGAGTGAGCGCATATGTTTCGAGACGCAGCAACTCAGTTATTTAAAACTCTTAAAGGACATTACCAACAAAAAATAATAAAAATAACCACTTTTCATATCTAAGTTTATTATATGGCTTTCCCATATCCTGAATTTTGATTGGTTCATGTGATTGCCCGGTTCATAAAAATGTGTAACCGTAATTTTTCCGTAACCGAACCGCTGTCCTAGATGTTGTTCTTGCCGGCGGAAATTTCAAGGTTGTTTATCAGTTTGTAACGCCATGGTCGATGACAAGCAGCTTTTTTAAAACACTAACCGTGCGAGTTTAGAAGCCTTCGGAAAACGTGCTAGCACATAAAATTTTCCATGTAAAACGATTGTGTATCTAAAGAACTATACAGGATACAGAAATGAATGTTTGGAGTACTTGGTTCGTATTCGCTTTCGAGCTGGGAAATTTTGCTTTTGTCTGTTTCTTAATACTTATTGTACCAAAACCATGGCGAAATAATTACAATACCTGTAGAAATTTCTGGTTCCAGCGGGATGGATGACGTTTCAACATCCATGACGGCGTCGCAATCGATACGTGCTGAATTGAAGGAAGAACAGTCAGGGCAAAACCACTCACCATCTGGTACGTTGTCTAACGGGGGAGTCATACATTCCAGGTGGAATCTAGAATTACAAAAGACATAATGTGTATGAATTCTTCGTCTGCCAAATCACTGAATCAGGTGTAGGATGCAGAACAAGATGGATATGACGATGGAGAGAAGGATGGAGATAAGGATGGAGATAAGGATGGAGATAAGGATGGAGATAAGGATGGAGATAAAGATGGAGATAAGGATGGAGATAAGGATGGAGATAAGGATGGAGATAAGGATGGAGATAAGGATGGAGATAAGGATAGAGATAAGGATGGAGATAAGGATGGAGATAAGGATGGAGATAAGGATGGAGATAAGGATGGCGATAAGGATGGAGATAAGGATAGAGATAAGGATGGAGATAAGGATGGAGATAAGGATGGAGATAAGGATGGAGATAAGGATGGAGATAAGGATGGAGGTAAGGATGGAGGTAAGGATGGAGATAAGGATGGAGATAAGGATGGAGATAAGGATGGAGATAAGGATGGAGATAAGGTTTGAGATAAGGATGGAGATAAGGATGGAGATAAGGATGGAGATAAGGATGGAGATAAGGATGGAGATAAAGATGGAGATAAGGATGGAGATAAGGTTTGAGATAAGGATGGAGATAAGGATGGAGATAAGGATGGAGATAAGGATGGAGATAAGGATGGAGATAAGGATGGAGATAAGGATGGAGATAAAATTGGATATCAGGATGGAGATAAGGGTTGAGATAAGGATGGATGGCGATGGAGATGTTGAGATAAGGATGGAGATCAAGATGGAGAAGGCGATAGAGATAAAATGGATATCAGCTACAGTAGGGTGGAGATAATGGTGGAGATAATGGTGGAGATAATGGTTGAGATAAGGATGGAGATGACGATGGAGATGACGATGCAGTCATGCAGATAAGGATGGAGAAGGCGATGGAGATAAAGATGGAGATAAAAAATGGAGATAAGGATGGAGATAAAAATATTGGAGAAAAGGATGGAGATAAGGATGGAGATGATGAAGATAACGATTGAGATAAGGATGAAGATGACGATGGAGATAAGGATGGAGATGACAATGGAGATGAAGCTTCAAATAAGGATAAAGATAAGGATGGACAGGGTTATGGAGATAAGAATGTAGATCAGGATGGAGAAGGCGATGGGGATGACGATGGAGATAACAATGGACGTGAGGATGGTGCCTAGAGGATGAGTTGAAGGATGGAGAAGAAGATAGAGATGATGGAATGATAAGGATAGGTTGGAGACAAAGATAGAGATGAGAACGGAGATGAGAGCGGAAACAAGGATAATGATGAGAATGGAGATAAGGATGGAGATAACAATGGAGATGACAATGGAAATGAAGATAAGGATGGAGAACAATGGAGGTGAAAATGGAGGAGGAGGTGAAAATGGAGGAGGAGGTGAAAATGGAGGAGGAGGTAGGATGGGTTGGAGACAAGGGTGGAGATAGAGATAAGAATGGAGATGACAATGGAAATGAAGATAAGGATGGAGAACAATGGAGGTGAAAATGGAGGAGGAGGTAGGATGGGGTGGAGACAAGGGTGGAGATAGAGATAAGAATGGAGGAGATGACGATAGAGATGACGAGGGAGATGACGAGGGAGTTATCGGATGGCGACTAATAATAGAGGTGAGAATGGAGAAGATGAGAATGGAGGAGGTGAATGGCGGAGACGAAGATGGAGGTGAAGAGATGATAAGGATGGGGTGGAGACATTAATAGGGATAGAGATGGCGATGATAATGGCGATAAGGATAGCGGTGGAGATAGGAATGGAGACAAAAATAAGGAAGGGGATAAGATAAAGACAATGAAATATATGGAGATGAGAATGGGGACCAAGATAAGGATGGAAATGAGAATAGAGACAATGATAGAGATGAGAGAATAGAGACAATGATAGAGACAATGATAAAGATGAGAATGGAGACAATGATAGAGATGAGATTGGAGACGAAGATGGAGATGATAATAAGACAATGATAGAGATGGGGAAGGCAATGACGAGGATGAAAATGAGGATGGAGACATTGACTAGGAGATAGATATTCATAGATTTATGAAGATAAAGACTTAGCTATCGAGATTTAGATTACCCTCGATCACATCCATCACAAAGAAGCATTCGGTCTTCACGATCACCAATACCACACACCTGAAAAAAACAAAACAATCTTTTCAATATTTAATTTTTATTCACGTGCAATGGTAAGATTAAGGACATTAGGATAGAGCTGGCGAATTGTAAATTAAAATTAAAGTTGAATTACATTTCCACTTAATTTTACCTCACAAGACGTCGGGTCTTCATACTCCTCTTCGATATTTGTTCGGTCCTCTACTTTGATCTGTATAAAAAATTATTAACACGGTTAATCACGGCTCTCGGCAGCGGCCTCCATGGCTGGGTGGTCAAAGCACTCACTGCACTGGCATATAGGGTTCAATTCCAGCAGGAAAACCAATTGATGTTGCTTTTTCGACACTGGTTTCGTCTTAAAATGTATATTATATTCCAACGGCAACACTCAAAATTTTCCTTCACCAATATCATGGTCATCTGTGTATCCTTTGTTTGAACAGGAACGTAATACAAACTAATACCACGACATGTAGGGAAATTAGTGATTAAATGCCCCTCGAGCCTCGGGAGGATTTGTGGAAGTCCCCTCCCTCGGGACTTCCACAAATCACCCTTGGGACTTCACCCTTGGGACTTCCACAAATCCTCCCTCGCCTTTCGAGGCAATTCAGGGCTCAAAATAACGTTTCATGTTATGCAGGTCATGGTGACTGGTCAGTTTCAATTGTGACCGCTCAAAGGCGATTTTTGACCGGTCAAACTTCACGACACCCCTCCCCCCTGAAAAAAACAACACCCCCACAACACAAGAAAAAACATGTAAAGTATATTCTACACTATACAGCTAGTACTGATTTGAACGTTTGTCATAAAAAAGAAAAGCATGCATAGTTCACTTCAATATATATATCAGACATTATGAAACGGGTCTACAACAGCACAACAACACTCATTTTAACTTCCTTCAAATGGAATCCTTCGAATGGTTCCTTCAAGTAGTATGACCGGTCATTAAATGACCGGTGCTATACAAATTTGACCGGTCACATTAACAATTTGGCCGGTTATTGACCGGTGACCGGCTGTTAGTTTGAGCCCTGCAATTTGATCACTAATTTCCCTCATGTCATGGTATTACTTATAAAAACAAAATATAAATACGATATATTTATGTTAGATTTAATAGCTTTACGACACAACTATTTACATCTATTTAAAAAAGAAACATTCTAATATCTTACAATTTTTCTACCAAGGAACACGAGTATGGTGGCCCATCGTTCTCATAGTAAAATATAATACAATTATTGAAAAATACATCATACTTTTTCTTATTTATTTTTTATTAAAATTTTGTTTTTATTTTTAAAAATTTTATTTGTTTACTTTTTTATTTTTATATTTTAATTTTTTTATTTTTATTTAACATGTTTTAAATTTTTTATTTAAAAGTTTTTTATTAATATTTATTTATTTTCTTATTATTTATTTTTTATTCTAATTTTTAAATTGTTAAAAAAAATTAAAAAGTGAAACGAAAAGTAAAATGTTTTTTTTAAAAAAACATTTTTAATAAAAAATAAAATATTTTAAATAAAAATAATTAAAATAAAAAAGTAAATAAATAAAAATTTTAAAAATATATATATATTTTATAAAAATAAATAAATAAGAAAAAGTACGATTAATAATTGTATTATATTTTACTATGAGAACGATGGGCCACCATACACGAGCATATCAGCCGTGTCAGGATTTAATTGTACAGCGAAAAGGTGGTGAACTGCGGAGATTTTTAAGAACGATACGTTTCGATCAGAGTCCTTCATTATTTCATTCCTATAAATCTTGGCAGTTCCCCACCTTTTCGCTTTACTGCCTACGCAGCACTCTACCATTTTACACTTTCAGGCTTTAATTGTGCTCACGGCTGTGTGGTCACTTGCCCTGCGTTGCTGAATATTTTCTCTGATGGCGAGCTGCTGGCTTGGATGACAAGATATCTTCCAGCTATAAAACTTGTTGTGCTGCTAGGCAGTGTAGAAATACAAATCAAATATCTAAAAAGGTTGGTGTACGGCCGAAATAGCGTGTATAAGTTGTCTAACGTTTCGAGCGAAGGCCCTTTCACTCTCTGACGAAGGGCCTTCTCTCAAAACGTGAGACTACTCACACGCTATTTCGGTAGTACACGAACCATTTTATATACTTAATTTGTATATTCTAGCTACCTGTGCAGTAGCAGCGGTAGTTCTTTCACATTTCTCTTCCACCATGGCAATAGGTCGTCGTCTCCATCGATGACAGGGAAGCCGCAATATAAAATGTAATCTTCTTGGACAGACGATTACCCGACGACTTCCCCGATTTTTTAAGCTCGCTCACGCAACAAGACTGAGCTTTGTTTTTTTTGCAAAGGCAAAGGCAATAGCAAGATCATGAAGCTCAGATGCTTTTCTGAGGCGACAATATGCCGTTCCGTTTCCGCGAAGATAACACACTATACTGAACATGTAAAACATGGCTCATTATCATTCAATATCAAAGTTGAAGCCATATCCTGCACAGTTTATTAATGACTTTGACCGATTTTTCGCTCAAAGCAACATCGATAAAATCAGTACATCGGGGCATTTCCGTTTTACCCATAAACTACATGTATAGCTGGTTGGCACACGGCTGTTGCTGTCCAAAAATTAATGACCCCGTCGCAAATATATTGTGCATGGCTTACGAAACTAGCGATCACATGAGGTGTTTTAGCTCGCTGATTGGTTAAGTCGGATTTCCATCGTATGTAAATCGCAGGGTTTTTTTCTTCATCAATTTTCACTAGATTGCCATGCTCGCGCAATCATCCCTATCCAGTCTTTCCGAACCAGTCTTTCAATCTTCCATGGTAGGATTTCGACGACTACGAGATTCGTTATTTTGGCGCCATTTGCTTAATTTTCACGTCGAATGCTAACGCGATACAGACTGAGACTTTATCGCGAAATTATCAGCATGAGCTGGCGAAAGCAAATGCATACAGTCTATAAGCTACAGTCTATAAGCTCGACTGTTCACCATAACTCTAGCTACTATAATAGTATACTGTAGTTTGTTACCGTGACAAGATTAAAGCTTATAGTTAGCATAATCTCCAAATAAGCTCTAATACAAGGATTGCACTATAATACAAGAGAGTGACAACAAACCTGGTCTATTTGTGGGCCATCACTGGTTGCCCGAATTGCAATGACATGGAATACTTTTCTGTCTACTGGACAAGTGTTGATGTTCTAAAGATTCAAAGCTTAAAATTGGATTGAGCTAAAATGCATTTCTACATCCGTTCATTTGTATGTTCATTTGTTTGTTCACTCGTCCATCTATTTGTTCACTCGTTCATTTGTTTATTCACTCGTTCGTTTCGTTTGTTCACTCGTTCGTTTGTCTGTTCACTCGTCCATTACTTTGTCTGTCAGTTTGTTTATACATCGATTTGTTTGTCTGTTCGTTCGTTTATTTGTTTCTTTATTTGTTTACTCGTTCATTTCCTTCCTTGTTCATTTTGTCTGTTTGTTTGTTCACTCGTAAATTTATTTATTTGTTTCTTCGTTCATTTGTTTGCTCGTTCATTCACTTTGTCTGTTTGTTTCTTTGTTCACTCGTCCATTTGTTTGTTCACTTGTTTGTTCGCTCGTTCGTTTGTTTGTTAAAAGTTCACTGCTTCATTTGATTGTTTGTTTGTTTGTTGGTTCGTCCGTCCGTTCGGGCCAAAAACGTACAATATATCAAAAAGCTTAGTTTTTAGTTACATGTACCTTGGCCCATTCCTGTATGCAAACAGAGCAGAATACATGTGCGCAGCTATCTGGAATTCCTAATAACTGCTTAGTGAACTCCATCAGGCAAATCGCACACTGGTCACTGTTTTCGTCATCGGTAATATCGACGTCATTGACAACGTCATCATCGTCATCCCCAGACTCCTCCTCGTCACTCTCACCTTCCTCGTCCTCTCCTTCGCTATCCATATCTACAAAAGCAAGCAAACAAGTGTACAAACTAGGGTTCGCATAGCTTCACAATTTTAAAAATCCAGGACTAGCGATGGCTGTATTTGCAGGCTAGGACTTTCCAGGACTGGCTTTTCCAGGAGTTCTTCCACGTAATATTACATCAATCTAGTTAACGTCCATAGGCGTACGGGCCGAGGGCTGCAGCCCCCCCCCCCCCCCCCCTTGTCTGAAAAATTAGCTCTATTCGGGCAAAAATGGTCTTATCATTCGGGCAAAAAGGGTCGTGTGGTCAATTATTCTAATATTTGAATGCAACTTAATGACATTATAATGGATTATTATATGGCACAAGCTACTTCCGGTGAAATTGCGTGCTGGGATTGGCTGAGACACGTCACGTGTCGGTCCGTTATTTCCCGGTAATGGATTACGGATTTTGTCAGCCATTTTGTTTACAACGATAGGAAACTTTGAAAACCAGCAAAAATTGAACGAATTTAGTAAATTAAGTACTAAATCATGCACGAGTTGGACGATAAACAATCTAAAAGAGTCTATCATGAAAGCAATTAGGGCGGTTTGGGGCGGCGCCTCCCCCGCAAGCCGCACGACCCAACCCGCAGGCTAGAAAGCAATAGAAGAACAAGAACAAGATTGAAAATGACGATTCTGTCACTTAAACGTATGCAAATTTATTCGGGTAAGTTATGCTCATCTGATCAGATCCCCCTACAAAATGTTACCCGTACGCCAATGTTAACGTCAGCGCGTGGCTCACAGAAATGTAGGGATTGTAGGGAAAAGCTTCGCTCAATTGTAATCCACAGGAAGTGATTTTAACAGATCTTCAACAGATTTACGAGCCAGACACAGGGCAGCTTTCTGCGCTTTTATTAACAAAATCGACGGGTCAATCCTCGACTTGCATCAAAGTTACGAAGATAAGCTTACGACTCCCGAAACCATTATTCGTACTACGCGTATGGACATCCTGTTACACTTAAAATCTACGAAGTCCTGCTCTAACGAACCTGCCTGGATAACTCCGCATTTTAAATCCCTCATCAAACAGCGTCGGGAAGCGCTCGCTAATGGTGATACAGCCCTGTTCAAAGTTCTTCGTAACCGTGTCAACCGGGAGAGGAAGAGATGTCGTGGTACCTTTTCCCATTCGAAATTGAGCCACATAAAATAATCTAATCGCAAACAGTGGTGGAAACAAGTAAAATCTTTGTGTGGAATGGACCCCATCTCACCGTCTAATGATTTGCGTCTGTTGCTGAACAATGACGAAAATATACTTTCTCCTGATGACCGGCTTACCAATTTGGCTAACCGTATCAACCAAGCCTTTTTAACACCGATGGTTTCCTTTTGACCACTGCCTTCTCCGCACGCGTCTTGCCCACGAATTGAAACAGTTATTTTCAAAGATGTGACTACTGAAAACTCTGTGTTTTTACAAGCTCAAGAACTTCAGATTCACTTTTCCACTCACAAATTAAGTAAATTAAAGTACCAAAATACTACGAAATAATGTCGCCACTCCCGGATGTTAACACTATCGGTCACTGACTGACTGACTTTATATATATATATCGTGTGAATTTTCGCCACTCATCACAATACTGCAAAGTTTAAAAAACGTTGCACTAAAAAGCATCTAAATGCATGTACTTTTTGAGACAACTTAAACGCACTAAAGTTTAAACTTAAACGTATAAATTTGTTGAGTGGGAATCAAAAATTTTAAAATTATCTTCAGAAATCTTCAAGATTGCAACCATGTTGCAGTTAACAGTCAACAAACAATGCTGAAAATTTAATTTTAGTAGGAGAACAATTTATTAATAGCACTTGTCAGTGAATAAAATGGTTCATTGGCTGTTATTATAAATAAATCACCAAGGAGTCAATATATTGTAAATGATAAACTTTATTAACAACTGAAATAATTTCAGACATTTCAGTTAACGTATGGTATCACTCTAACCATGAGTGTCGGCAGCTCAATGGATAGAGAATGTGACCGGCAATCAGAAGGCTCGAGATTCGATCCCTGTGTGGGATTCAGAAACATTTTCTAAAGATTTAAGCTTGACGATTGTCCAATGTATCATCTGTAAGAACTCCAAGCTCTCCCTACATGTAACATACTTATAGTAAGCTTGTTGTGCGTTATACCTTCATCGTCATCACCTTCATCGTCATCACCATCATCGTCATCACTTTCATCATCATCCTCTTCTGAAACATCTATTACACCAAGTTTCCTTTTTCTTGACAATGGAAACTCGACGTCACTGTCAGAGTTATCAGCCATCACAGCGTGAGAGAGACGGGTATTATACAGTATTCAGAACATCTGCAAATGAAATTTGAAAAAAACCTTGAAAAACGTAGCACTGGAAATCAGCATTAAGCTGGAATTCCACTGTCGCATAAATTTGTACGTGCGTAAAACGTTCGTAAATAAAAGGTGCGTAAATAAAACGTTCGTTAATAAAAGGTGCGTAAATAAAACGTGCGTAAATAAAACGTGCGTAAATAAAACGTGCGTAAAGAAAATGTGTGTAAATAAAACGTACGTAAATAAAACGTGCGTACATAAAACGTGCGTACATAAAACGTGCGCAAATAAAACGTGCGTAAATAAAACGTGCGTAAAGAAAACGTTCGTAATAAAACGTGCGTAAAGAAAAAGTTCGTTAATAAAACGTGCGTAAAGAAAACGTGCGTAAATAAAACGTGCGTGAATAAAACGTGCGCAAATAAAACGTGCGCAAATAAAACGTGCGCAAATAAAACGTGCGTAAATAAAACGTGCGCAAATGAAACGTGCGTAAATAAAACGTGCGTAAATAAAACGTGCGTAAATAAAACGTGCGTAAATAAAACGTGCGTAAATAAAACGTGCGTAAATAAAACGTGCGTAAATAAAACGTGCGTAAATAAAACGTGCGTAAATAAAACGTGCGTAAATAAAACGTATGCAAATAAAACGTGCGTAAATAAAACGTGCGTAAATAAAACGTGCGTAAATAAAACGTATGCAAATAAAACGTGCGTAAATAAAACGTGCGTAAATCGTCCAGGCTATCGTATCGAGAAAGGCTATTGTTGGTGACTGGGGTTTCCACATAAGTGGGTGTCCACATAAGAGGGGTGTCCACATGTATAAATACATTTCTAGGAAACAGGAAGCTACACTGGTTAGAGATAAATTCAGATCATGTTACCTATTTCAAATACCTGTACATGTTTAAATACATGTAGGGTCACCACAACATGATTGTAGATATCTCCCCAAAAAGGAAAACAAAATAAACAGTAGAATTATACGAGGGGTCGCCACACAAGGTGCATGCATCTCCCTGAAGTTAAAACAGTACAGTAGCTATATAAAATTATTTAGATGGCGTCACTACTCAATATGGGAATCTCCCCAAAGATAAGAAATTTAAATATGAAATTTCTGTGGGAACACCACACGAAGTGTGTTTAGAGTATATGGGGTCATCACATAAAGTGGATATATCTTGATTTGTCATCACTTTTTTTGAAAAGATAGGGGCAGGTATTGTCTCTATTCTGTGGCTTCTTTTTTCCGAGTCAAATCGCTTCCAAGGCTGTGCGAGCAATGTTTTGGCCAAAACAGCGTTGGAAGCTATTTGACTCAGGAAAAAGCCACAGAGTTGTCTGCGGAGGAGGCTAGGGAAGGTAGGCGGATTTTATTTTTATTGGTGTTAACTGTATTTTAATGCTTTCAGGAAACGGGTTGAATTAGGGAAATGCCAATTGCATGATAAAAAAATAATTAGGGCTGCAAAGAAATTTTTTTATAAAAACAATTGTTTAACAGGTTTAAGTACAGTATATTGTTCTATTTGAGTTCTATTTACAGTGTTCTATTTACAGTCAAAATACAAAGAGTCAAAGACCTTCCCACTTCTGCAGTGGTCTGTAGAACTGTATTACGATTAAAACTGTGATAACAATTAACATACTGGTAATAACATTTGTATAATAGATAACAAATAAAAGTATCTTTTTTCTATGTTATACTGTACTTATAGCCAAGGTAGCCATCACCGCACAAGCTATATGCATGAATATTTAATATTTGGATGGTGACAGACAGAACAATTGTTCTCAATAGTGGTGCTATATGTGCCACAATGTATCATGCAATTAGTGTACCAATAGAGTAATGCTTCCAGGTTTGATGTATAGACATCATCATTTGAGACATCAACTCATGGGGTTTTGAGGTGCAAGACATCTGGTTAACCTCTTTGTCCCTTAGGCAAAATTCTTTCAAGTATAAACTTTAAAAAAAAAATTATTATTTTTATAACTTAATTCTGTCCAGGAATTAATATGCTATGATTCATGTCGTTTTCTACTTTGTTGTAACTGTATTTCTAACTAGTAATTTATCTTTATTAGTTATAGTATTTCATATACAGTATAGTCAAATATATGACTGTATATGAAAATTTGACAGCCCCAACCGGGAATCGAACACAAACTCTCTTCATTTAAAAGAAAATATTTCATATATATTAGAAGATGTCTGCATCTTCTAGTTTATTAGTATTTTTGTCATTGTATACAATTATTAGTTTTTGATAATTAGTTTCTGTAGTAGTTATAGAAGGCTGTGTGTTGGAAAACTGTAACTGGTTAATATGTTTTAACCTTCTTTAAATAAAGTTTATTGTATTGTATTGCATTGCATTGCATTGCATTGCATTGCATTGCATTGCATTGCATTGCATTGTATTGTACAGTATTGCATTGTATTGTATTGGTTTTCCCAAACTAAACGAATGCAATGATTATAAAAGCAAGATTTTCCCAAACCAAAAAACTCAATCTTACATCGTTTTCTGTGAGAAAAAATTATCAGTCATGGGTGACTGGTTAGCAACAATATTTGCGGACAAACTGGATAATTTTGCTGGTCAATGGGCCAATACTACTTTTGAGGGCTGTGGTCAACATACATATTTTCCTTATTGGTCGATCTCCAAACATTTCTTATATTAGACATTATTAAAAAAATGACAGCTGTAAATAATAATTGGGCCTGCTCACTGTTCAGTATGGAACATAAAGAATATTCATTACTATTTTTTAAAAATATATATTTATGCAATAAATACAGTCAGTTAACAGCAAACTTTCTGTGTTGTATACTGTACTGTATATATGCATGATATTGCCCATGGCGACTGGGCCTAGTAACCACGTCTGTGGGTCAACACGAGACCAAGCATTGTTCACAGTTCAATAACTACTCAAAGATGAGTGCAGGTCTACCTGAGACTGACAGGCCTATTAGTGCTAGTTGGGAGAAGTTGTTTTAAAAACATGTCAGTTTACAGTATCTTTGGTAATCATTTTCTTTATTGTCATTACCTGTATGCTTCGCATGGTTAACTGGCATTTATATTATGCATATGGCTGAATTCTTGCTGACATGCACTAGCTACCCAGACACACAGAAATTTACAACATTTTCTTATTGAGCTACATAGATATTCCCTATACCCGCAGACATACAGAGAAAAGGCTCTCTCCTCCACAGAGGCATAGAGGGGGCCTAGGGAAGAGGGACCCCTGGGGAACGTATTGGGCGTGAGAGGAAAATAGTAGGACAAGCGTGGCAAGGGCAAACGTCCCCAAGGAGGCCCGTGCTTCTCCTTTGCCCTGACGCCTAGGGGTCCCTCTACCCTAGGCCTCTGCAGAGAGAGAAAATTAACTAAGGTGATTATCCAACCTCATGCCCAAGCAATTGTTTTGCTATCCGCCACATGACATGCACATGGTCAGTGTGACCGGGTTCTGCAAAATGAAACAAGGTCTCTCCTCGGCATTTCTCCTCGCATATTCTCCCTCGTGTCTTCATGCCACGCAAAGCAAAACAAGCACCTGCAGGGTATGAGGCTGGTGATTCTCCACACCAGTGACAATGACAGTACAACTGCAAAAAATTGTCACATTTCACAACTTTAATTTAAAATTAAAAACTTAAATTTTAAATTTGAAGTTAAACTATATATTAAATGTGATTTGCAGCTTGGTTATTTTATCATGGTAAACTGTTTGCTACTCAAGCTTTTAATGCAAACTCAGAAAATGTTTCTGAGCCCCAGACGGGAATCGAACCTGCAAGTCGCAACCTTCATGAATTCCGGTTAGACGCTCTCCATTGAGCTACCAGAACTCAGATGGCAGAACGAAGGCTACATTGCGTACTAGTTCGTACATGCGACATACGTACTGCTAATTCAGCAGTCTCGATATGTCTGTATATCTTATCAGAATACATTAAATGTGACTTGCAGCTTGGTTATTATGTTTTCAACTGCTGTAACTATTATGTTATTACAGTATGTTTTAACATAATTATGTTATTATGTTTATTAGGTTATGTTTGCAACTATGTTTTCTGTTTCTTTACTTTTTTGCACTACTGTATCCTTCTGCGTCTTGGTTATGTGTTTGGCGCATAAATATAGAAGATGGAAATGATGGTAGATATAAGTTAGATGTCTGACATTGTGGTCTAACCAGCTGTTGTGGTCTAGTGGTTACCATGCATGTAGTTCATGAGCTGGGAGACCCGGTTTGACAATCCTTTGTTGAACCAGTCCCTACGGTCTTAAAATAATTGAGGAGAAGGTGCTGCCTTTGCAAGAACACCAGCAATTGAAAAGGCTTTTGGGATTCTCAGAACACTACCTTAAATTGTAGGCCCAGTACAGAACCCCTATAATCAGTTGGGTCTTCCATTCACATTTAAGAGTGATAAACTGAATAGCTGAGCACTTAAGATATGAGCCTCTGGCTCAGACAAATAGGACAACCTTATCCTGCATGATTATATCTCTAAAGATCTAAATAATACATTCAGACATACATACATAATATACAGTATGGTTGATCAACAAAATTCCGGAGCTGGATAGTGTACTAATTTCCAACTGGGGTACTGCCCTGGATATATTAAATAATTTCGACATAATAAATTTCATCGTTTGTAGAATAATTTAATGCAAGTGATATGCCATATGGCCACGTACGTCTACAGTCCATTAAACAATTTCACATTAATTGAGTAAAATAGGTTACAATAACTTCATAAAAAGGGAAAGAAATGGATTTGCTATGACATCGATACTAAAACTAAACTGCTGTTTAAACCACATTAAGAAGTCATTTATATAAAAGCCCAGATAGCAATGTTCTATTATGTTCGTGACTGGACCACTATAAAATGAATATAAGGCTTCATTGTCATTTTAGTTCAACAGCAAAATAAAACGTGTAAAAATACTTACTAGACTGCTTGTAGCTACCAGTTTTTAAATGTTAAATCAAAACCACACAAAACACTTTTCCGTTCAAATTATGTTCGAAATTTATATGATCATTATATTTGATCAGTGTACTTCAAATTTCGAGTTTCGACCGGGCAGCACATGTGAGCCTGGGAACAAGCAATGCATTTTTGCGCGGTCTCGCACTACAAACCTAGGCTGAGGCCGTTACGATTTACGAGAGATTTGTAAAATGCGTAGAATTTTTGTTTTTAGCAAGTCAGTTAGGAATCGATTGTTGAGTGTCTGCCTTAGAGAATATTCTGAAAGACTGAACAATTGATATAAGTTGCATGTTTTTTTAAACATTAAAAAAGCTCATTGCTCACTATCAACCCTTGTCTTGCAATCGTGTCCTAGCCAGTTCGTAATATCGACTGCGCATCAAAATGACGCGTTCTGCGTCGAATTAAAATTTATTTCAATTCATAACATAAAGGCTAAGGAATTCAGTATTTGATTCAATTTGCAATTGTAAATAGAAATGCAAATATCTATTGTTGTTTTAGCCTGATGTTATAAATTGAAATAAGTTTTATCCTGACGCAGAACACGTCATTTTGATGCGCAGTCGACATTACAAACTGGCTTATTATGATGTGCCCGGGGAGGACTAGTTATACTTTCGAATCAAATTATCGATATTGGGATAAATTAGGTGAAAACTATGAAAATTGCATGCAAACCCATCATGTCTCATGGACCCTGTATCAGGGCCGCCACCTTTGATAATTGCCATTTGTCATACGTTAAAATTAATTCCAGTTCGCGTACGCTTTCTTGATGCTTGGATGCCCAGACCTCCTCGCGTCGGAGATGGTTTGGGCCGGAGACTGGGTCAAGTTTATCAGTACTGATGTATGCGCTCTCAAAATACTGGAAATGCCATTTCAGAGTGTTTACATCTTCCGCCACCCTTGTCGTGGTCGGCACTAGAGGCAATCCACTGAGGGTCTTTAACCGAGTGGGGACTAGTACTAGTTGCTAAATTATATTTCTGCCAATAATCGCCAATTGTCAAATACTCTTAGATTACCAATAATGGGTAATTCCGCAACAGTATATTGTAGGATTCTAGAACTCAACCCCAACACAACACCAATCCTAACCCAACCAAGTGGGGACTACGACTAGTTGCTAAATTATTCAAGTTTCTTAATTTTTTAAAACTTAGGGTTACGATGAAGTTGAAAGCGGGGATATTGGGCGGGGGGTTAGGGTTAGGAAGACACTGAAGGCGGGGGGTTAGGGTTAGGATTTGTATTGTGTTGGGGTTGGGTTCTAGAATCCTACAATTTACTGTTGTGGAATTACAATCATTGGTAATCTAAAAGTATTTGACAATTGCCGATTATTGGTCTTTAATCTATAATCATGTACTCCTAAAAACAGTTAAAAACAGTCAAAAACAGTTATTAATATAGTAACTAGTCCTAGTCCCCACTCGGTGAAAGACCCTCGGTGGATTGCCTCTAGTGCTGACCCCCCTTGTCGTGTGCTATGTCGCCACATGACGACAGAGGTCGCGGAAGCTATTTTGAAATGGGGGGGGGGGGGGGGGCTAAATTCCTAAGTGGGTCCGGGGACATGCTCCCATCAATGCTGAAATTTAGGGCCTCTGAAGCTTTAAATTTAGGGCCTCTCTAGCTTCAAACAGCTTTCAATTTTTGGATCAATTTAATGTGTTGAATCAGCTTCTATGCAGTAGTTTTTATTTTGCTATATTACAGTTTACGACTTGTATTGTATTCAGATTTATAATGAACTTCAAAAGATTTATGTACAAAAATAAGCTAGAAAATGGAAGGAAAAATGGAACAATGGAAATAAAACTTAACTATTAACTATGAACTAAAATAAACTGTTCAAAATACAGTTATACTCATTCATCATTGTGAGGGCTTGTAAGTACATTATGATGCATTTAATTTAGTCACTCGACGTCAAGAAGTCATTTTCAGTAAATGTTCCAAAATTCCTCTTACGTACGTATTCTCATTGAAAACAAACTCGTTGGCAATTGCAATAACATCAATTTTGTCTGTGCGCTCCTTATAATTATTCAAAATTGAAACACTATTAAAGCATTTCTGTGACATTGTCGAACGTAGCCATGTCTTCAAACATCGAGCAGAGGGAAAAGACAGCTCACTATGCAGGAATTTACATACATGAATAAGATTTAAAATAGTCAAAACCTCGCGCCAATAGCTGATCTCTCTAAAGCACCTAGTTTCTGGATTACATTTAGAATGTCGTAGAAACAGCTAATATTTTCGTTTTGGACCATATAGTTCTAAATAATTCTAATTGGCATGAGGGTAAACGATGAATGTCGATATCTTCACCATAGTCTTTCTCTATGTCGGAGTTATGGTTTTCGAGTTGATCGATATTCTCATGCAGTCGTAGATCTTAAAGTTTGGTTGGTTAAATCTGTCTTCAATATGAAATATCAAAAGATCTAGAGCTTCAAAATATATTTGGGGGTAACGGTCCCTCTGAGTTAGTGGATGTTTCCAACTGCAAGTTAGTAGTAGCGACTTAAGTCGTTGCCTTTTCATGACTGCTCAGAGAATGCCGGAATCGTATTCCGTATTACTAGTATCCGGTACGCAATAGTTTGAAAAAATATTCGTTTGATACTGCCGAGTAATGCATCAAATTGAAGCTTGTAAACAGCTAGGATATTTCAGATTTCGAACGCCTGGCAACTAATTATAAAAGCCTCGAGCATATTTTAAGGATATATATATATATATATATATATATATATATATATATTTTCGCTTACCTCAAAACTGGTCTGCTACAACTTGTTTCATCTGTAAAAGAATCTTCAGGCAGTTTCTTACAGATGAAACAAGTTGTAGCAGACCAGTTTTGAGGTAAGCGAAAATCTATTTGCTCTAACTATATGTTGTTGAGCACTCTTTGCATTTCGTAGACCAAAACCTACACGTATATATATATATATATATATATATATATATATATATATATATATATATATATATATATATATATATATATATATATATATATAGATATATATATATATATATATGTGTGTATATATATATATATATATGTGTATATATATATATATATATATATATATATATATATATATATATATATATATATATATATATATATGGCGGGGTTGATATCAATGCATCCGTAGATGCATTGATAAGTTTCAAACCTTGTCGATTTCAGCTCAGTTGTATCAGGCAAGGTTATTATGTTCTTCAACAGTTTCTACGCCAACTTTGACATTTCAATGCGTTACATCAAGTCACGTTTGAATATGTGCTTGTTATTGGCTAGATTAATGACACCTCCAGTTACACACCTCATGTCCAATAATCCACTGGTAGATTTGGCGCGTTGCAAGTGGAAAAGGCCTTTCCAGCGGAGAAGCAAATGGGGAAGAAAAATACTGCATGGAAAGGAATTTGAGAAAGTCAAAGTGGCATGCTGTATGACTATTAAGCAGTGTTTAAACTGCCCGCCTAGCACCAGCCTAGAACTGGAGGTCAGGCCAATTTGGTCTGAGCCAACAGTTGAAGTAAACTCAGTAAACTACCAAAATGTAGACCGAGGTCCAGGGCGCCCTATATAGCGCCCTACCCGCAACTTTGCATTTCGAGCTATGAATATTAAGCTCATAGACCAGACGTGCCAACTCTGACGGTGATTACGTGAATCTTCTAATGTTTAGGAAAACTGGTTATACAACATTTTCAACCTCATTTTTGAGTGAGAAAAACACTTTTTCCAGAAAAAGGGTTTTTCTCCCAAATTTGACACAAAAGATGAAATTTGCTGAAAATTAACCAAAATATGCTGTCTTAGGCGCTGAACGCAATAAAACCAATAAAACCTCTAAAAATAAGTGGGTACAACTTCGAGTATTTTGTAGATCGCCGGGTTTGAGAAACTACAATTGCTTCCACATCTCCATTTGGATATAATATTAAATCTGAAGGACACATCGTCGGAAACGTCGTATTTTTCGACACATGGTTTCTCCTTTTCATATTATATCCATTTCTTTTGAGAACTTTATTAGCAGCTTTCATATTTATTCTTTCCATCTCCTTTTTGGACAAGGCTAAAAGGGATGACTCAATTTCAATCCTAAACCTAACCGGCTAACCCTATCTAACCAAAAATAAAGACAAGAAAAAAACAGAAAGGTCCCTTTGAATCATCTGTAACACAAGTGCGCGAACGGAGAGAATAGCGTACACTAATATGATCAGTAAGGAGAACAGGACACATTCGACATGCTGGCTGTAGAATTATATAGATGAAAAAATTTGCTCAAATTACTGCAAATTGTCTTTCCGAGATTTAAAATTTTCCGGGGGAGGACCCCGCGAAAAATGCAGTCACTGATTATCTGCTAGTCGACGTCAGCCCCCTCAACTTTTAAGTCCGTTCCTACGCCTTTGTATTTATTATTCAAATTAACCTCAATTACTGTATATATTTAGTCTCCAGAAAAATGAGCAGAAGCGAGGTATAGAGTTTAATCCAAAACTCCAAGAAAATAACACAAATTACATTTCTATTTTATTTACACTTAATTACGAAAGTACAGCATTCAAAATGACACAGATTAACATAGACACTAAAACAGAGAGACAGGCCGACAAAATAAAAATACGTAAAGTACTGTACATCAGGTATATAGGCTGCTTTCAATAACGTCAGATATAGTGTAAAAATATTTACACTTTTGATTTAATCGATAGCATAAATCAAAAGTGCAAGTCAAATGTTGTAACCAGTGAAAATATCAAACGCTCATACGCCAGTATGACATGACACGGTGCACAATAAAACCCTTATTCGTTTACGGAGGTTTTATGTGCACCGTGTTATGTTGCTTTAGTACGTACTTCTGATTATTGTGGGTCAGCGATACATGTTGCGTTAATGAGCCCTGTCTGAAGACAATATCAAAATTGATACCAATTGAACGAAGTCTTCTTCTTCTTCTTCTTCGGTTTGTGCATATGGCGACAACGGACGTTGTAATATAATTTGTTTCGATACGAAACAATGGCTCCAAATCGAGATTGCCAACAACATCGTAATGCATTTATTATTTTTAGTTTATTAGATTTATCACTCTTTTAGGTGAACGGAATACCCCAACAGGCTAGAAGCCCAATTATAAAAGGGGTTCCGAGGGCATAAGATTTAAGGTCGTTATCCGAGAAGAGGTCTTACCATTTGCTGGTGTTATTCCAAAGGCAGCACTTTCTCCTCAATTATTTTAAGACCCTGAGTGGAGGTCCGACCCAGTGTCTCCATGTGTGTACCCATTTAAGCAAATTAAGGAATGTCTATTGCAACGGCCGTTATCGTCATATAACAGTCATTCAATCGGGGTCAACGACAAACCGAACCGCTGTCATTAGCACACTTTCGTTACCTGTAACTCTAATTCGTTCAATCAAAATCACCAGATCATCCCGGAAAATATTCTCTTTTTCTCAATCCAAGAATGCTTTGAGATTGCAGTACTTTTGAATGGATACAATGTGAAGTACGGGAGTCACTAAATGTACACCACAGTTCATGTCGTCACTCGTGACGTCAACACGAAAATGTCGGAACAACGACTGACGATGAAGTGTTTTGGAATATGGCAATTGAATAGTAAAATCTGAAGGCTGATTTCCAGTGCTGCGTTTTCCACGCGTACGTAAACATACGTAAAAAAGTTGAATAGTCTAACCATATTCAACGTTTACGTTCCCTAATACCGAGTTAGGACAAGTATTAGGGTTAGTATTAGACTACTATAAGGGTTAGATTGCACTGTTTGTATACAATTGCCATATTCCAAAACATCACGGTACAGTCCGAGCCACCAATCCGACAGTCGAAACCGAAAATCGTATCATGTAATGCACCAGATCACACACAGCGATTGTTCAGGCCTATTTATCACACTGTACTTGTGCATGCAGTTTAGATTTACCCACCAGTGTACTAACACTGACGATAAATTGAAGACGAGATGTGTTTACAACATAATTTTCTCTCCAAAACAAAATAAATGAATATGTCCGTCCCTCGAGTGTTCATGACGTGTCCTTATTCTATACACGACGTTATTGAGAGCATTTTTAAATCTGTACTTAAAGTGGTTCTCCAACGGAAAAAAGATTATACCTTCTTTTCATCAAAGGGGAACTGTATCCAAAATATAAATAGCTTTTAAATAAAATACCTTTAAGTATGTTTAGAAATGTTAATAGTTTTACGGTATCTGCTTTTGTACTCGAGAAATAACGTTTCCATTCTCGTATTTTATGCTTCTGGACGCCACCACTGATCTCAAAAATAGGACTGGATTGAGCTTTCTATTGTATCTGATCAGCTGATTTTGAAGCTTGCATATTTGCATAACGTAAATTGACGAGAGATCATTAGAAACTCCGAGTTTGCAAGCAAATCAAACTGTGACGCTCGCGAAATAGGTTTAGTGTCTGGCCAATATAGTTTCTTTGTTAACATTAAATGCATAAAATCTTGAACCTAATTTGACGTCTCATATTAGGCTTCTCTCACTGGATAATTAGAGCCAACGGCGGCCATTACTATAAGGGACCAAAGTCGCAGTAAATCTGTAGGTAGGCCATGAATCGTTTTACCCAGTAATTTGAAAAATGTCTTCTGGTCCGAATTTATAGTAAAATTATTTTATTTTGTCGATGGTATGAGCACATAATCCAACAAAAAACCTCATAGGATCCTCAGTTGGTCCCTTAGTAATGGCGGACTTCCGGCTTCATTTTCTGAACAACAGTGGACGCCACCATTTTAGAGTTTGCTCGACGCTTAAAGTTGATGTACACCGGGGTTTTCTTTTCAACGTGACGTCATTGAGTGCTGGTCTTTTGTTCCTTGCACTCCATGACGTGAAAATAAACCCCCGCTGGACATCGAGTCTGAGCCGTCAAGCAAACTCCAGAATGACACAAAATGGCGACATCCAGAAACATAAAATACGAGAATGAAAACGTTATTTCTCGAGTAGAAGAGCAGATACCGCAAAAATATTAACATTTCTAAATATTATACTAAAAGGTCTTTTATTTAAAAGTTGCTTTTTTGTGTACAGTTCCCCTTTAAAGTTATTATCAAAATTAGTAATCATGCGAATTTTCATCTCAAAATTCTTTGCGAAAGAATGTTATATTTTACGTGTAAAACCACAATTATGAAGTAGATTAAAAGACAGCTTATGACGTCAGGCCTCAGGAGCAACTCATCAGAGCCAACCTTGCTGAGGCTTTGACGTCAAAAGCAGTCTCGACTCATTCCCCCAAACTCGGCCATTTTAATGGCGGATCCTAAAATGCAAACTTAAGATATAACCACATAAAATATAACCATTATTTCAACGTTGTACGGTTACTTAATTGGCTAGATATTAACGACTACGGTTACTGAGAAACGTTCAAGGACTTCCTGAAACTCAATATCCTTGATCTATTGTTTCAGGACGTAAAATTCAATTTTACTTTGAACTTGTTTATTGGCGTCCGCGTCGTAGTTTTCTTAAAGGGATACTCCAGCCAAAATACAAATGTAGTTCATGTGAAAGATCTTACTGACTTTAGTTTATTTCCAACGAGTTAGCATTCAAATCAAGCCTATAAGAAGCTCCTCTACTGTCCTGCATGAGGAACTAAATAGTTTATTTCGAATTTTCGTCCAAAGAGCATTCACAACAGCTATATCTATGTGATCACCTCCACTGCCGATAAAGAATCACTCAATAACCAATATGGCTTCAAAATCCTCAAATTTTCAATTTCAAAAAGCCATAACTTCTTAACTAACTTGGTAGAAATGCTGAAACTTTGGAAATAAACTAAAGCCAGTAAGATCTTTCATATGAACAACATTTGTATTTTGGCTGGAGTATCCCTTTATGGTACGTTTAAGCACTACAATTATTACTTATCCTGCAGTGGATTTACCTATATGATAGAATTTAGGACATTTGCTGATAAATTCTCCTTGTTAGTTTGTGCTTAGCTAACATGCACCAAGATAAGATATCTCTATATTTTCTGAGGTTTTGAGGTACATGTATGTCTTCTCCAAGTTCCACATTCACCACAGCAAGATATATAAACTCACATATTATATAGATATATCGATGAAATACTAGTAAAAAAGTAGAGTGCTGCGCAGGCAGTGTTTTGGATATATAGCAAAGTGAAAAGATGGTGAACTGCCGAGATTTTAGGAACGAAATACTGACGTTTCGAGCGGAACCCTTCATCGGTCTAAAGCCTGTTTTCCACTAGGCGGAATTTTCCGCGCGGAGCGGAATTTTTCTTTGTTTTGTGAGCCATCGGGCAGAGCTAATGAGAAAAGACAAAGAAAAAATTCCGCTCCGCGCCTAGTGGAAAACAGGCTTTACTCTGATGAAGGACTCCGCTCGAAACGTCAGTATTTCGTTCCTAAAATCATGGCAATTCATCACCTTTTCTATTTGCGATGAAATACTAGGTTTTCTCTCATTCAGAAAAATTACATCTTCAGATTGTTAGCAGTGAAGATATCATTTTTATGTTCACATCTGAATATTTTATCGATTTCAATATGATAAACCAGAACATTACATGGCTGCTTGGAGATACGAATTATATCTTCTCGTCTTGATAATATGGGATGTTTATATTTGACTACGACTTCGAGATCCATCACTTTTGAGGCCACTATCATTTTTGATAAAGTAAGTCGTGTATTCATCGTCTTTTCGAGTACGAGTTTGTGAAAGATCTCGTACTGATACAGACACGAGAGAGAGATTGGGAGAATTTAAAGTACTTTCAAATTCGACGAAACTCGAATGTTTGCATCAGGTTATATAAACACAGGGCATCCATTTTCTATTTCTTTTATAAAATAAGACTGCAAAATATGTTGTGACGTCACAACCGTGTTTGCATAGCCTGATATAAACATGGTAACTGACCAATCACAGCGTGCGTAAGATATGACTTATTTAATGAGCAATGACTACGACCTTATCACGTCAGCACGAGATGACGTCATCACTTGGAGAAAATAACACTCGAATAAAACCCAAAATAACACTCGAATATAAAATTCGTATCTCCCCGCGGCATGTAATATCCTGGATATTTATGTAACGAGGATGATGTAATGATTGTGGGAGGTTGGAGAAGACAGACGATATATGGACGATCGTCATGCTCAAATCCTAAAAAAATGTCTAAGACATGAACAATATGTAACCTTCTGGTTGCCGGTTAGACGCTCTGAGTTTGAGAGGAAAAGTTGCGATGATGTATTAGTCTGGATTATGATGTAATATATGAAACACGACGAAGAGTGTTTCATCAGGCACGACGAAGAGTGTTTCATCAGGATATCCAAACCACGAGACGTTTGTTGAAAACCGAGGCAAAGCCGATGTTTTTTAACAAATTTTGAGGTGTTTGAAAATCTTGAGGAAACACTCTTCCGAGTGTTTCACATTACATCTCAAACAAATCAGTATTTTAAGAGAAAATCAAGGTGCAAGTTGGCTTAATTTATGTAATTTCTTCCTCCGATATCCAAACCACCGTCTCGGTGCTGATTTCCTTTGTTTTCGGCTCATGAATTATTAACGAGTTTGAAAATAACATTTTGAAAAGGGCCTAAGACGTGTTCTGATTGGCTAAAAGCCATGTTTCCATAACTGTATAGAAAACGGCAATTTTCCCGCCATTATTGAATTCAAACGAAAGTTGCTAAAACGTTTTTAAAAAGTTTAAAAATGTAAAATTTTGATCTTTTAAGACATTCATGTATTTCTTGTCGCTTAATTGCTGTTCCCCCGCACAATTCAGTCGCATTAGCAGCTGAGAGTTATTTTTCGTAAGTAAGGACAAGGAGGACCTGCATTTTCATGATTTTAATAAATGAACCTTTTACCTATTTTCAAAATGTAATTTTGAAAAATAGAAAACAATTTTCCCCGTGTTCCCAAACACTCGTGTATCTTTGGAAGAACTCGAAATCGCGTGGAAACCTCCGCCTCGTGTTCCCACTAGGAATTCGCGTTCTCCAAAACTTCCACTCGTGTTTCTAACTGTATGGAAACACGGAAATGTTTATAATGGAGGGTGACTCTGTATATGTACATCAATATAGCACAATGGCTAGAGCGCCTAATAGGCAATAGCAAAAGGTTACACAATACTAAAACTGTTGGGCCATTCGCTAGGGAATGATCTTGTTTTACGATCAGATAAATCGACAAGGTCTGTCTTAGTGCTTAATCGTAGAGCTTAACGAGTTATTCTACATTAAACATAATTACCATTTTGAGATGAAAACGAAGGTATAGTGAGCGACTGATCGTCGTGAGATAAACGATCGTCACTTGGACACACGCCTGTTTCCAGAGACGATTAATTACGGACTAAAGGCGAAGACAATATCTTGAGATGCGGGAGGACTGTACGCCTGTTCAACTAACGATTGGTCTAGTGTTCCTGTCCTGCGTAATCGAAGACCTTTATATTTCGCGACGTATTTCTTCGCCAGTGATCGGACACGCTCTGGGTCAATGCCATGGGTGGAGTTCGCTACCTGCGGGTATAATAATAATAATAATGAAAACTTTATTGAATTTTTTATATACTTACAACTGCAAATCTCACTGTTAAAGGTAATTTACAATTGGCTACTTGATATACTATAATGGTTATATATTACACTACACATTTACATAAATATATGATATAAAAAGTAAGATACTAGAAGTTCATTAAATCTGGATTCGTCCAATCCTTGTTTCTAGAACAGAAAACGTAGTATGTCGTCCTTATTGCAATATTAATGAATTTCCTAATGATATATTTAACATGAGCCTTGTCTAAGTTCAAACGTTCCAACATTTCTATAAAAACCGAAGATTCTTTTTCAAAAACACCGAGTGCACTGATTGAGAGATTTACGAACTTTACCGACTGGAATTTTTTCTTTTGTTCTATGATCATCTCTTTATATTTTGAGTGTTTGCGCTGTATATTTTTTCTTAGGTTAGTCTCATATCCGACGGTTAGTTCGAGTACATACAGAAAATTGTCTTTGGTCAAAATTATTAGATCAGGACGATAGTCATCACCAGTAATAATAGAGGGATTAGAGAATGATGGCAAGTCAGCATAAATGGTTTGAATATATTCTGATGGAAGGTTATTAGCAATAAAATTTAGGATTGAGTCGTGTCTCCAAGTAAATCGATCAAGATAGGAACTGCAGCCAGCAACAACGTGTAACAAAGATTCAGGTTTAAGGCAGAATGAGCATTTCAGAAGACGACGAGAGTCCCCATTTTTGAAGATTTTTACGGGTTGGTAGCGATTATAAAACTAATTACAGTTTCATATATTACATATATGAACAACAACATCTACTACATATATTACGCTATGAACAACAAAGTATTAATTTAAAAAAATGCTGACTTCAAACTAGTTAAAATATCAATGCTTCTAGTTCTAATTTCCTGTGGCGATGAATTCCACAGCTTTGGTGAGGCAACTGAGAATGCTCTGTCTCCATGAGTCTACATACACTCAAAGCTGTACATGGCCAGGCACATATTTGAATCAGTGATTTACTGACTCGATATAACCCTATTTGCACTTTAATAGACCAACCGAAATCTACTATTTGTGCAAAATCCAATACTCATGGAGAGACAACATTCTCGGTTCACTGATTAGAAGCACTGGCTGTTTAAGTAAAGGATAAAAGCCGAAACTTGATCCATTATTTGAGAGAATGGAGTGCACCGAGCCCGCGAGGTGCAGTCCATTCTCTCAAATAATGGATTGGGTTGAGGCTTTTAGACTGCTTAAAAACCCAGCTTCCATAAATTAGTTTTGAAATGAATTGATGTGTTTGCACATCTAGTGCTTAGCAATGCATAACACATAATGGACATTAACTGAATAGAAGTATTCATGTGAAGTTGTTGAGTGCGAGTTTGTATAAACAAATGGCGGAATCCAGTGAAGGCGATGAAGTATTATTTATAACTCAGTCAAGATGTTTTTTGTTTTTTTAAATAATGGACGGTTGTGCAAAATGAAAAATAATGGTCACAACATAGCTGGGTTTTAAGTATAGTTTTATGCCAGCACTTTTCTTTTTACGAATTAATAGATTTTGTAGTATTCTGGAGTATACATGTAATAATTTTTGATTTTATAATGAAATGTAATTAGTTTTATAAGTAACTTAAGTAAGTTTAAGAATGTATTGTTGTAAAAGTGTTGAGACTATTGTATAGACCTCTTTCATAATGGCTGCCATTTTAAATATTCTTTTATGCGCATATAAATTAGTCTTTACAACCTCGTTCGGAAGCAAAGATTCTTTTGAATTGCTGACACACAAACGAGGCTATAAAGACTAATTTAGATGTACATAAAGGAATATTTAAATTGGCTGTCATTATGGAAGAGGTCTATATATAATGCTTCTCAAACGGGAAGACGTCACCGGCATTATCGCTGTTTTCGTCGTCGTAATTGTAGCTTTCAGGAGAGTAAAACTCACTTTCTGAGTGTTTATCCTCGGATAGTGGTTCATTCATGACTTAGTTTTCGGCTTTTCAAAAAAATATTTTTTGTTATTGTTATAAAAAGTTTATCATCAAAACCCGTAATCCGGACCGGCATTATGGGAAAGTAACTACCGGCTGTCAGAGCGTCTCAGCCAGGCCCGGAGCTACGGGGGGTGTAGGGGGGTGCGACACCCCCAAAAAAATCTTTATACGAGTTTCAGTCGGCAGAAGTTATATTTTAGTCGGCAGAAATTCTATTTTAGAAGTGTTCGATTTAACACGGACAAGTAGAATCATTAACTTTTAGCTCATCATGTTTTCATTTCGTATTGAGAGTGTGTTATTAAAGTGCCCCTAACCTCAAAAAATTTTATTGTCTTATTTGGAAGAACTTTTAAAATGATAAAGTAACTTCTTTTGAAGATTTTCACTTCTTCGCTTTCTTTTTGAGATATATCAGTTTGTTTGATATGCAAATGTATGGAATTTCGTCACACATGCATAATGAGTTATCAGAGAATGTTATATATCTTTGCGTTCATGAAATAAAAACACTAAAGTGTGAATAGCACGTGTGTGCGTTTCTCCCACAACACCAAACTTCTTGATTTTAAAGGATTTCGTTCGAGAATAAAAGAGATATACACATTTCTCCAATAAGTCATTATGCATGTTGACGAAATTCCAGACATTTGCATATCAAACAAACTGATATATCTCAAAAAAGAAAGCAAAGAAATGAAAATCTTCAAAAGAAGTTACTTTATCATTTTAAAAGTTCTTCCAAACAAGACAATAAAACATTTTGAGGTTATGGGCACTTTAACGTAGGACTAATTAACCATTTCACCAGCTGACCAGGGTCATTTTAGTAGGCACCCAACGGAAAAGACAATATTTTGCAGTGGCGGATCCACGCACGCGGCGCGCGCCCCCTTTTCCGCAAACAAGTGTTTTTCTGTTTTTTACCATGTCAAGACGAAGAAGTCGGAGTGATAAACGCAATATTATATGACCGATTTGTTTTGGTAGCTTATCCAATTTTCATTGCAAAAGCCAGTTTGCATTGCATTTCATAGATATTTTAACATGGGTTCCAAGATAAAACAATGGACGTTTTCAGATGCCTAAAGGCTAAAGTGTATATATTGGTTCTGTACAACTTCTGAGTTTGAATTAAAGTGTTTCATAATCTTGATGCCCTTTGTAATCGTGCATTTTTAGCAAGGGCGTGCAGGTGCCCGAATTTCGCAAAAAATCTTATCAGAAATCGCCGGAAAAGCACTTCTGGGCTTTGCAAAATTAGAAATGTTCCTGGGGGGGGCATGCCCGCAGAACCCCCTAGTAGGTTCGCGGCGTCGCTGAGAAGATACACCACAACGTGCTGAGTCTTCGTGTGTGCCCCCTCTTCCGAACAACCCTGGATCCGCCACTGTTTTGACAAGCTTCGAGCGATAGGATGTAGTCGGTACAAGCTAGTGCGTCAGTTGGTCGAAGTAAGATTACACCCCCCTGTAACATTTTCTGAGTACGGCCCTAGTCTCAGCCAATCAGAGCGCGCAAGTTAACCGGAAGTAACTTGTGATATATAATAACGACCGTTATTTCCATCGCTCAGTAACCTACTGACCTGCGGGACAGCTTTTTCTCAGAATCATCTTATATTCTTCCTTTGTGATATCTTTGTTTTTGAAGTACGACTTAAGCACATGTTTCATTTCGTCCTCCACTCTCGCTTGTCGATGTACTCGGTTCAGCGCCTCCTAAAGAGATATGAGCAAAAAGAGTTACCAAGCCAACACAGGAGTCCAACTCCTATGATTACATCATGGGTTATTAAAAGACTGGATAGGGAACTAATAATCACATGGGATGTTTCTAGCCCGCTCATTGGGTAAGTCGCATTTTATTCTGTTTGAAACCTAGTAGCAAATTGTGGTTGCAAATTCTCATATCCGTAATATTTGTGTCTTCCTGCGCAAAATCATAATATATATTGTCAGCCGAAAATGTCATCTTAGTAGAGTTTTTCGCTGTCAAAGTTAGCGGATGTGATGTCACATGTGTTTACATATCCATAATACTGTATTTGGGTCTTCCTGCGCAAAATCATAATATATATTGTCAGCCGAAGATTTCATCTTAGTGGAGTTTTTCGCTGTCAAAGTTACCGGATGTGATGTCACAAGAGGCATTCCAAACCAGTTTTCTTTTGTTACTTGCCACAAAAATGTCACTTCTGATATCACATCCGATAACTTTAACAGCAAAAAAAGTCCATGAAGATGAAATTTTCGGCTGACAAGATATATTCTGATTTTTCTCAGGAAGACCCAAATATTACAAATATGTAAAATCCACAAACGTGAGATAGGCACTTTAATTATCCATGATTACATCATGGATAATAAAAAGACTGGATAGGAAACTAGTTGACGTCAGCGTGAAAACGTAGTTGAAAATCGTGATATCACGAAGATATTGAGATTCAAAAAAGTTTCATCATCTCACAAACCTGCCCAAGCAACGACTAAGTGTTCGAGGGAAATGTTGTTCGTCTTTGTTTCAGCTGTTTTCTTTTTGTTGTGAAGAAACTGGCGTCGCAAAAACTACCCTTGTCTTAGTTGAAATTTGCGATGCGTTTTTCACCGTCTAAAGTTGGAACTTTTCGCGTAAAATGAGTAATGGTAGTCGGATATTCCATCGTAAAGTGGCATTGTTATATTTTTTGGTAGTTTGACTATCATTTTTAGCTGTATTATTAAAATTGCGATTAAAGTTGCGATTTTGTGACGTCACGATTTTCAACTAGGTTTTCACGCGACTAAACGCGATCAACTGGTGCGTTAACCAATCAGCACGCTGGAAACGTCACAGGTGATCTTAGTTTCCTATCCAGTCTTTCTACTATCCATGGTTACATGAAGTAATCAAGGGGCAGGTATCTGTCAAGGGAGAGATTCCCAGGTGATGATTACGACAAGGGGACAGTTCTTCAAAGAGCGATTACCGCTAATTCCTGGTTGAAATTTAATCCGCTCCTTTGTTTTGGTTGTTCTGTTTAGTATGTTCTAATTTTAAAGGTGCCGTCCAGTCCGTTCTGCGCATGTGTGATATTTCAAACGTGCAGAACTCCATATGTCTACAAACTTCAACGGAATATGTTTGCGACAGTTCGAAAGATAGTATTCGTCAAAGGTGGCGAAGGCGCGAGTGGTAGTTAAATATATTATCCACATTTAGGAACAGAACATCTTCTTATTTGTTTTAATTAAACAGTCGGATTCCCCTTGTCCGTTCCATTTCTAAGACGGTTGTTAATTACATGCCGAACAGACCTGACGGTCAAAGCTGAGTCAGTCCACACGACGCTTTTTAGGCGGAAAAGCTCAAGCGTGGGAAAACAAATCTGCAATACTTCATGTTCAATGTTTATATAATGCAATGTAAACAAACGATGTAAACAGAAACGTGGACATGCGCAGAAGGGACTGGACGGCACCTTTAATCGTAGCTAGACCCGTAATTTTCAGCTATAACATCTTATGAATTCATTTTGTAAATATAAGGTATTTCACCTTTTAGGTGCCATTTTACATCTTGAAATAAACCATTATTATTATTTTTTGACAACTTTAGTTCAAACACTTAGGACAAACACTTTATATATTTGTATGACAAACATCTTTGCCTTCATCTTCATAATTTCGTCCGCAAAGTTTTTAGAAATCCTGGATTAAGCTAATTGCCTTTTGAAGAACTGAACCTATGCACGTATTGGGGGGGGGGGGGGGGGGGGGGGGGGGGGGGGGGGTTCTCGTAATTTTGTTACGTCACGAAATTGCGAGTAGCGTAACAATGCACAGTGTAACAGTTGACTATCATAGTGAAGACTGCTTTATACTCATAATAATTTGCATACTTCTATATCTTTCTTTTCCTTTGCCAACGGTTCCTTCTCCTTCTTCACTTTGTGTTTCTTTGCATGACGTTTCTTTGCTTGCGCTTTTGAACGCTAACAAAATCCGATCCTCGGTAGTTGGCGACGGACTGCGTATGGCTGGTTTGTAGACGTCCGATCCCCAAATACCACTGTTGTTCAGAGCTACCTCCGGGGTGTTTCCCCCCTTATTCTGAGATCTGACGAACTCCTTGTGCAGTTGCTCGATGATGTCGTCGTCATCTTCGGAAGACTGGAACGTTGCGTTCAGTCCGTTCGTAGGAGACGACATGTCCATATCGATGACCTCGTTAACTTCCGGCTGTGTAAACGAGCCAGGCATGCGACCCAAAAAATCCTCGATTTTCTCCGCGGGGGTAATTACACCCACGGCATTTTCCACCGACGATTCTTTGGTAGAAATGTCCGATAGATGCACCGGTGTACGTCTCCCCAGCGAACTGTTGAAGTCCGAGCCCATTGCGAAATCTTCGACTGGCGAGTACACGTCGTCGTCGTCAACGGCATTTTCGGTCAGCGGTTGGGGAACCTCGTCCACTTCCTGTTGCTGTTCTTTCTCGGTCAGGAAGGGGATGGACGGGAAGAAACCAGGTAAAAATGGCGGCTGTGGGGGAGGTTGCAAGGGTTCGAAATGATTGGTTGATTCGTCAGTGGGCTCCTCGGGTTTGTACGCCTCCGACGCCATTGTTGGGCGATGCCACCGGGAGTATTTCCACCAGAGGTATTTTTGACCGGTGGTATTTCTACCGGGGGTATTTCGACCCAGGGTATTTCGGAGGGTATTTCGACCGAGGGCATTTCCACCGGGTTTTTTTCCACCGATGGTATTTCGACTGAGGGTATTTCTACCGAGGGTTTTTCCACCGAGGGTTTTTCCACCGCGGGTTTTTCCACCGAGGGTATTTCCACCGAGGGTATTTCCACCGAGGGTATTTCCACCGAGGGAATTTCCACCGGGGATATTTGTACCGGGGGTATTTTCACCGGCGCTATTAGCGCCGGGGTTTTTTGTACCGGGGTAATTTCCTGTCTTTTAGGGTATTTGTCCTTCAAGAGTTCTTGGCGCCTCGCTGGTTTTGGTTGGAGGTCGACGACGACATTTCTCAAGTTATGCTTTGCAGACAAAAGTTCAGAGTCGTGAAACACTGCTTCGAATTTCGTCTCTTTGTTCGTTTTGGTGAACAGCAAGTCTTCCAGTTCATCATCGGAATTCCGGTCCACGTCTACGACGACTGGGCCCGTCATTTTCTTCTTTTTCTTCTTCTCCTCGCCTCTCTTTTTCGTCTTCTTCTTTGATTTTGATTTCTTTTTTACCGCGGTGCTCTCGTTTGTGATGCCCACGTACACTTTGTCTTCGTCGACGTGAGAAATTGGTTTGGACTCCAGTTTCTCGTTCACAGGGTTGCTAACCACCATCTCCTCCTCCTCTTCTTCTTCCTCATCCACGACGTATGGAACAATGACATTGATCGTTGGAGGAGGATCTTTGGCGACCATGATGGGAGACTTACCCGGGGACTTGTGGGGGGACTTGCGGGGAGATTTTTTCGACGACATCACAGACGGTTCGATAATGATAACGGAATCCATGCTGCTTCTCGAAGGCACTTCCGAAAGTCCATTGGCAGAAGAATGAACGCGGGTTTTAACATCCGATGAACCCATTTCACTATCCGATATTTCCTGTAAAGTTGTAGTTGCCAACTTTCGTCGTGGTGATTTTTTTCGCGTTAACTTAACCCGATGAGATGTATCCACAGAAGACTTTACCTTAGGAGACTTTGCCCTAGGAGATTTTGCCTTGGGAGATTTTTCCCTAGGAGATTTTTCCCTAGGAGATTTTGCTCTAGGAGATTTTGCTCTAGGAGATTTTGCTCTAGGAGATTTTAACTCGGGCGATTTTTCCCTGGGCGATCTTGCCCTGGGTGATTTTGCCCTAGGCGATTTCTTTCGTGGCGACCCTTAGTTTCTTTTCCGATTTTGGAGAACGGCTCCGGGAAAACGTTCGCTTTTGAGCAAACTCCTCTTGTGGCGATTGGTCTTGCCCTCGTCTACGGGTGAAGTCGCCAGGGGGTGATCTGCCGCCGAGATCCGGATGGTGACGTAAGTCAAAGCGAGACGGGGAATAGCGCCATTCTGGGTCGCTGGTATCGTTACGATAACGTAGTTCACGTGACCGATTCCGTGATCTATCACGTGATTTACCACGATCTTGAGCTGTTGTGGTGTTTCCTAGGTGGGCTTGAGGAACGGCTGGCAGACCTATTTTTACTTCTGCTTCGTTTTGCTCGGTGTTGTTTTTTATGTCGTTTTCCTTCGAAAATGAAATAAAAATAAAAATTATGAATGTACAAAAGGCAACCTGAGGACCGTATCGCAACGGACATGCACATCTGTCATTTTCAAACTTGTAACCTTACGTCTTTCATTTAATTCCTTTGAAGTTATTGTTTTTGTCTAACATGGGCAAACACAAATAGCGCCTTCACACTTCATACAATTCCCTTGGGCTTCATTGGGGAGCGTTCATTATTTATGGCTGAGGTTGGTACCGAAGAGAAATGGGTTGGGTAAACCAAATATTTGGCAGTAAAAAGGTTGGGTAAGATTTTTTTGTAGCATTATAAATATCGGGTAACAAATTTTAAAACAAAAGAAATAAAATAAATCAGTGTTTAATGTCTGTACAGTAGTTATAATAACAGTGATACAATATAAAACATAGAGATTGCTTGTTCAAAGACAGTGTCAGGTAAAACCTCTTGCTAAATAATATTTTAGATAGGCATATTTTCATGTTTATAAACAGTAACACAAACTTTAAATGGATTTATGCAATAAAAATAATTAACATCATGCAAAGTAAGTGTGCTGCCGGTCTTGTAGTCCCTTGGGGCCCTATAGATATTCAGGGTGTGTGCACTGAATGCCTTACGTCAATACAAAACTCGTGGCATCTGACGGTCCTCCAGTTCAGGGCTTATTCGTGCGCTGTTCGTCGTACACGATACTTCGTTGCGCATGTGTTTACTGTGTATAAAGTAACATTGCTGCTCGGCTACTCCGGGTGATATTTTACTGTTAGTGTGTACAATCGCGCCAGTAGAACTGGTCTGCTCCCCAGCTATCCTGGGTGATAACTCAAATGCTTGTTTGTCTCCTGCTCTGCTGCATGTGTTTACTGTGTGCAATCTCGTTTGTTGTTCCATCAACGTTATGTCGTCTGTTCTTGTGCATGTTCGCAGCTATATATTCACATATATATATATATTCACAGCAATGCTCCTAAGGGATCAAACTTCAAGGTCGGGCCTTGTTTGGTTCCCTGCAGGCATTGTGCAGGCGGTAGGCTGTAGTAGGGGTAATTTGTTATTATACGGTAAGTTTTTTCTCCACTTTATGTGTGACAGTAGTTCTGGTCGGGAGAGGGTAATTCCCGGCAACATTGTAACAAGTTAGTTGTGGAGTTCAGGCTCGCCCCGTCTTTGTGGATCTCTGGGTCCTGTAAACTGTTCCTCAGCTATTAGCGTAAAACCCTCTCCGACAGAGCTACACCCTTTAAAGATTGAATTGGTTGAGGACACTGTGTCCAATTAGGTGCGGTTCCATACAGCGTATGGTCAGGAATCGCAGGGCTATCGGGGGGGGGGGGGGGGGGCTATCGCAGACTCTTGCATGAATTATTGCATGAATTCTTGCATGAACTTGCATGTTAACTTCCTTAGAATATTGTAATGATCTCATACTATATGAACCAACATTTAACACTATAAATATCAGATAAGGTTATGATAAGAGCAAGGACGGGACAGTAGGCAAACGGCGTATAAACATATATGATATGCATATATACAGTATAACATGTAAGAGGCTATATGCCCGACATAAGATATGTAATTTCTGACGTGACAAAAATGGCAACAAATTGCATATTTAATTTGTCAACGTTATCCTACTGTATGTCATAATTCATATATTTCAGCTGTTGTGGTGTAGTGGTTACCACACATGTCTATGAGCTGGGAGACACAGTCCACAGGTTCAAATCCTTGGTCAGACCACCACTCACGGTCTCAAAAATAATTGAGGAGAAAGTGCTGCCTTTGCAACAACACCAACAAATGGTAAGACTTTCGGGTCTTCTCGGAAAACGACATTAAATCGTAAACCCCCAGAGGCCAGAACCCCTATCAATTGGGTTTTCCAACTTTTCCGTTCACCTAAGAGTGATAAACTGAATAGTCGAGCGCTTAAAACATGAGCCTCTGGCTCGAAATAAATAGAGCAACCTTATCCTGCGTGATAGACTCTAAATAAATCATACTCATAAGCACACCGTATGACTATAAAACGCTCGAAAACGACATCGTGTCCACACTCCACATAGTCGAAGCGTACTGTACTCAAAATTGTTAAACATTTGATGTGTTGTCAAAATAGTGAACACATGAGGTGTCAAAAAGTGAAATGTAAAGTTACAAAACGTTCCACTCGCTTTTCTTTAACGAAAATTTTGTATACAATCTTACCTCGGCCATCTTCGTCTGTTTTCTCCTTCCGTCGTTTCTTCTTCTCGTGTTTCTTATGTTTCTTGTGATGTTTCGTTTCTCCGCTTTTGCCCTCTTGTGTGACCAACACCTCCTCCGCTACAGGCTCCGCTACAGGCTCCGCTACCGGCTCCGCTGCCTCCTTCGTTACCGCCTCCTCTACCTCCTTCGTTACCGGCTCCGCTATCTCATCCGCATCCTTCTCTATACTACCATCGATCTCTGCGTTCACCTCCAGTACATCCATGTCCCTGGATTCGCCCCTATCAACGTCCACCTTCTCTGCTTCTCCCGTACTTCCCTTCTTCTCCTCCTGATTGAGCATGTTCTTCAGCTCCACGAGACGGCGCTTACGACGTTTGTTCTCTGCCGCATCGTTTTCGATTTCAAATATCGGAGCATCTCGTAGGTTTGTTTTCCCGCCGATGCGAAACGGTTCGATTTTCAGCTTCTCAGTTGCGGCCTTAAGACCAGTGTTTCTTTGCAGTTCCATGAAAATTCAAAATCACCAAACAACATCTAAAACAGGTAACATATGCACCTAGACAAAACAGAACAATACAATAACATTAAAGTACATAAAACCCCAAACCGTTTAATGTAGGAAAGGAATACAAGAAACAAGTTCAAAAAGACACAAAATCGATTTCGTAAAATGTTCACTGTAATACAGAAATCCAAAGTTGTGCGTTAGGCCAAAAAAATTGTGAGCCCAAGGAGCCTGCTACAAGTGCTATTAATAAGGGCATGGCTAAAAGGGATGACTGTTGTGGTCTAGTGGTTACCACTGCATGTCTATGAGCTGGGAGACCCGGGGTTCAAATCCTAGGTCGGACCACCACTCCGACCTTGCAATAACACCAGCAAATGGTAAGACTTTCGGGTCTTCTCGGAAAACGACCTTGAATCGTAGGCCCTCGGATCCCTATCAGTTGGGTTTTCCTGTTCACCTAAGAGTGATAAACTGAATAGTCGAGCGCTTAAAACATGAGCCTCTGATAAATAGGGCAACCTTATCGACTCAAAATAAATCATACTCATACTCAAAAGGACCTTTCTGTTTCGTGTTTATTTTTCGTTAGGTTAGGGTTAGGTTTAAGGTTAGGATCAAGGTTAGGGTTAGGATTGAGATCAGTAGTTCTAGAGAGTGTGAAGGTCTTTTTGAGTCATCCCTTTTAGCCTCCACCTACTAATAACATAATGTTTTATTAAGGTGCCTCCGTAGGTTTTCTACATAACACATAACTATATTGGACTAAAATGCTTAAGGAAGCCTAGTTTTTTCCCCTTGCGATTTATGTTCCTGAAATTCTCCATTATGACAAGTGACATTCGCGCAATTATTTTTGTGTTGTTATTCACCGTTTCAAGATCGTTGGTATTGTAACAACGATGCTAAAATATGTTTCCTTTGGTGAAATTTCTTCAAACTTCACTTCGTGGAGGTTATTTCAGATACAGTATAGAGCACCTAGTCACCAGGACTTTGGTGATTGTTTATATAACATATATGCTTCGTTCTTTAAAAAGCCTGCTTTAAATTTCTGTTTCGATTCAGTAATAAACCTGCTTTTAACAACCCTGCTTTTCTGAATCAAAACAGAAATTTAAAGCGGGCTTTTTAAATTTCTTAAATGGGCACCAAAATGGGTCCAAGCTATGCTAACTTATTTGTTGGTTATGTTGAAAAACAGATCTTTGAACAATACACGGGTCCCTTGCCTGATTTTTTCGGAAGATTTATCGATGACTGTTTAGGAACAGCGTCGTGTTCACGTGTCCTTTTAGAGCAGTTCATCAACTTTGTTGATGATTTTCATCCTGCTCTGAAGTTCACGTGGGAAATCAGCGAGACCTCTGTGTCGTTCCTTGATATTTTAATTTCGATTAATGGTGATTCGCTGAAAACGTCGGTCTCGTACAAGCTTACTGACTCCCATAGTTATCTTCTATTTTTATCCTCTCATCCCAACCACACTAAGCAATCCATCCCTTACTCTCAATTCTTGCGTCTTCGCCGCTTATGTAGCGACGACCAAGATTTTCAAGCCAAATCAATGGAAATGAGATCTTTTTTTGTCCAACGTCGTTATCCTACCAACCTTTTAGACCTCGCCGTTCAGAAAGCTTTTCTCGTCCCCCGTTTAGACGCCCTTGAACCATCTTTGGAACGAGTTTCAAACAATAAAATTCCTTTAGTTCTAACATTTCATCCTTTCAATTTTAAAGTTAAAAATATTATTAATCGGAATTTTCACATTTTACAAAATGATCCTGAGACGTCAGCCATTTTCACCGACAACCCTTTGGTATCTTTTCGCCGTAATAAAAACATTCGTGACTCCTTAGTACATAGTGCCCTTAAACAAAATACCTCGGCACCAGCGGGAACATTTTCTTGCGGCCGTTCCCGCTGTAACACATGCGCTTTTCTCAATCCCACTACAGTTATTACTGCCCCCAAATTCGACCACACAATCCGTCATGCTTTTTCATGCACGTCCACCAACATAATTTATTGCATTTCTTGCGATAAATGCCCTAAAATCTACATCGGTGAAACTGGGCGACGCCTTTCAGACAGGTTTGCTGATCATCTTCGTTCCGTGAGGATCAATGATTGTGACAAACCTGTAGCCCGCCATTTCAACAGCTCCAACCATTTGGTTTCAGACATGAAAGTCTGTGCCATCCTTCCCATTTCCGGTGGCAACGATAACCGCAAGCGGCAAGAAAAGCGTCTCATTTTTAAACTTGGCACCACACATCCTCTTGGTCTTAACGAACGTTTTTTCTTTTATTTAACTTCCTACAAGTTTTTTATTATTTTAGTTTGCTTGGAACTTTTTATTATTAGCTTATGCACTTTCATTGCTTTTCAAGTCTTTGTTCTATTATTATCGCCTAATCCCCTTGAATATTGGACCTGTCATTTTTCCCACCCCCTCAGTCTGCTTATTGATCGACTTTAAAAATAGCAAATGATTTAACTTTTCCCATCTCATTAATTATTAGTTAGTTTATTTCCCGTGCATTTGATTGGCTACTTTCTACCTGTGACACCCTTTTGGCATTATATAAGCCCTATTTATTTTATTTCATCTCGTCTTACTCTGATGAAGGGCTCCGCTCGAAACGTCAGTATCTCGTCACTAAATTCTTGGCAGTTTACCACCTTTTCACTTTGCTATATATTCAAAACACTGTCTACGCAGCACTCTACTTTTTTACTACTTCATATACAGTATGTTATATAAACAATCACCAAAGTCCTAGTACGAGGTGCAATAGCCTCCACTAAACTTCACAGTCTTGTGGGAATTGCTTCGAGAAACATTTTAGTGAAAAATAAATGTAGGGTTGTTCAGATGGTTTTGTCAATACTGTACCAAATTTAATGTTTTTAACATTAAGTAATATTTGTCTGATAGAATCTTTTGAAAAAAACAAAATTATAAACTAAGATATAATCTTCATCTTGAAGGCCCCAACTTTTCAAAACAATTCACTGAAGGAAACGCAAGTGTGAGAAGCTAGTGCAGTCTATGATGTGGGTTCATTAATTTCTTAAAATGACATCTGGAGAGGTGGGGGGACTTAAATCTACAAGCAGGTAATCAGTAACCACATTTGGGGGGGGGGGGGGTACAGGGGTCCTCGTCTGGAAAATTTTGAAATCTAGAAGCTCGGAAAGACAATTTGCAGCAATTTGAGAAAACTTTTTCATCTAATTCTACAGCAAGCATAGTTCAAATGAATCCAAGCTTGCCTCTAATTACCAAGTGCCTCAATTTTTTGCACATGACAGAAGGGTCTGGGAACCAATCTAACACTTGCGTGGCAAGCTGGGTTTAGGGGTTGGCTAACACTTCAGGCTACATCCTTTGTAAAATCTTGTGTGGATGAAGCTAGTAGGTAGACTACCTTAAGTAGCTTCTCTCCTAGCCTCTTAGTCATACTAATACAATTGGAAAAAAACAAATTTAACAACGCTTGTCCTGATTTTTGGGGACTCCCAAGCCCCCCAGTCCCCCCCCCCCCCCCCCGTTCCTACGCCTTTGAAAGGAGTATTTTCCAAAGCCTTCCTGCATGTAGGATAGCAGGGGATGAATTTTTCTTAGGCCCTTCTTTGGATTACTCGATGTAATCAGAAAGATACTGAAAAACACCGTTCCAAGGTTTAGCTGCCAAATTCAAGTATAGATATTGTACAAGATGTGTCATGGTCAACTCCAGCTCGTTTGAGCAAATTGCACAAAATGACATTTAGTTTCACTGGAGATGTGAGTACGCTAGAGAGTAACGAGTCGGAACAAGTACTCGTTAGCACTTGCGAGTAGTCGCGCGTGACGAGTACTCGCGAGTGGAGGTTACCTTACTCGCGAATGGTACTCTAGTACTCCTGTTGTAATCCTGTTATTAATCTACATAGTACATACATACGTAAAGATGAAATCTACATTCACAAGAAGCAACAGGGAGAGTTGCCAAGATTCTACGAGCAACGTTAATGTTGAATCAACCAGCAGAATCATCTCATTATTGCTTTTAGGGCAGCTAATAAACATTCCAGTAAGCCCACGCATGCTATCGTGTGTGCGAAGATTAAAACAATAACACAAAGCACATAATCAAGACAGATCATTCAATGGGAAATCACAGTACAGGTTAAATGACGAGTGAAGTAAAATCACAGTACAGTGTGAAATAAAACATAGGCAAAAATGTCTAGACCAATCAGATGACTAGGATTTGATTAGGCAGATCAGGCCAAAAAATACTACTAAAGACATTGCTGACACCAATAATTAATACATTTGATAAAAGGCAATTCAAGATTTTGACCAATCAGGACTGAAATAATGGTCCAAATCAGGTTAAGACAGAGAAGTTAGGCAAACCAATCAATGCTCATAATAAAAGTTATTTTGCCAAATGAACAAATCACAAAGATGGATATAAACATCCAAATCAGGCAAGATTCAAGAACAAAGAAAATTCTGATACAATCATACAAACACACTGCTTGGCACTTGGCCATGGAAAAAGTTCACTTCGCAAATAATTTGCATTATCAAAATGCAGCATAAATTTATTGCTTATGCTCAAGTTACTTTTGATTTGAAAATCTTTTTACCTTAGTCGGCTGACCTATTAGCCTAACATTAATTCTGCTCCTGAAGCATGTTGATAAATTTAACATTTTTAGATGGAAGTGGTTACAGGTCCAACAATTTGTAGGGATATAATTATAGGGTTAGGAATAGAGATATTTAGGGTTAGGGTTAGGATTTATGGTTTTTGGGTAGGCTGATGCGGTATTGAAAAAAAACCGAGTACCGATACCGAAAAAAAATACCGGTAATATTGAATACAGTTGAACAGTAGAGTTTTACGACCACGTGTACGATCACCTGCTGTTTACGACCACTTTTTCTATCATGGACAATTTGTAGTTCAAATGTACCTGCAATTAGCGACCACCTGACAAACGCAACCAGCAACCACTTTTTAGCATCCCAAACATGAAATTTAACCTGTCATGAGCGACTTTTTACGAGATAAGCGTTCGTCGTTTTTTGATAGCGCATCAGCGACCACTTTTTAGTGTCCCAAACGCAAAATTTGAGCGACTTTTTCAACTTAAAACTGCCACTATGTAAATGAAATACGTTACAATCAACAAGGAAGAATTTTGACCACGTGCGAATACAGGTAACAAGAAGATGCAATTGTTGCTTTTTAAGCATTGTTTTGCCTAATACTTTCATAGGTAAGCGACTGAATTTCGAGAGTGCATAATAAATATCCTTATTAGAGACAATCCCAAGCCCTTAAACCATTATCATTGTTCAAGGAAACGTTTCTAAATTGACGAAAAGCTTGGACTAATATTTGTTTGTTACTGCAATCTTGTCAGGGTTAAACTTTGTTGTGCGAGATCGCAAATAACTTTGCTATTACAACATAAAGCTTAACATGGTTTACGTATGTTGTATACCATTAAACGATCTTTGATTTAATATATCGTATGAGCTTTTGCATTTGGTACAACACTTGAAAATGTTCGAAAACCTCGCGGGTGAGGTTCGTAAATTATATTTTCGTATCCGCCATCTTTGTTTACAACGCAAGATCGCCAATATCTTTGTCCATACGAATCAGCATTATATCGTTACTCCATTACTCTTTTAGTCTGTTTCTTAGATCAAATTGCTGTAAATAAAATATTTTCGCGAACAAAGATGAAGTACGTACGCATGGGTTTTCGTTCACGTCGCGCATATCGCCCAGCAAGCTCTGTTCAAACTCTGTTTTTTCTGAAATCTGGTTTTCTTTCTTTATTAAGAAATATTATATTGTTTTTAAATAATAAAGCCATCTTTTAGTCGACTAGCAAACACAGAATATAGTTGTAATTCGTAAACATAATAGCGTCTTCCAATATGGCAATATGGCTTCCATGACGTCACATCACTAATTGCCATTTACGACCACCTGTAATTTACGACCACTTTTGCTTGGCAACAGGGGTGGTCGTAAAACTCAGGTTCTACTGTATACCGGTATTATTACAGATCAAAATTTCGCGAAAATTAAACGTTTTTTAGTATGTAAAGTTGTCAAACAGCAAAAAATGTTATAAATAGCAGTCGCACGTGTTCACACAATGCTGGCCATGGACTGAAAAAGTGTTAGCGTGATAAATGTAAGATGTCTCCTTGTTCTTAATGGCCTTCTTGCACAGTTGACATATGGAATCGGGATCATCGCTTTCAGTGTTGCCTTTCTTGAAATAACTCCAAACGGCACACATTAGGCATGATGAACACTGAACAGAACAGAGATAATAAAATAATGGACTCAAGAAAACGTGTTGACTAATTGACTTCAGTATCGCACTGGCGACTGGCAACTACAATGAGCTATGTAAATTATGACACAGTGACAGAGTTTTTAACCGAAGTCCAAGGTGTGAGATCTATTCAAATTATCCATTTCAAAGTATTTTGACAGTTGAGAAGACATCCTTTGGCTTTGTCTTGAGATTTGTCGTTCTCTCACAGATTTATAGAAATGGTCATCCTTTTGAATAGTGCTAATTAGCGATTGTTTACATTATTAAAATCTGTTGTTGCGCATCTTGTTTTACATCAATTGAAAGTTGGTGTAACACACAACCGATAATATTGAAAGTTTCAATATTTCCGGTATCTGAGAATCAGAATATTGAATATTCGATATTTTAAAAACACCGAAATATCAATATACAGCATCAGCCTATTTTTGTGGGTTATTTTGTCACAATTGCATTTATATGTTTATATAGTGATGTCGGACTGGAAGTATTTCGCCTATGGGATCTGGTGTACATGGTATTTTATGATTATCAAGTTCTGGAACATTACAAAGCAAACAAAGGAAGTGAATGACTGACAGTATTACTGGTAGTGGTATTTTATGCACAAGGTCCAGTTGGAAAGCAAACATCTTTCTTGGAAAAAGTCATTAATGACCAAAGCAAGATGGGAAAAGGAAATCTGTCAGAAAGGTATATATTATAAGGTATCTTAACTTAGACTATGAAAGCTTACATTGTCCCCCGGACCCCTCATATTTTCATATCAGTGTCACAAACAAGACAAGAGGAAATCAGCACCCAGCAGTGTTTGCCACTTGTCATTCACAAGATTTACAAACCTGACTTTGATTTTTGACATTTTAAACACTTTAGCACTTTGATTTTTTGCATTGTCACAACTCACGATTTCACGAAACTAAATTATATATGTTTCGTCGTAGAGTGAAAAACGCATATAACATGCCAATTTAGCATATTTTCACAAAAAAGTCCGAAAAATTAAACAATAATTCGCATCTTATGACCCCAGATCGTTAACACTACGTTTTTCTTCAATAGAAGACTAGTGCCAACTTCGCAAACATCGAAATTCTCCCAGTTGCCCGCACCAGCACGCTTCCACGCTGCCATAATTCCACTGTCTCGTATTATCATCGAGCGAGACAAGAAGATAATATGAATTCTACCTTTTCCCTTCGTAATCTAGCAAAAAGTAAAAGCTTACCTTACGATAATTCATTAGCAATACCACAAAATGACAATGACCACTTCGAAACCAAATCTTCATGAAAACTTGCTTACATATTTTGCTAAAAAGGTGGCCATCTTGTAAATCGAAAATCTCATCCGAACTAATTGCAATCATAGAGCCCCAATTGTCCCTTGTTGACCCTTGATTCCTCGAATTCCTCCTCTTGCTAAGATTACCACCCCCCGCAACGAACCAAATACAAGTTTATTTCCATGTTGCAGGTTCATCCACAAAAGCCAAAGTTCATGACTTTACCACTATTACAGAAAACTAGAAATAAGTATCCGCAATAACCCCTACCCCCGCCTGTTTTATCCCCTGCGGGATTTTACCCAACCATGGTCCCAGACCTCGCACGCCGTGTATTTGATCAAAATTGCAAAAGGCCGTTTCGTGGTAGATTTTGTGTAATATATGGGTGGGTAATGAGACCTACACCGGTGTTGAATTTTGTAAATAGTGGGCAAACAGTATTTGATCATAACGGATGCCAAAACAATTATATCATGTGGATAACACTGAAGATTGATACATGGACAATGTTTCTGATCCTTCAGGGACTAGCACACTCAACAACAGAATGAAATTGACAAAGGGGCTTCCCCCCTGGCTGAATTGAATAACAAATGAAATCTGTCAGATTAAGAAAACGGCGGGAACAAACAAAGGCTAATTTTAGAACAAGGCCGCGAGGTCAGAATTACACTCCTCGCCGGCCTGGTATGAAAATACCGCTCATACTGTACTATGTATATGTTCAACAGTCAGCTTAGTTCGTCTATATACTGTCTTGAGCAAAATGACTTCTGTAACTGGTGTGGTGTATGTATGCTTCGTCCCGTCTTTCGCAGTCACCAACTCCACCTTTCGAACTTTCTTGTCTTCGCTTTGGTAGGCTTTCAGATTTGGTAATCCGAGCAAGAGGCCACTCGTTTCTTGCCGCTTCTTTACGACGAAGTAGGACCAGATCACCCTCTTTTAGATTTTCTGATTGGCACCACCATAAAGAAATGCTGCATAGGGGAGTGGCAACGACGATCTGCAGCTTGAGAGAGAGATTTTGGATCCCGATACTTATACAATGCCTGTCGAAGATATCGTGTGAAGCCTATACCAGCAACAGCAATGTCTAAACTACCTCCCTGCAGAGTCGAACTGACGGATCCGTTTGCCGTCACAGGGATGGATTTCGCAGGACCATGTGTACTACAAGATCACGAAGACTACAACCGGTAAAGCTTACATAGCCTAATTGTTCACATGCGCCAGCATTCGAGCAGTGCACCTGAAACTCTGCCCAGACCTATCTGCCAAGGAGTTCAAGCGAGCACTCAAGGAGTTTATTGCACGAAGAGGATGTCCACATACTATGGTGAGTGACAACGGAAAACATTTGTCGCGACAGGCAAATGGTTGTCCACGTTAAAGAAGGATCATGACCAAGCAAATTATTTGGGAACTCATCAAATCAAATGGAAGTTCAACTTGTCTCGCACCCCTTGGTGGGGAGGCTTTTTCGAGCGACTGATAGGAATGATGAAGAGAAGTCTATCGAAGGTGATTGGAAAGAAAGTGCTTTTGTATCGCGAATTTGAAAAAGTGCTGTATGACGGCGTACAAACCATTAACGAACGCCCACTTTTGTATCAAGGAGAGGAATTTGAACAGCCTGCCCTTACACCTAATGTACTGTTGAGAGAAAAATCAACACCAGTTATGGATGAAGACCTGGAGGGGATCGGAGAAGAAAGCCTCACGAGACGTGCAGCATTCAAAGAAACAAGGAGCATCTACGAAAGAGATTCATGAGAGAGTATATACTCTCTCATGAATCTCTTTCGTAGATGTTCACGCCCTAGATGAGAGATGAGCTCGTAGTTACAGTGGTAAAAGTGGAGGAACCGTGCCAAAGATTGGGGGAGTTGTGCTGTTGAAAGGCGACACGAAGGATAAAGCCAAGTGGAGACTCGGTCGAGTAGTACGAAACGTAACTGGTAAGGACGGGGCAGTGCGTGGTCTGAAGCTGAAACTCGGGAAATGAATGGCTACGTAATGAGCGACCTTTACAATTGGTATGCGACTTAGAGTTTGGTGATTCCTCCACGATGACAACATGGAAGCCAAATCCAGATGCAGATCCCTTCGTTCCTAGGATTTCATAAAGGGGATTGGACTTCTCGAAGAGAAGGAAATTTGAACTATAGCTTAGGATTAATATTTGAGCTGCTTCGGCACTTAACAAAATCTTTGTTAAGCTTATCGATCGACATTTGAACGATGTGTTTTTATTTTGTTTTTGGTCACGTGACCTCAAGCAATGTGCGAGAAGAGACTTTGCCTTGTGAAGTTTTGAGAGTGAGAGTCAATATCAGATTAAATAAATCATTTACAAAACTGTGTGAGTAACTTTGGTGTCACTGGGAAAGACGAGGCTACAGGAAATATTCCCCACACAGAACAGTGTAGGTGAAAATAGAGTCGTGGTGGAGCCGAAGGGCGATGGTGGCGATGGTGGCGATCGTGTGTTTGCGAGTGGAGCAATTGGATGTTTGAATAGAAACGCGTGTATTAGTGGTTGTTCGTATATGTGGTCGTTAGTTCATGGGCCGATACACTAACTGGATACCAAGGGAGTGTGTGCCGTTAATGATTCGGTACATTAGTTTTGATTTATAATGAATGTACTTAGTTTTATAAGTAACCAAAGTAACTATAAGAATTTAGTTGTTGTAATTTGTTGTTATAGACTATTGTACAATGATCCTAAAAAGTCATTATTATTATTATTATTATTATTATTATTATTATTATTATTATTATTATTTAATTGTTAATCACAGCAAACTATCTTAACACTGGTGTCTTAAATGAGGCATCAAGCTACTTCTCGTGGCCTCAGGCGCCTTGACATAACATGCTTCACTCTTATGTATCTAAAACTTTCCCTAAAATCGTAGCTGATCCCAGTAAACAGCATGCCCTCTGCAACAATTCTAACAAGTTTGACATCTCGATCACCCCAAGCCATTTCTCCAAGCTCTTTGGTAGGATACCCAACGCACCAATTATGATGGGTACGAGTTTTACGGTTTTGCCCTTCCAAATTCGTGTAATTTCCCGTTTCAGATCCTGGTAAATTTCAATTTTCTCCTTTTCCTTGCTGTTTATTCTAGTGTCCAAAAGGCAGGCGATATCCGAAATCAGGCATGTTCTATCTTCTTTGTTCAGCACAACAATATCAGGTTTGTTATGCTCAAGAGGGTGGTCGGTCTGGATCCTAAAGTCCCATAACAATTTCATTTTGTCTGACTCGAGCACTGATTCTGGTTCATGATTATACCATTTCGCCTCCGCCGCTTTTGGCCTCGTATCGCTCGCAGAACTGCCAGTGGATTATTTGCGCTTATAGTCGATTATATATAGTCGATTATTTGGATTATTATTATTATTATTATTATTATTATTATTATTATTATTATAAAACCATAACTAAATCAATCCAGTATTTACCGAAACTTCTAATGAATAATGAATTAATACCTACTACCAAACTTGGAGACTCTTTTCGATACTTAGGAAAATATTTTGACTTTAACATGTCCAACCAACAACACAAATCTGAGCTGATCTCCCTCACTGAAGAACTTATGTTTGACATTGATCTTAAACCTCTACATCCTAAAAACAAACTTCTACTTTACAGTCGCTACGTGTTATCCAAATTATCCTGGCATTTTACCGTTGCTTCCTTGTCTAAAACTTGGGTCACTGAAAACATGGATTCAATAGTAAACAAATACATACGTAAATGGCTTGAAATACCTATATCAGGAACATTAAGTACTGTCTACATTAGCCAAAACAAGTTTGGTCTAAGTATCTACCCTCCGTCTGTCAAATTCACCCAGTGTCAAACAGTTATTCGTCTAGCTTTAAAAACATCTCCTAATGATTCAATAAAAGATCTGTGGAAGTCAACATGTAACAATACTAATATCCAGTACGATGTTTACACCTCTACAAAGGAAGTGCTTAAAGATTTCAACTCTGGGCAAGAAAACAAACTGCAAAACCACCTGGTTGTCCAAGGCTCCTTTTTCTCTAATGTAATAAAATACTCATTGTCACAACTTAATAGCATCTGGTCCAAATCTCAATCGAACTTGCCAAAAAACATTTATAACTTTACCATTCGTTACATTAATAACTCTCTTCCTACACGCAAAAACCTTTCCAGATGGGGTATATCACCAACCTCGGATTGTTCCTTTTGTTTAAACCCTGAAACGCTCTTACATGTGGTTTGCAGGATGTCAATCGTACCTTCCACGGTTTACATGGAGACACGGACTCTGTCCTCAACTTTCTCGCAAAAACACTACAACCTGTCATCAACTCTAATCTCTTCGTTGATCTTCCCGGATACAAAAGTCCATCAATAATAACTGGTGAAACGCATCGTCCAGATTTGCTTTTATCTATTTCTGATGACTACCTCTATATCCTTGAACTTACTGTCGGATTTGAATCAAACCTCGAAAACAACGTTGAACGCAAAAAAGCTAAATACATAGACGTTGTTAGACAACAAAAAGAACAATATAAAAATGTAAAATTTGTAAATCTCTCGATTAGTTCTCTCGGTATTTTCTCAAAAGAATGCTCTACTTTTCTAAATATGTTAAGTGATGTAGGTCTTGATAAGAAACATCACTAAAACTACTGCATTAAAAAAATAACATCTATCGCCATTAGAACAACATATTATATTTTCTGCTGTAGAAACAAAGAATGGACAAATCCTGAATTAATGAACTTTTAAAATAGACGTATATATTCATATTTTCATTTGTATAATCTTTAATTGATAGTTTATTGTGGTTCAAGTAGTCAATTGTAAATTACCTCATTGAGCGAGATTTATAATTGTATATATAACAAAAGATTTAAATAAAGTTTCCATTATTATTATTATTATTAGTTGATAAGGGTACGGGCTTGTGATGCCGAACCCCAATGGAGGGGTGTGGTTTCGGGGTTAGGGATTAGTGTTAGGATTATGGTTCATCTCGTCCCTGGTAACTAGGGCAATGCATTTCCTCGTCATGGCAAATTATTTTATACGTAACCTAAAAAAAGCGCTGAAGTGATGCGCAGTGGCAAACTCGTACTCCCACTCCGTACCTCCTATATTTAAACCTCCCTACTATCTCATTGCCAACATCGACTTCAATGTATTGTTTCCTTGATGGCATTGCCGTATACATATTCGTTGATGGCATCCCCTCGCGCGCCCGCGTGTAATTCTCGCGTGTAATTCCAAGAGATCTGAAAATCATATATGTGCGGTGCACGGTTTTTTGTTTCCAAAGCAACCAAGGGAAATAGGATGTAAAGAGGCATGACTCTACCTTGTGATAAACTCCTTTGATAACGACACCCTGTTTTCGATCACGAAGGTAATCGGCGAACCAGTATTAAGAAGTGGACCGGTGATTCCATAATTTTTCAGTTTGGACAAGAGTTTTCTGCGAGACACAGAGTCAAAAGCTTTAGCAAAATCAATATAAATAAGGTCGATTTATTTACTGGAATCAAGAGCACTACTGACGTCGTGAAACACATTAAGAAGTTCTAATCAGTAACACATGACCTATTGCAGCAGAAGCCGTGTTAGCTCGTGTTGAAGTTCGTACAAAGAGCTTTTAATGAAAAAAGAAACCTGACTGAAAATCAAACGTTAAAATATTTTAGAGAATTGGGAGAGTAATGCATGAAACAGGTCTGTAGTTGGTGACTTCATGAACCAAGGCCGTAGGAAGATGGTTTGGGTTAGGGGGGCTGAAACGTGGGATGCCGAGCGCCGCGGGTGGCGCGAGTCGAGCGCCACAGGCGCGAGTTTTTTAGGGGGTACGGGGGCATGCTCCCCCGGAAAATTTTGAATTTTAGAGTCTCTCAAATGGCATTTCCTGCATTCTTAGGGAGATTTAAGACAATTTTAAAGGCCATAAAATAACAATTTTTCTATACGAGAAGTGGGCAAATAGTAATTCAAAGAAAAATATTTCATATCCCATAGAAAAATATTTCATATCATATTTTCTTTGCTACTGCGTGATTTTTCCACGTCGGTTAGGGGGCTTTTTTATTTATTTTTTTCCACTCTGAAACACGATTTCCTGCATTTTGATGTCAGTTTTACAACAAAATATTATGATCATAAACAAGATAATTTTTGTCTACCTTTACTTCCTTCGCCAATATCTGACTTTTCTGGAAACTATAATTGCACTGGTCTGTGTGTGAAAGTATGAAACTTGTGTACGCGGAGCAAGTGCCACCCGCCCCTGCAATTGTTTTGAAATCTATATGCTCCGAGGTTAATTCTGGTGCAGTCTAAAGCATCAGCAGCAATTACTTATTTGATTTTCTAGCTAGAATTGAATTTTTTAACTAACCAACTTCAATCGCTGTATCTTGCGGCAGAGCCGGGACAAAGAAAGATTGGATATTCCTCTGTGGCGTCTGTGCCATACGTCTGTGGAAAACTCGTACTTTGACATTTTAGGGGGGCTCGGCCCCCTTCCTCCGGCGAATAGGGGGGCCGCGGCCCCCCGCGCCCCCCTGCTTCCTACGGCCATGTCATGAACATTACCTTTCTTAGGTATTGGAACCACATTAGGAAATTTCCATTCAGAAGGAAATACACCCTGGAGAGAGAACTGGAAGAGAGCAGCCAAAGACGGGGTGATAACTTCAGAATCGGGACCATAGTAGCCTTGGAGGGTGACAAATTGGATAACAACGACTGAACTTCGGATTCAGATACAATTATTGAGTCAAGAGAATTAATTGTTGACTTGGAAGGAGAAACAAGAGGTGAAGAACTAGTGTCGGAGATAAAGACTGACGCAAAATAGCTATTAAAAGCATCAGCCTTTTCCTCTGCATGAGTGGATAGTTTTTTACATCAGGTAGTGAAGATTTCGAAGTTTTAGACTTAAAAATCTCCAAAATAATTTTGAATTGTTATACACGGATTCAGAAAGTCCAGAGAGAAATTAATCCAACACTTGACATGTTGCCGAGTCTTGCGAAATTTCTCCCACAGTTGAGGCGAGTTCTTGGCCTTTGCTTTTCTCCTAAGGGACTCGTTCATGTTTATGGCGTGAAGTAGATCCTTGGTGATATAATAATAATAATAATAAAAGACGTATTATAGGTGCATTATATACAATAGTCTCAATGCTCTTACAACAATATTTTCTTAAAGTTACTTATAAAACTAATTGCAGTTTCATTATAAGATATAGCCTACCACATATATTACTGCACTATGAACAAAAAACTATTAATTTTAAAAAAGAAAAGTCTTAAGTGCTGACTTAAAACTACTTAACATATCAAAGCTTCTAATTTCCTGTGGTAATAAATTCCACAGTTTTGCAACCGAGAACGCTCTGTCTCAATGAGTCACAGTTTTGGATTTTGGCTCAAGTAGCAGATTTCGGTCAGATGATCTCAAAACACGAGTAGGTTTATATTTAGTTGGCAAATCAGTAATATAAACAGGCAGGCGCCTGGTCATGCAAAGCCTTGAAAATAATTATTAGTATATCTTAAAAACAATCCTTGATCTCACCGGCAACCAGTGAAGATGAAGAGATATGCACAGGGGAGATATGCTCCGATTTTTTAACCTCTGCAACCAGTCTAGCAGCTGTATTTTGAATTCTCTGTAACTTGCTCAATTCAGTTTCTGGTAAGCCATATAGGATGCTATTACAGCTGTCAAGTTTTGATGTTATGAATGCATGCACCAACTTCTCAAGGAAGAAGCGTGAAGGAACGCTTGAGCTTTGTTTTCGGAATAAAATAGTCTATATAGCGGCAAGGAAAGCGTCTTTCCACTTCGACCAGGAGAGATTAACGTCGTCGGGCTCACTGAGAACTGTATCCACTAATGGCGTGTTCCGAAGACAGTTTGTGAGACCATCGACGTCTCTCTTTGAATAATTATAAACTATGCACTCTGTGCCGTCTGTGGATTGTTTTGGTTGTTGATGGAGTTTTAATTCAATAATGCCATCGTACTAACCCTAGCTAATACTAACCCTTATAATACTAACCCTGATGCTACCCATATATAATACCAACGGCCTAATGCTAACATAAACCTTAATATTGCACATCATATTCGCTACTCGTCACGAATGCAATGTATTTGTGCTTTATTATATGGAGGAGTCTTCCTTATATGGAGGAGGGAGAAGTCACTCTATATGTACAACCAACTGGCAAAATCGTTAAAAAGTAAATATATTGTTGAGATACTGACCGTATTCTAAACTTTGAAAGTACATCCCATCCAATTGAAATTCGTCTTCAAAAGAGCCAAAATAGTCGACCGCGAATGTCGCCATTTTGAAGCGTGCTGAGCAACCTGGCACTGTACTTTGGACGTCAAAGAGTCCATCTTGTTTACTACAAATGCAATGTTAATTATCAATTATTGAATGAGGTTTAGCACGATAAGAAGAATTATGAAGGCCGAAGTTTGTGTTATCTGCCGAAGCCGAAAGCTGAGGCGGATAACACAAACTGAGGCCTTGATAATTCTTCTTATCATGCGAAAACCGAATTCAATAATTGTTTTATTATTTATTTAAAAGATTAACTTTATCAACTATTTAACAACTGCATCGTTGGAAAAACGTGATAGCGTGCAATATTAGTTTTTCATATTGCACCAGGTGACGTCAATCGTGCAATAATCTTTTGTCATATTGCACCATTGATGTCACAACTCCATATTGGCAATGAGTTGCATATTGGGCGATCACGAATTCTTTTAAATAAATAATAATAGCTGCTCTTGAACCGTATCGTTTCCAACCAGAATATAATGCCGCTATCCATAGGCCAGGTTGCTTAACCCTTTCAAAATAGCGGCTTTCACTGTCGAATATTTTGTTTCTTTTGAAGACGAATTTCAATAGCATGGGATGTACTTTTGAAGCTCAGAATACAGTATGATATGTTTATTTATGTTTATTTTTATTGATGAATCGATAATAAAAAACGGATTATATATGACATTCTCCTTTAATGAAAAAATGTTGTCAGTTTTGGAAGGACGAAATGCATTACTATATACAACCCTGTTAAAGACTGTTTAAAGCAATATTTCTGACGTCTTTAATCGCATTTAATAGGTTTGATTAAAGAAAGGAAACTTATCTTTAATCGCCTTTTGTCGTTATATTAATGGTTTTTATGGATCCTTTACAGATTTTGATTAAAGATACGTTAAACATAAATAAAAAAAGTGTTTTCGTCGTCAGTTTAAAGTTACTTAAAATTGACTTAAAGTCATCTTTAGCATGCTTTAATTGTGAAAGTAAAGGCGATTATAAAATAACATGTATGCTACGCTGGCTCTGATTGGTCAATACCCGTGTTCACAGGGGCGCACATCCAAACATTTTTTTGGGGGGTGCTCTTTGTTCTGGGACCGACTTTCTTGATGTTCCTGTTTGATAAGCTTACAGTACCACCCCTGACGATCTAATAACCCTAATAACAATGGGAAATTTAATATATATATATATATATATATATATGCGGGTTTCAAAGTGGAGAGGCTAATGCACGTGCCCTTTAGGGGGGACCGGGGGCATGCTCCCCCGAAAATTTTTGATTTATCTAAACCCCTAAATTCGTATTTCCTGCATTTTGAGGGTGGTTTTAATAAAAAAATATTAAGGTTTTTTAACAAGTTCTTAATTTTTTTTTGCGAATGGACCATAATATTATATATTACAGTATTTTTATTGTTGAAAAGAAGATATTAGCTTGAGTTTTTTACTTAAAATGCCTGGAAGCTGGAGCAAAACTAGCCTACTCAAATTATCAAACACTAATAATGCGTCGGGTTTGTGGAAGCTCTGCCCAATGATCAACAAGTTTTTCAAGATCAATTGAATCAGTCATATCTTTTTCGCATCCAAGTGTCACGAAGTCCTTAACGCAATCAGAAATTGTGTAACCAGTTTTTATCTTTCTTGGGCACGGAAATTATCATATTAGTACGTAATACTTATACTGCAGGTCGATCGGGACCGAATATGGCAGTCTGACAGACAATTTGGGACCGACTTTTCGGACCGATTCCCAAATGTTGGGGGGGTGTGACACCCCTCCACACCCCCCCTAATGTGCGCCCCTGCGTGTTCATCCAAACACGGAAATTTCCCGCCCGATCAGGTCATCCAAACACGGAAACCATTAGGTATTTCTTTATTAATGACCTATTTACTTATATTTTCTGTGATATTATATCTGTTTATTAAAGCAATATTGGTTCATCTTTAATAATCTTTATTTTATTGTATAAAGATGCGTTCGAAGAAACATTGCCGGGTTGTGGTTACTTAATATTTCTTGTCCTCTTGAAATACGGGAACAACTAGTGTATATATTGAAACCTCGTTCCCAGGGCCTTTTCCCTTTTTGAAATTGGGAGGGCGGGAAAAGGCCCTGGGAACGAGGTTGGTATATATTGGTGCAATCTCGCTCCCAGAGCCTGCGAGGCTCTGGGAACGAGATTGATATTGGTGTTGTTGTCAATCTGATCTTTAAAAACACAATGTTTCCTATAAAGTTTGTGTTACGATTAAATGTCTAAAGTAAAACAAGACCAAAAAATGATGATTTTGCATGCTTTAATGAAACAAGCTAGTATACATTTTTAGTCACACATATTTAATGAGTATACATAAAGCTGGTTGAGAATTATTTGATTTCTTAGGTTATATTGCTTCTCAAATTGCTGTATCGTGAACCAGCTGCATACTGTCAGAATCCTAACAAAAGAAAAATTAATATTAAAATTGAATGACGATAGTCACAACTTCGTGATATTGTTTTGAAAATTACATCCCTTACAGTCTTAGAAGAACCCTGCGATGCAATGAGCCTCTAGAACTGTGTGCAAGCAGGAATGACCTCACGGAGGTACCAGCAGGGGTACTCAGACCATAAAAGGGGTGTCACCACCTCTCATAAACATTCTCGACGATACGGCCGCTCGAAAGTGAGGCTCTATCAGGACCCACCGACTCGTGACTAATGAACATGTGTCATGTGGTTCGTAAGAATACAACAATGATGTGTATAGACTAACATGCCAAAATTAATGGCCGGTCCAACAAATTTTACGTCCACTCCTGCTCCGACAGACGACCACCGAGCCCCAAACCACTGCGAATTGCAGTGGACAACTTCATGATATATATTATAATATAGTATTTAATTCGGCAGTATGGGTATTTATCCCACTATATATAACACGGTTACGGAGGTTTCCATAAATCAAATCGATTACTGAATGTTGGACGACGCTATGGTGATGTGGGCATGAGCATTCATTCAGTATTAGTCCCACATTTTTTTATTCTAGGCAAACTGTAATGAATTTCTGCGTTGAAAGACGTTTGTTATGCACAACTCTTATAAGGCATTGAATTGAACGGGTTATATCTTTGCTTATTATATACATGACAAAATTACTGGATTCTGATTGGCTGAGAGGGAGTGCAATAAAATCATTTATTGCACTCGAGTGCAATAAATGAAAAGAGAGAAGACACTGGGAACAAGTTTGACAATAAAATTCAAAATGGTGGCCTATTCTGCAATGGAAAGTTTTCACTTTTCCAACGACTTGTGGCACACTATGAGTTAAAAATTCCATGTAGGTATTTTGAAATGAGTACAAAGAACACCAAGAGTGAAAAGGTTTGTTGTCAACTAATGAGACAAGACGGTTTTAAAGACTTGGAAGAAGATGAAGCGTACTTGTCGTAATTTTATCATGCATATAATAAATGAGTAATCATATGATTTTGCTCGTGCAATTAAGGATTTACACTACTCATGATATTTGAAAATTGTGCAAAATTGCACTCGCCTAACGGCTGGTGCAATTTTGGCACAATTTTCAAATATCACTCGTGGTGTAAATTGCACTCGCTATCATACGATTACCTATACATATCTGTGTATAACTTCGTACGAGGGTTTTTTATGTTTTGGTTATTTCTTTTCCTTTCCATTTTACTAGTTATATTCACCAAAGAAATAATTTTCCAATTGGAACTATTATCTCTTGATAAAACTAGAAGTTACAAATAGTAAGGGAAATGCTGCGAGCAGAAAGTGGACAGTACTACATCATACAGCGCTGAACGTATACGTAGTCCATGCTCTAAATCATCGTCACTAACAAAAATTGGAGATCTAGCTGGCATTATTATCAGGCGGCATTCAGGCAAGGGACTGGATGGGATTCATGGCTACCCCCTGGTTGGCAAACCAAGTGCGCCAACAATCAGTCATCCACATGTCAGCGGTGTATTAAATTTCTGTTCATCTGTTCATTTCCTAGAGGATTGTTTCTTTCTTTTCCGTAACCAAAATGTGGTTAATACGTTAAAGTACAGCCCCGTTAGGGTTAGGAAGACACTTAGGCGGGGGTTAGGGTTCGGATAGAAAACTCATTAGGCGGGGGGTTAGGGTTAGCGGATACCAGTTATTTTGGGATTAGCAGTTCTATGAGATCTAAGTTGTTTTGGGATTAGCATTTCTATGACGTTCATCATAGAACTGCTAATCCCAAAACAACTTAGATCCTAACCCTAACCCCCGCCTAATGAGTTTTCTAACCCTAACCCCCCGCCTTAAGTGTCTTCTTACTAATCCCCTTGTATTTTGTCGTATTAACCGCATTTTGCAATTACGGAAAAGAAAGAAACGATGTCTTAAACATGGCCTACGTTGAAAACGACTATAAATTTAATATACCGCTGACACGTGGATGACTGATTGTTGGCGCACCTGGTTTTAGGTCGATGACATATATAGTATCTTCCGGCTTCAACATCAGCTTCAAGATCCAGGCCCCAGTTATAGTTCCAGTCTATATATAGTCAATGATCAAAACGCTTGGATTCAGAGGGGGAGCTCATGTGGAGCGCCTGTCATACTATATGCGGCGTTGGAGTGACACCGAATAAAACGGCACTCCTCTCATGCGTACGTCAAACTTAATACATTACTTATTTTAATCTTTTTATCCTCCAAATCAAGGATTCCACTGGCATGTATATTTCATGCAAATCATCATTAGTATATTAAGATCGTCGCGTTAACCGCGTTGTCGTTAACTTGCCTAATTCATCGCTGCAATTTCACTCCTGCAGAGTCCGGCATAATATGGTATTAGGTTCGACGAACGAGAAAAGTAACTTTAACCAGAGTCGGACTGATACTCGACGAGAACGCAAATAAAGTGAATGTAATTAATAAAGGTCCAGAATCTCTAAACAAGCAATACAATAAAATGTTCAATACTTTAATTTTATCAGTTTCATCACCTGTCCTTATACTTTCGCTTCGACTTCTCTTCGGCCACGCCAATAGCTGGGACTTCGGCTGCGACTACGACTACGACTACGACTGCGACTTCTTCGATATCGTCCCCGTCCTTGTCCTTTATGCTTGCCCCAGTATCCGTTCCAATAGTATGGCGGGCGGTAAACTAGATGGACACGATAATCACTTTGTTTTGAACTAGCAATAGAAAAGGACATGCATTAGCAATTGAAGACCGCCACAAATACTTTGAAGTTGTTGTAAGTTGTTGAACCAATCTCCAACAGGTTTCAGAACCCCGCACGTTGGGCCTGGAGCTGGTGGAGACATTATGGTCTATATAGATCGTTTTCGAACATTATAATATATATATATATATATATATATATATATATATATATATATATATATATATATATATATATATATAAATCTGTCCTTTTTTCATGTTTCACACATCAGTGTTGTAAACCTCTATCGAAAATTGCAATCGATATGTAGTAGTTAAAACATGAGCGGCCGATGTTTATGGGCAGTTACAATGGCGAGCCACAGGCGAGCCGTTCTAAACCCCATAAACATCGGCCGCGAATGTTTTAACGAACTTGTAAAATGAGTAGAATATATAATACATACTTTGTTTGGAAGTTGTAGAAACGGTGTAAACAAATTATTTTGACTCCGAAAAAGCTCAATTTGAGCAAGTTAACTTTGATAAAACATTGATGTTTTATTAATCAGCAAGTTAACTTTGATAAAACATCGATGTTTTATTGATCAATGTTTTATCCTGTGTTAAAAATGCTGATTAAATATTAATTTATTTTGAATTTTCTTCATGAATTATTAATGATTTTACAAGACACATTTATGAAAGTACGCTTACTAAGACCCAGTTAACACTGTCTGGTGAGAAAAGGGCCTATTGGAGATGCCGTACGTCACAGGTGGTTCGTCACAGGCCTCTTTCGGTTTTTTCGTCATGCAGCGAAAATTAAGTTTATCTTATTCGAAAGAATTCTTCAAATAATGAAGAATGTCAATTTACACCTTTTCTATATTTCACTTAGTTCTTGAGATATTTAGACTTATGTGATATTCAAATGATTATGACAGCTATGACGTCACATGGTTTGCACAATATTTTAACATTTTGGAAAATCGTGTATATATAATATATTTAATATTATTAAATGAAATCACTTTAAACTTTGCATGTCGATACAGACCACTAAATACGGAATAATATCGTTCAAGTTTTAATATTACAATAGTAGCTAGTAGTATAGTTCCCAGACATCTGCGTCTCGTTGAAAAAACCTTCGTTTTCTGACATAATAAGCTTTGCAGTTTCAAACTTTCAGTATCTACTCAACCAATACCAATTCGAAAATGTTTCCCAGCGAAGAGAAAACAAATAATTTTGTTTTGGAAATCAAGAGGACTAGAATCCTGAATCATTTACCATGGCGACCATAAAACTAGAACGATGTTCTCCACTGTTTAGTGGTCTGTATGCACATTCAAAGAGGACTAGAATCCTGAATAATTTACCATGGCGACCATAAAACTAGAACGATGTTCTCCAGTTTAGTGGTCTCTATGCACATTCAAAGTTTGAAGTGATTCGTCTAATAATATATACGATTTTCCAATATGTTAAATGTTGCAACGACGTGACATCATAGATTAACTCATTTGAATCTCACATAAGTCTAAATATCTCAAGAACTAAGGTAAATATGGAAATTAAAGCTGTAAATTGATTTTTTTACTGATTATTTGAAGAGTTCTTTCAAATAAGATAAACTCAATTTTCGCTTCATATGCACTTTAAAGAGATATCTCCGGTATGAACCGACGGTTATCGAAAACTGTAAAATAACTTATCTCATCTGTTTTGCGTCCTCTATACAAAGAACTAAAACTGTAAAAGTGGCACGATGAAAATTCACCCCCGTTTTTAGATTTTTTTAGCATAGAATAGTATTTCAGGATCGAAAGTGATCATCGATGTAAAAAAACTAAAAAATGATATTTTGAAGTAAGTACATGTAGTTTGAGCTCCCTGAGATCACTATTATTTATTCTACTAAGAACGTGTTCCAAGTGAGCCCGTAATTTCAAAAGGTAATATTGTTCATGAAGTCAGATTCTCAATGCTACGCCTGAATTTCAGTCGATTCGATTCGGTTCGGTTCGGTTTAGTTGCACATAAGTCATAACTGGAGCCAATATCTCCGATGCGCGAGCAGACGAATGAACTCAGCCTTGTTTTGGGTTTCGCGACGTGCCTGACTAGGGTCAATACCGAGTTCTTTACCAATTAGGATCCAATGATCGCGGATATCATTTTTCTGAGACAACCATGCCAGCAGCTGGCCAGCCAGTAAGCTACGGCTTTCAGCTACGTTGGCGAGGGTTGCTTGGGTTGCAATAACACAAGCGACTACGAACACATGCTTCCAAGGATCTTGCGGCGAGTGAAGATGTTAACTTGGTTACTTGGGTATTTTAACTAAGGTTACTTGCTTTCTTCGAGAAGTAGATGAAATGTCTAGCCTTTCAGACGAAGAATTTGAAAAAATGACCTTGAAGAATTAGCCATGTGGTCTTCGCGTTGAGAATCTAACGTTTCTTCGTTACGCTGGTCAGGAACATGATCAATGAATGGCGGACGTAACAACTCCACATTCGGAGTCAGAAAAATAATACTTGTCATCGTCGAATAGCAAAATGGTTTCGACCGAGTAATATTTAGCAGCTCTGCTTTATAAATAGGTAAAAATATTGATAGGTAAAAATTTGATCGGATATTTAAAGAGCTATGTCACGATTTGCCTGGTTACTCAGCCAGCATACGGCAATCGTGTCCTTCCAGCTCCTTCTTGTTTCCCACCACGATTAGACATTAAATAACCCACCAACATGAAAATAACAAATACTAATCGAATAAATCGTTTAGCTTTCGCTTCGCTTTGATTTTGGATTCCGAATCAAAAATCAAAAAGTACGCTTAGCTGAGTAACCAGGCAGATCGTAACATAGCCCTTTAAATTTGGGACGATCGCGTGTTTTCACGAGTACTTGTTGGACTACAAGTCGTGTTGGGAGGGAACTACAAGTTCTATAGTTGCTCAATGCATAGCGCGTCTGACTAGTACTCGACTAAATGTTGCGGGTTCGAGTCTTGTCTGGAGCTCAGAGTTTTTCTGAATATTGACAACTTAACACAGCTTGCACAACAGAGCCTTTACAACTTTATGTTTGTGTATTACGACTTGTACAAGTGTAGTCTTATGTAGGGGAGCCACCTGCAGTACATTGTCAGGATGTTGCAGCGGAAGCTTGGCATGCTCCCCGGAAAATTTTGAAATTTAGGGCCTCTGAAATGGCTAGAAATGCCTCCTTTTTGCTAAAATAGCTTCAAACAGCTTTCAATTTTTGGATCAATTTGATGGTATTAAAACACAGTTTCTATACAGAAGTTTTTATTTTGCTATATTACAGTTTACGACTTGTTTTGTACTCAGATTTATAATTAACTTCAAAATAATTATGTAGAAAAATAAGCTTGAAAATGGAAGGGAAAACGTAACAATGGAAACAAAACTTAAATACAGTTAAAAATACAGCTAGTTATATATACTCATTCATCATTGTGAGGGATTGTAAGTGCATTATGAAGCACTTAATTTAGTCATTCGACGAGAAGTCATTTTCAATAAATGTTCCAAAATGCCTCTTACAATTCTTATTGAAAACAAACTCGTTGGCAAACGTTTTGATTTCGGAACTTTCGATCAAGAATAGGACAAATACGCAAGCATATAAAAATAAAAATAATCGGCGAAAAAAGCCGTGGGGGAGGGCTATATAGCCCACCCTGGCCCCCGTATTCCGCCGCCCCTGGGAGAACTGTCGCTTAATAAGAAAGAAATAAAAAGATTAACTAGAAAGATTAACTCATTTCTAATTAAAATTCAGCCGTAAAAGAATGATAACGTTCATGATACATCATATCCGTTAAAACAACGCCTAGGGCCTATAGATGACAAAACAACATATATAAAGTAAAAATCCGCTAACAAGAACCTACATTTTACCAAATCAGCTCTTATAATAAGTTCCCAAATAAGTTCTTATATTCTTATATGTTCTTATATAAACAAATTACTAATTTCAGCCTGAGGTTCCTAATAATGGTATGTTCTTGTTAGCGAGTTTTTACTGTAACTCATAAAAACGTACGGAAAACGTCATATCCAAATATTGGAATAGGTGTTTTTCGTCTTTAGTTTCCATTTAGTACGTTCAGTAAATCTGTGATGCTGTAACTGTGTGTGCTATTTTCAAAATAGGTAAACATTGACAATAATTATAAGCATGATATAAACGCCAAGCAATGCTATAACCATTATCTAGTGACATAATTCCACAAAAAATCGTCCAGAAATTGCCGCAAAAGCACATATGGGCCTTTCAAAGTTTAAAATTTACCTGGGGGACAACCTAATTACCAGAACGACACTATTACCGATCCACTGGACTCCCCCTTTGGAATCCTGGCTATAATTGTAGTGTCAATAAAAGTTATACTATATTATAACGACTATACAAGTCTATTTGCAAGCCATTACTCATATATTTCACGTAAAACAAAATTAGGAAGCGGGCCCGTACACACGTCAGTCCTAGGGCCCGGGGTATACTCTCGCCGGCCTTGAGATGTTGTTTCGGTACACCATGCATGGCAACAACGGCATAAGCTGACTTATATATAAGTTAGCTTATAAGGTACTGAGACACATTATAAAATTGTAAATCGACAAACCAACACGTTTAATGGTTAATAGGATATTAGGGGTAGATTAGGGTTAGTTCAGGGTGGGGGTTTATTGTGGCTATAGGATTGGTTTTATAAGGTTTCTGATGAGGTGCTACAAGACCAACAAATGGGTCTTGTAAGAGAATAAGAGAATGAGGTAAATAAATTTTATGAAAATTCCCAGTAAGACTTACTCAGTTAGCTTGTTAATGTCATCTTCCTTTATACTTTTTGCATAAACCAACGTAGCTACAAATAGCACAACAGCAAGAAGAAGCAATGTTGACCTGTTCGACATATTGATTCTGTTTAAGCTGTTCTCTGCAGAATGATTTACTCCTCGAAATGATAATTAACGTTGTAGAACTCGCCCTTTTTATTATCTGTGGAACTCGCCGAGATATTGCTTCTGTGTTCCCTTCTGTTTGTGCGCTAAGAAGCACTTCAGTTGAAGATACAATACACGATTTGGAACTTCAAAAACTCACTTATATCCTGTTAGGTTCTTGAACCTATATTGGTATATGTTTTGGTGAGTGGGGCATGTTTTGTTTATAGGGAGCTTAGAAACACGCTTCAATCAATCAATCAATCAATCAATCAATATTTTATTTGCACATTAATTAGTTATAGGCTATATACAAAATAAATAAATAATATAAAATGTTGTAATTATATAGTACAAGGATATAATAGTTTGACTGTGCGCAGTGGTCAAAGTAGCATTAAAGCTTTCGAGTTGACCACTGCCTACAATACGCTATCTATATGGCGGACGTGAATGAAGAAAAAGCTAAACCAAATCAAAGCGAATTACATTTGCGTAAACAAGAGAAAGTTCGTATATTGTTTCTTAAATTCATATGCTGATTTAGAGCATTTAGTATTATAGTCAATTGTTTCCCATATTTTAGAAGAAATAAATTTTAATGTGTGCTTTCCATAGTTTGTGCGAGTCATCGGTCGACTAAAGAATGTGAATATATAAACATATGTTTGTCAATATCGCTCAACCTTCCATGCTCAGCGTGTCTATATGGCGTTTGTAACTAAGATGCAGCTCTCCAAAGCAGAGCAATCAAATATGTAAGTGTTGAATGATGACGCTACGGATGGATGAGGAAATGCAATTTGAATGAAATTTTATTGTATTTTTATATGATGAAATTTTATCGTATTTTTATCTTTGGAGAGGAAAACTGATTACAGGCAATTGCAAAGAATAGCATATGTATTATATAGACCAGGGTATTTTACCTGGAACTAAAACTCTCGTAAAAATCCATGATCCGCTACATCTGGGAACAGGATGGCGTATTTCTCACCCGTTTCACCAGTTCTAAAACTTAAGTTCTAAAATTTAAAACGGTGCATCGAATCGTGTTAGATTATAATCTAAGCAACCTGGCTCACGCAAATGCAGTTTATTTTAGGTGAACGGAATACCCCAATACAGGCTAGAAGCCCAATTGTAGGGATTCCGAGTGCCTACGATTTAAGGTCGTTATCCGAGAAGACCCGAAAGTCTTACCATTTTTTCTCCTCGGTTATTTTCAAGACCCTGAGTGGAGGTCCGACCCAGGATTTGAACCTGTGTCTCTGAAAGTGTACTGAAATCCTAAGGGGAGGTGGTGTGAGAGACGGCGGATAAAAAAACTAAAGGCGTGGTTAGGGTTAGAATAAAACTAGCTAAAGGCGGGGGTAATTAGGGTTAGGAAAAAACTTTAGGCAGCGGGTTAGGGGTGTCAGGGCAATGTATTGCGCGCTTGTGTTTTTTCTCGCCTGCCATTTTGTGGGACGCCTAATTCAAATCGTGATCCGAATCCGTCGATATCTTTGCAATCCTTTCATTAAACGTGTTAGTTTGTCGATTTCCAAAGTGAAAATATACTAGACTGAATATTTTTATTGCTATTTGTGGTAAACTTCCGTATTGATCTATATGAAAACAATAACAAACACCCGCAATGCAGTCAAAACACGCTTCGATGCGACGTTCTAAATTTTAGAACTTACTTCGCTTTAAGCGTTTTAGAATTGGTGAAACTGGTGTATTTCTCGTATGTCGCGCTCGCGAGTGACGTATCAACATGCAAGTCACTTTTCCCGCGCCTTTTCTTAATTTTGACTTTTGAATAAAGTAAGGTAGAAACTTTGTTTCTCTTCAATTTTTTCATGAAAAATCCTATTTAGTAAGCCATTGTTAACAAGTTGTATCTTTTATTTGTATTTGCTGTATCTTTTATTACTCGGGCTACCTCTGGTAGCCAGAGTCTTAAAATGGGCTCTGTTTTCCTTTTCCGTGTTATTTATGTCGAGAATCTGCAATACGTCTCCCGATAGGCTTTGCGAAACATGCAAGAATGCATGTTTTCCGCCCGCGGTTTTTTTCCCGCCCGCGGGTTTTCGCTCGCTCGCCCGCCCGTTTTCTTTCGCCTCAAATATAATACATACAAACAATTTGTTGTTGAAACCAAAACATAAACCCGTCTCGAAACAAACCCGTCTCAAATAAACCCGTCTCGAAACACCAAGAGGCAGACTTGGAGCAAGTATACTTTTAGCGGAGATACCATGCATTGGTGGCATTAAACAGTTGGAATTATATTTGTGTACACTTGTCTTATATTACAAAGGATAATTTTTAATGCATTGATTTCTGTAATCAGGCACTGAAGGCATTGTGCAGCGCTCGTTTAAAGTGAGACGAAGAAAAATCAGGCGTCTACACGCAGGCTTATTCCCTCCAATGCAGAATGCCGTCTCGAAACACCAAGGGTCAGGTCGCAGTGCTCTAGAACGTCGATTGTCATTGGTTTAAATTACGACTCATTTCCCCCATCTCACAGGAGATCCTAACCAATCACAGAAAGCTTCTAACCAATCACAGACCTTCTTCTAGAGCACTGCGACCTTACTCAACACCAAGAGGCAGACATGGAGCAAGTCTACGCTAAAAGTAGCCCGAGTTAACGCCTAGCGGGCGTCTTGTTTGTATTTAGTTTTGAGTCAAGCGGCTGTAGTTTTTTGATTAAAACTCGGTTTGTCAACACCACCTCCACGAGTCTAATTTTATTGTCCATATAATAAATAGAACATTACAAGGTACTGCAGCTCAAATATATGAATTTTATGCCCTCATGGCAAAAACAATATCTCCGGATCGCTTCTGCGGATGTAATATGTGTTCTACGGTCTTTAAAAATAGCAAGACCGAATTTTAACAAAAGTTAATTTTAACACTCTGCGTGTTGGAGATGCCTATATCACGCCGTTCAACGAAGTTAAGAACTTAGGATCTTGGTTTGATTCACAAATGAAATTTGATACAACATTAGCAAGTGCTGTGATTATAAAGCGGCATTTTCTCATCTATTTAACGTCAGGCGGATCATAGATAAGAAAGTTTCTTACATACGAAACCATTCAAATACTAATCAACTCATTCGTGACGAGTCGTTTGGACTATTGCAACAGTCTTTACTATGGTCTGCCTGCTTCCCAGCTTGACAAGCTCCAACGTGTACAAAATACAGCAGCGAGACTATAATATGTAAGTATGTAACATCTCACGGTTTGAACATATAACTCCAACTCTGCATCATCTACACTGGCTTCCAGTGAAGTACAGAATAGACTTTAAAGTGCTGTTATAAAATAAGGTGTCCTCTACGCACGCTCTGATTGGCTGGGCTCCGTGTCTTTATAAGAGGACAGAGATCATGAATGACGTCATGATTTCTGTTTGTGTTTTTTAACTTGTATTTTTCCTTCTTATTTTATAAAACAAATAAAACATACGGCTCCTGTGCATATGTACTCTTATAAAGACACGTTTGACGTCATTTGAACACGAAAGAAGTGTAAAGGCACTCGGCTATCGCCTTATATGCCTCTACTCAACTTCTTTCATGTTCAAATGACGTCAAACGTGTCTTTATAAGAGTACATATGCACGGAGCTTTATGTTTTATTTGTTAATTAATAGTCTTTAAAGCACTGAGCGTATAACTTTAAGCCTCTATCATCTTACATGCAGCACAAGATCAACCTCGTAATTACTGCTACAACAAACAAACCTTAAGGCATTATAGTTATTCTTGGTGATCGTTCATTTGGATGTACAGCACCTGATCTTTGGAATGATTTACTGTCAGAAATCCAACAAACTGATTCTGTAGTTAGTTTTAAAAGATTTTTGAAGACAACTTATTTAGGAAAGCCCATCACAATATGTAACTATGGCATTTTCTGTGATTTTATACAATACATATATTTTTATGTACTTTTTTTGAACTATAGAATATTTTATACTAATTATGTGTACTAAATAATTTTAGATAAGTTTTAATTGTTTTATTACTTCTCATATAAATAGTTCTTCTGTATAATTGTCATGCGGATGTGAGCATATTTCAATGAAACTTGCGCATTATAAATTAATAAATATTATATTATATATATTATAAAAAAGTCGTCCCCCGAACGTTAAGCGGCGTCTATTAGACGTTGAACAGTCCTCAACTAAACGTTGAACAGTCGTTAATCTGACGTTAAAAGTCGCCTTCTTGGATAAGAGCGTAAAATCGGAGTTCCAGAGGCCACTTCAGGTGTACATAACTCGTCGTCTTCTCGGATAAGGACGTTAACTCGTAGGTTCCCCTCCGATTCTGGGTAAGCAGCTGCCTAGTGAGGGACAGACGATACACATTCACTAAAACATTGTATATATATTAAGCTAGTGAGGGACATGACACGTGCGACCGATTTTGCTCGTTGCACGAAGCTGCCCTTAAGCCGGTTTTCCACTAGGAGGTTTTTTTCGCGCGAAGCGACTCCCTCTATTGTCTTATAAGCTCTCGGCTGGAACTAATTAGAAATCTTTTCAATTTGAACAATAAAAAGTCACTTCGAGCGAACAAAATCGCCTAGTGGAAAACCAGCTTTAGGGTTGCTAAAGGCGGACTGAGATCATAAAAAAAACAAGAACAATATCTCCGCACTTGTCCTTAGCTTCGCTCACTTGTGCGATATTGTTCCTGCCAAATAATATTCATATCTAGCTCGACACCGCGTGCAATATCTCATTTGTATTTGATTTCTAAGTCAACCAATGTACAATTTTATACACACGCAGCTAATTAGGCCTGGGATATAAACATCGCAGAATCGTCACATTTAATTCAGAGCAATTTAATTCATATTGGCTTCGTTGATTAGTCGTGTTTAATGCGACTTTGTTTTAGACGACCAATTTATTTCAGACCAATTTAATTGTTGAACAAAATTTACAAGTATTCTGGTGCTCAAAAAGACTACAGCTATATTAAATAATCATGCATGTAAGCATCATTAATAATTTATGCATTTAATTCGAACGGCGTCATCTAAAACGAACACATTATTTCAGACGTTGTATCCATCTGATCACGACAACGTCTTAGACGAAATGAACTCTCTAGACGAATGTAATACGTTTTAGACGTCGCATAACGTCGAGATGATTGTACGACCGATAAAACAGCCCTTAATTTAAATTTTGAACCTCACTGTTGCCATTGAAACCGCTGAAACACTATTTAACATTACTTGATGTCCTGAATATTCGGCTTAAGGGCATTATAGGACACGTTTTAGTCCCAAAAGACTCATGGTGACACCAATATGTTTGTGCTATATTTCTAATAGAAAGTATTATATTATGTGAGGAACCCCTATCCCTAATAAGCAGCTTATGGTTTCTTTGGGGTTTTCTCGCCACTATTTGATGTATATTCTTATATAATATTGTTAAAGTGGTGGCAAATAAAATTTGATTTCATTATATTGTGTCTATATATAAAGAGCCATTTTTGTGCAGAATTACGCAGCATATTGATCTTCACTTTCGAGATCTATAGGGCGAACGGCATACTTTTTTTGTCAGTAGAGTTTTTACTTCCAAAAATGAGGCATGATATAATTCAAAAATTCTTGTAATGGTGACATAAAACTTTTAGAAGCGGATCTTCATCAGAACATCAAATATGTTATCATCACTAAAACGTTCAATTGGCAATTAACTAAATTATAGTCACCACATCGGCAGTGTTGAATGGGCAACAAGTGTAACACCTTAACTCTTTCCTGTCCGGCTGAAAAACATCCAAAATTGAAGTACCTCTTTGTTCTATTGATATCTCTGGAAATAACCATAACTGTTGCGAAAGCCAACACATTTTCTGAAAGCCCAATAAACCGGCTTTTGCAGCTTTTACCACTACCAGTGCTTTTAAATTTCCAGAACAAGACACATTATGTTAATACAATATAAATTAGCATTAATTATATAAATCAGGTTGAAAAACTTTCATTTTTCTAGAAAAGGCCATCTTGCACGCCCGAGTATATAGCATCATGAAAATTCAAAATGCGACAAATCGCTTGTCGATTTTCAATTTTTAATCTTGCGTTACCGTGTGCCGTGTTTTTCGATTGACGACGGCATGGGTCTTCTGCCATTTTGACTGGGACATGTGTTTATCCCCTCGACTGTCCTTTTTTGTTGCCGTGGTAAATTCGTCATAGCAATGCCAAACAATCAAAATTACCCGAAGCAACAAGAGCTAAACATTGAAACTGACAACGCTTAAAACCTGACGAAATCAAGCAAATCAAGGCCAATTCAAAAATAAAACTTATTCTTACAATTCAATAGAACGCAGCGATGTAACAGCAATGTTATTAATTCGGCTCCGTCTCTGGGTTTTTTCGTCGTTACAAAATTACCAAATTACGCAATAGTGAGCGGGACTTATCGATCGGTGATACTAAATTTTACATGCTCGATTTCACGAGTTTTCTACATTTGATTTCCAAATTCTTGCCATTGCCAAATTGATCAACAAGGTGGCTCATTCAAAAGTATACATCGCAATAATCGCAATGCCAAAACTGCAGTTAGTAGCTATAGCTTGACACGTACTTAGCAAGACCGAAGACGCCATATTGCAATATCCAACAATATCCAAAAATGTTAAAACATCTGCGATAATGCACCAATCGCTGGTGCATGAATACACTGATAATTATTGATAGATATTTTACTCCACTGCAAGACCTTTATTGCTATCATAATATTAAGACGCCATATTTGGATTCACTTCAAGAGAAGGAATATCGATATATCACCAAGAAGATAACATTAAAATAATAGTTCATGAACAATGACATAAAGGTAAAATGGTTACAAACGTAAGGTAAAATTGAACGTCTTCACTGGCACACTATGCCTATGGACATTGGACATTATCAATAGTTAATAAATTAACAATGTTGATTACAAATTTTTTGAACTTTCAAGTTGTCTTTCAAGTTGTCACTCAAAGTTGGCAGCCAAACAAATTGCTGTTATTCCATGTCCACCAAAATAACTTTACTTTAACCATATGCCTAAATAGATGAAATGTATTTTGATATTTGTGACATTGCTCATTGTCAAGCTACTGTCGATAAAGCACTTGAAGGCAAACCAGCAATGTTGATTAATACTGTATATGGACAGTAAGGCATTTGTGCATCATTCTCTTTTATAATGAATGCATGTTCATGTGGAGTGATTCAGAGACCGGTCATTATTAAAAATGGGGCAACAACACCTCATAGATAACCCATTAATTTGCCAATCGAATGGACTTATATATAGTAGACACTACATGTATCTCTGAGAGCCTTTAAACTATCAAGCTTGTGTTATTCTGAATTTCATTGTTTCATAATTAGACATCAAACTAAATAACTAAACTCAAAGTGTTTAATTTTTGGGTGCAATTATATAACTGCACTGATTAAGATTTGTTTGATATGTAAAGGCCGGATCGATCCTCACTGCATGTGATGTCACACTGCATTATAATAACTTGCTGAAAAAGCATGTATATATATATATATATATTTGGGATTATTAAATCATAGCACTCAAAACATAAGTAACTTCGTTTAGTATCATGGGATTACACACTTTCATAATTTTGCTACATCCCAAAACTGTATACAGTATATGCAGGCTTCTTCAGAAGAAGCCTGCATATACTGTATACAGTTTTAGTTCTTCAATAAGTCACTAGCGGCGTGATGTCAAAGTGAGGACATTTACATATCAAACAAATCTTAATATCTAAAGATCAAAGTGATATTATGGAATTAAATGCCAATCTTTATAATTAATTATAGTTCTTTCAAGTAAGAGAGTTTATTTCAAGCTGAATTTTTCACTGTATATAATATAAACATGGCTGCGCTTTAAGTCTTCTGGTGTTAATACTACCATCGGTCACTAGGAAATATATATAGCTGCGTAAGACACCAATATATAGCAAATAAAATATAGCTGCATAAGACACCAATTGTTTATGATTTAAATAATTAACTTATAGTCAGTATTATGTCAGCTATCGTTAATAATGACTCTCACAATATCCAAAAATGTTACTAAAACATCTGCGATAATGCACCAATCGCTATAGGTTGTGGATGACCAATGGGGCATGAATACAATGATAATTATTGATAGATATTTTACTCCACTGGAAGACCTTTATTGCCATCATAATATTAATTAACACATGTCATATTTATTCCAATGGTATAATTAACAGAATAGCCTATATGCAACAGAGCACAACATTATGTATTATCTAAATTATATCAGTACTTGTCAGTTAACCCATTCAAGATGACATGCCCTTTACCTGCTTAATGCATTGTCGCAAGTGAGCTGACACATGTTCAATCCATGGAACTGAACCTGAGAGACTTTTTTTGAATATCATTATCTTGTAATCTGTTATAAATAGGGCTTCACTTTTGTAACTAATGTGTCATTTTGAAAAAGGAGCAGGGTCCCGGTACATTAAAAACCAAGCAAATGTGTTCAGAGTATTTTGGAAGGTGCGGTATATTGGATATACATATCTGAAGAAGATATGTATGCCGTAGAATCCGTTTATATGCCCTGTGATTATACAACTTACTTCCAAAGGGGTTTTGAGTGTGCTTGTAGTTAATAAACCGGGAGAGATTATAAACGGTATAGAAAAAATGTTTCCAAATGCATAACAGTTGGCACTTTTTTACACAAGTTTTTGCTTAATAGTCAATTAAGAAAAATGTAAGAACAACAAACAAATATTAACTAGAATTTATAATGTGAAAAATGATGCCCAGAGTATTACAGGTATTATAGCAAAACCTGCTACACACGTTACGTAGCAGCCTCAAAATGATTTGTCAGTATGTGAGATACAATTCAATGCTGCCATAACTTTTTATCTTTATTATTTACTTTTATTCTGATTTTTTGTTATTTTTGTTAGGAAAGGTGCTAATGGGAAGCAATGCTGGGCTTATACCTGTTTGGGCTTAATTACAAATATATTAAATCAGAAGGTATTTTCTGTTAACAAACAAGGGGCGAATAACTAGGGGGCTTATAAGCGGGATTGTACGGTATTTTATGATTGGTAGGTTGATGTATACATCTCACTGTGTTAGGGTGAAATGTTAGGGGAATAAAGCTGTTTAATTTATGTGTCCAGAATCATATTTTATTATCCCAATTTAAAAACAATGCACATATAAATGCTCTCCTGATGCATGCCCAATTAGTGTGTTGCCAGATTTTTAAATTTGTTGATGAAGGTAATACTTTTAGTTCGAGTGATCGCACATATTATATTTAATTTTACATTAAGAAATGTAATAAAATCTATGATGGTTGTACTATAATGTCCTCCAGAAAGCACTTCAACAATCACAAATATGTATGAGACCGGCATTGCATGTGCAATTCTATAATGGCCAAGCCAGGTATAACATGTGTAGGTTTATAAACCTGTACAATGCATGTTTACACTGCTCAAAATGATGCCGCCATACAAAAAATAAAAGCACAACATTCATGCATGCATTACGCAGTAAATTATATCACCACATTGATCAAAGGTGCACTTCACCTGCTTGTTGGCTGAGCTGACACATCCATGTAATTATATCTAGTATTATAAAATAATAGGAATAATCTGATTGAGCTCAAAAACCGTGTCATTATAATTCAATAAAGCATAAGCTGACGTGTTCCTCGCGTAGATTTTGTCGTTTTTGACGTATTTTAAGTAGTTTAAATCACAAAAGGAAGTCAAAGAATCACCTGGATACAAGGCTAATCAAGGTACTAACACAACAGAATGTTTTAACTGCAACGTTGAGTACATGTACTACAAACTCAACGTTGCAGTTAAAACATTCTGTTGTGTCAGTACTCAACGTTACAGTTAAAACATTCTGTTGTGTTAGTACCTCGATTAGCCTTGTATCCAGGTGATTCTTTGACTTTCTTTTTAAACTACTGAAAAACGTCAACATCTACCCGAGGAACACGTCAGCTTATGCTTTATTGACATAATGACACGGTTTTTTTAGCTCAATCAGATTATTCCGATTATTTTATAATGCTAGATATAATTGCATGGATGTGTCAGCTCAGCCAACAAGCAGGTGAAGTGCACCTTTGATCAATGTGGTGATATAATTTACTGTAATGCATGCATGAATGTTGTTCCTTTAATTTTTGTATGCCGCATTTGTACATCATTTTGAGCAGTGTAAACATGCATTGTACAGGTTTATAGACCTACACATGTTATGCCTGGCTTGGCCTCCACTTAGTGTTTCTGGGTAAAGACCTTTGTCCTTGGAATAGAACTGCACATACAATGCCGGTCTCGTATATATTTAAGCTACGCTTGTGATTGTTGAAGTCAGTGCTTTCTGAAGGACAATTTTCATCGCTAAAATCGCTTTGTTAGCAACCCACATAGCAACGGCTCTTATAACAGTTAAATCTGCATTTTTCATGGCTTTATTGTTAATTTAATGGTGTTATTTTATAAAAGAAATAAAAAACTCACAGTATACTATTATTAGCCATTGTTTGAGACTAATTACTAATTTATTTACCTTCATTTGTGTCTGTTGTTGCCCGTCTTTATAGTCTGTATAAAGTCTGTATTATAAAGTTTGTTCAAAACAAACATGTGGTTCTGCAACTTCTACGCCGCCGCCGCCCAGCCACCCCGAAAACTAAAAGCCGCCCCGCCCCCCCAAAAAAACGCTTTCGGTTTTCGGGGGAGGGGGGCGGCGTCGTAGAACCGGCGGTTTGTCGCGCTGGCGTCAATTTAAAATTAAACGCCAAATGTAACCGCCAAAAAACCCGTTTATAGTATGTACGTCGCAATCACAATTCCTAACCCTAATAATCCTAACCTAACCCCTTCGACTGCCAATTATCCCTCTCAAACCCCAATTTTCCTTTGTTACCATGGCAACAATAAAGGATCGTACACCATACATACAAATATATATATATATTCCGACATAAAGGCTACTTTCACTTCCCGAAGCGCCGTACGGGCGCGGGGATTATGTACACAAAATGTCACTATTGAGGGTTTTCACATACAACACAACCGTCAATATCGGATTGGTGAAACAATGGGACATTTTTCAATAAGAAAAGAGCTAAATTAAAATTCCCAAAGGCAAAGGATTGATTAACATGGCTGAAATGATGAGACATGGCTGAAATGTCATTGTTTTTGTATACCAACATGGCCCATATGACGTCACATGAAAAAGCTCACAAATAATTTCCCATTGCAACCAACTGGTGATAAATGTGACATAGTTTGACGCTACTCTGGTTTAAAAGGTTTTTTTGAACGTAACTTTAAAAGTTACTGTCCATGACCCAATGTTTCGACACTCCAATCTAGTGTCTTCATCAGTTGATGATGTTATCTGTTAACAAGATTGCAAATAAGCTTCTGGTAAATAAGCTTCCGGTAAATAAGCTTCTGGTAAGCTCTATAGACCTTATTCATAAATAGCTGACAACTTAAAATTCTTTCATATGAATATAAATTGATCCCTTATGACCTCGTTTTAAAGTTAGAATCCTAATTTTCAATTTCATACATGAAAACGAGTTCATAAGCCCCAATTTATATGCATATAAAAGTATATTAATGAGGTGGCCATTTGCGAATAATGTCTACTGTCCAATTTAGGTTATCCATGTATGTATAATATTAATCAATAAAAAATGTCTTTTGTAATACAAAATATAATGAGTGGGCTTTCTAATTCCAACCTTTTAACAGGCAATATGCTACAGTCCGTCCCATGGTGTGTCATGGTATGCTGCCCGTCCTAGAAAACTGAAAGCCTCATATGGCTAACATACAGTAGATAGCCCGAGTTAACGCCCAGCGGGCGTCTTGTTTTTGTTTGTAATTGGGACCGTGGGAATGGTCAAACGTGATTGACTTAAACTAATTGCGGTTCCGTGAGAAAATTTTCACAAGTCGTTCCATTTGTATCATAACATGTTTTATTTTTCCAGGTCCGTAACTGCAGGTCCGTAACAAAAATGGCGTAACAACAATTGGTGGACTTGTGCAGATATGTTAATAAAAAAACATATATCTGATGCATCGATTGCTGCTATACTACCGATGTGTATTGGAGTATTTTAGCACTTGGTCTTGGGCAGTAGCGAAGCTAGCGGTCATGCTAGTCATGCTCAGCATGACTAAACATTTCCTGAAAATATAGAGTTTTGTTTCCTTTTATTTATTTGAAATCTCTCCTTTGAAAAGTGCGCATTTCGAAGAGCACAAGTAATAGTTCACGAATATTACGCGGATATTCTGGGTTTTCCCTTATCACTATCCGGCCCTCTTCGTTCCCAGGCTCTTTTGTTCAGCCTGGCGAACCGGCCCGAGTCGCTTGCTCCGCAGGCTAAAGGCCTGGCCGCCTGAGCCCAAGTATGAACAGTCGTGCTTATTCTTGAAATATGATTGGTTGACGGCACTTGACGCATGCTCAGTTTGCCTATTTTGGACAAGCTAGTCATGCTATTTTGGATGAGCATGACCATAGCCTGATAGCCCAAGATTTCCGCCTGACTGCGCCAGCACCTCAAACTATCCTTGATTTATCATGGCATCAACGAGCTCTGATTCGGTCCAAACAGACCTTGTTTGTGAACTGCTTAGAAAACCGTTTTCGGCTCGAAACATCAACGAAAAAAATCTTCTTGTTGGACAGCGACCGATGCCGGATCTTGGCCATTCGTTAAAGAATAAAGGTAGGGGCTTCCAGGCAATGTGGTACACAAAGAAGAAATGGCTTTGTGCTAGTGCATCCAGGAAAAAACTGTTTTGTTGGCCCTGCCTGTTGTTTTGTCCTGGAACATCTACGACCTGGACCACAATCGGTTATAATAATATGCAAGGTTTCCTCAGTGATTGTAAGAAGCATGAGAAGGCAAAGTCACACATGAGTGCGTACAAGACGTGGCAGACTTTTGCACAGACTGAGAGGGTAGATGTGATGCTTTCCCAGGTAAGAAGAGAGGAAATAAAGCGGCATAATGAACAGGTAAGACAGAATAGAGAAATTTTAAAACTATTAACTGATGCTGTTTTATATTTGTCGAAACAAGAGCTGGCATTTAGAGGGCACGATGAATCCAGCGATAGCTTGAATAAGGGTAATTATCGAGAGTTGCTTGAATGTTTTGCGAAATTTGATTCCGTTTTCGAACGCCGTTTGCATGGTAGGTTGACTTCTTCTGAGGTAGGTGCAACTGGTAGTTTTACTGGTGTGTCTTCTGATATACAAAATGATTTGATTTGTTGTATCGATTCCATAATTGAAGATCAAATTGTGCAGGAAATAAAAAATTGCACTTTCTGCAGTATACAGATTGATGAAGCAACAGATGTTTCTACAAAAGAGCAATTAAGTGTTATTATTCGTTTAGATAGTAATGGTGATATTGTAGAAAGATCCCTGAAATTTGTTGACGTCAGTGCAGATAGAACTGCTGCTTCCATAAGCAGTGTTGTGAAAGGTATTTTGGATCAGCATTCTGACATCATTAAGAATAAATTAATAATGCAGACTTATGATGGTGCATCTGTAATGGCTGGTCACCTGAATGGTGTTCAGGCTCTTATGCGCCAAGAGTATCCTTTTGCTTATTTTGTTCACTGTTCTGCTCACAGGTTGAATCTTGTTTTATGTCAGGCTGTATCATCTATATCCCCTGTCAAAGTCTTCTTTTCAAATGTTAGCTCTTTTAGCAGTTTTACAAGTGTGAGTTCAAAAAGGAAAGCTCACTTTACATCCCATAACATTGAAATTCCCAGACCAGGAGATACCAGATGGTACTACAGGTCACGTACCATCAGTGTTATTTGTAACAATTACGACCTGCTTATTGATGTTTTAGAGAAACTGGTAGATCAACCAACTGGTTGGGATGATTCATCTTTGAATAAGGCTAGTGGGTTACTGCAATATCTCAACAGTTTCTTGTTTTGTTTCCTAGTCATCCTTTTCCATAATATTTTAGAGCAATCTGCCATACTTTACGCTATTCTTCAAAACAGGGGAACCGATTTCAGTTATGGCATTGGAAAAATTGAAGATTTTAAAACTCACCTTTCTAATATTCGAAATGATGGTAAGTATGACAATTGTTATCAGGCTGCTGTTGATATAGTAGGTCCCCCAGTGACAAGATCAGACAAAAGGCATAACTATAAGCAACTTTACTTCCAAGTAATTGACACTATAAAAGGAATGCTTGATGAACGTTTCCAAGATCATGAGAGTTTTGAGTTTCTTGATTTAGTTAATCCAAAGGTTTTCAGGACTTGGGAAGGGGAAGTACCTTCCAACAAAATTGATCTCTTGAAACAAAAGTATGGACTTTTGTTTGACATACCAATGCTTAAAAACCAGCTTAGTTTTATTTACAGGGACAAAGATTTCCATAAAGAAAGTGCCATGGAAATACTGAAATATATCTTTGAGTTTAATTTACAATCTTGTCTTCCTGAAGTTGTCAAATTGTTGAAATTGAATGGAGTATCTGCTGTGTCGAGTGCTTCAGTTGAAAGGTCTTTTTCTTGCTTGAAGAGGGTGAAAACCTACCTTAGAAGTACAATGGGTCAAAACCGGCTAAGTGGTCTTTGTAGAATTTCAATCCACAAAGATATTTTAAAGACTATGGAAGATGCAAATCAGCTGCATGAATTGGTACTTGCAAAGTTTGTTGAAAAACCAAGAAGACTTGACTTTCTTTATAAGTAAAATTTGAATTTATATAGTTTTACTGAGAATTTGTGTAGCTGTTTGCACATTTATTATTTTTTGGGTAAGTATAACTGTTTACACATTTATATTTTAAATTTAGTCTTACTCTTCCTGTAGTTTAACATAAATATGTTTACAGGGGAAAACCCAACTCTTTATGGTGACCCTGTTTATATATATATATATATATATATATATATATATTTATATTTTAAATTTAGTCTTACTCTTCCTGTAGTTTAACATAAATATGTTTACAGGGGAAACCCAACTCTTTATGGTGAGTGGTGACCCTGTTTACACATATTTATTTTTGGTCTTACTCTTCCTGTTGTTTAACATAAATATGTTTACAGGGGAAAACCCAACTCTTTATGGTGACCCTGTTTATATATATATATATATTTATATTTTAAATTTAATCTTACTCTTCCTGTAGTTTAACATAAATATGTTTACAGGGGAAACCCAACTCTTTATGGTGACCCTGTTTATATATATATATATATATATTTATATTTTAAATTTAGTCTTACTCTTCCTGTAGTTTAACATAAATATGTTTACAGGGGAAACCCAACTCTTTATGGTGACCCTGTTTACACATATTTATTTTTGGTCTTACTCTTCCTGTTGTTTAACATAAATATGTTTACAGGGGAAAATCCAACTCTTTATGGTGACCCTTTTACACATATTTATTTTTGGTCTTACTCTTCCTGTTGTTTAACATAAATATGTTTACAGGGGAAAACCCAACTCTTTATGGTGACCCTGTTTATATATATATATATATTTATATTTTAAATTTAATCTTACTCTTCCTGTAGTTTAACATAAATATGTTTACAGGGGAAACCCAACTCTTTATGGTGACCCTGTTTATATATATATATATATATTTATATTTTAAATTTAGTCTTACTCTTCCTGTAGTTTAACATAAATATGTTTACAGGGGAAACCCAACTCTTTATGGTGACCCTGTTTTACACATATTTATTTTTGGTCTTACTCTTCCTGTTGTTTAACATAAATATGTTTACAGGGGAAAATCCAACTCTTTATGGTGACCCTTTTACACATATTTATTTTTGGTCTTACTCTTCCTGTTGTTTAACATAAATATGTTTACAGGGGAAAATCCAACTCTTTATGGTGACCCTGTTTACATATATTTATTTTTGGTCTTACTCTTCCTGTTGTTTAACATAAATATGTTTACAGGGGAAAACCCAACTCTTTATGGTGACCCTGTTATATATATATATATATTTATATTTTAAATTTAGTCTTACTCTTCCTGTAGTTTAACATAAATATGTTTACAGGGGAAAACCCAACTCTTTATGGTGACCCTGTTTATATATATATATATATATATATTTATATTTTAAATTTAGTCTTACTCTTCCTGTAGTTTAACATAAATATGTTTACAGGGGAAACCCAACTCTTTATGGTGACCCTGTTCACATATATTTATTTTTGGTCTTAATCTTCCTGTTGTTTAACATAAATATGTTTACAGGGGAAAACCCAACTCTTTATGGTGACCCTGTTTACACATATTTATTTTTGGTCTTACTCTTCCTGTTGTTTAACATAAATATGTTTACAGGGGAAAACCCAACTCTTTATGGTGACCCTGTTTATATATATATATATATTTATATTTTAAATTTAATCTTACTCTTCCTGTAGTTTAACATAAATATGTTTACAGGGGAAAACCCAACTCTTTATGGTGACCCTGTTTATATATATATATATATATTTATATTTTAAATTTAGTCTTACTCTTCCTGTAGTTTAACATAAATATGTTTACAGGGGAAACCCAACTCTTTATGGTGACCCTGTTTACACATATTTATTTTTGGTCTTACTCTTCCTGTTGTTTAACATAAATATGTTTACAGGGGAAAATCCAACTCTTTATGGTGACCCTTTTACACATATTTATTTTTGGTCTTACTCTTCCTGTTGTTTAACATAAATATGTTTACAGGGGAAAATCCAACTCTTTATGGTGACCCTGTTTACATATATTTATTTTTGGTCTTACTCTTCCTGTTGTTTAACATAAATATGTTTACAGGGGAAAACCCAACTCTTTATGGTGACCCTGTTTATATATATATATATATATTTATATTTTAAATTTAGTCTTACTCTTCCTGTAGTTTAACATAAATATGTTTACAGGGGAAAACCCAACTCTTTATGGTGACCCTGTTTATATATATATATATATATATATATTTATATTTTAAATTTAGTCTTACTCTTCCTGTAGTTTAACATAAATATGTTTACAGGGGAAACCCAACTCTTTATGGTGACCCTGTTTACATATATTTATTTTTGGTCTTAATCTTCCTGTTGTTTAACATAAATATGTTTACAGGGGAAAACCCAACTCTTTATGGTGACCCTGTTTACACATATTTATTTTTGGTCTTACTCTTCCTGTTGTTTAACATAAATATGTTTACAGGGGAAAACCCAACTCTTTATGGTGACCCTGTTTATATATATATATATATTTATATTTTAAATTTAATCTTACTCTTCCTGTAGTTTAACATAAATATGTTTACAAGGGAAACCCAACTCTTTATGGTGACCCTGTTTATATATATATATATATATATATATATATATATTTATATTTTAAATTTAGTCTTACTCTTCCTGTAGTTTAACATAAATATGTTTACAGGGGAAACCCAACTCTTTATGGTGACCCTGTTTACACATATTTATTTTTGGTCTTACTCTTCCTGTTGTTTAACATAAATATGTTTACAGGGGAAAATCCAACTCTTTATGGTGACCCTTTTACACATATTTATTTTTGGTCTTACTCTTCCTGTTGTTTAACATAAATATGTTTACAGGGGAAAATCCAACTCTTTATGGTGACCCTGTTTACATATATTTATTTTTGGTCTTACTCTTCCTGTTGTTTAACATAAATATGTTTACAGGGGAAAACCCAACTCTTTATGGTGACCCTGTTTATATATATATATATATTTATATTTTAAATTTAGTCTTACTCTTCCTGTAGTTTAACATAAATATGTTTACAGGGGAAAACCCAACTCTTTATGGTGACCCTGTTTATATATATATATATATATATTTATATTTTAAATTTAGTCTTACTCTTCCTGTAGTTTAACATAAATATGTTTACAGGGGAAAACCCAACTCTTTATGGTGACCCTGTTTACATATATTTATTTTTGGTCTTAATCTTCCTGTTATTTAACATAAATATGTTTACAGGGGAAAACCCAACTCTTTATGGTGACCCTGTTTACACATATTTATTTTTGGTCTTACTCTTCCTGTTGTTTAACATAAATATGTTTACAGGGGAAAACCCAACTCTTTATGGTGACCCTGTTTACACATATTTATAATTTATCTCACCAAAACTATACTGCTTAAGTCAGCGTGACGTCAAGTTCTGACTAAGTAACGGAACCTTCAAAGCAGAGAGTTTTGGTGAGATGGCAGTCATGGAATGTTTACAACCTTGGGGCTTGGACAATAGGAAAATATCTGATTTCAAACATCCTGACTGTCCATGTTGGACTCACTGACCATTGCATTAATATGTTGTCAGTGGTTCCTAGGCATGCTGATGAGCTCTGATATAGAGCGAAACAGTCCAAAATATGAAATTTTATAAACTTTCTGAGCTGAAAAATCACTGCTCAGAATGCACGAAATGCCATTTGCGGGAATCTATATTTCAAAATTTTCCGGGGGGGCATGCCTCCGGACCCCCCTAGAAAGCCTCGCGCCTTCGGCGCTCGGATTACTAAATAGCATGACCTCTCATTGGGGACTAGCTTCGCCACTGGTCTTGGGTTGTTAGATAACTTGCATTTTGGGCACGAAATACAGTACATCTATAACAGAAACATGTTTTATTGAACAATCATAAACTTTAATAATATTTTTCTGTATAGTAGAGTGCAGATATTATACCTACATGTATTAAACAGTTCTAAGTAATTAGTGCTAAATAGCACAAAATGAACAATAGAAAAGAAAGGATTTTGCACTGGAATTTACTGTAACCTCGTACCCAGGATTTTCGCTCCCGCCATTTCGCGAGGTCGGAGGTATAAAAAATTGTACGTAGGCAGTACTATTACTTAATAACCATAGAAGCAGTCTAAATCGATATGGGAAAGCACAAAGGAATATAGCCTGGGGACATTGTATGCACATTTTTATACTGAATCCCACCATGGATTAGATGATGTAATAGTTAAAATAATTGATAGGACAGATGCAAATGATCCGACTATAAGGAGGGAGGGTTTTTGGAAATTGAACAAGTTTATGCCCAATGGTTTGAACTTGAGACGCTTTTTGTTATTTTAATTAGGTTGTTATTGTATAAATAGGGCCTCTGCCGTTTTGTTGTTTAGATTCCTTGATAAATGGGTTGATCCCTGAAACGTTGGATATTGATTAAAAGTTTTTAAAAAGTTTATCTTGCAATTCAGTCCGATTCACTGTCATCACTTATCTTTATTTTATCATTAATTTTATCAAAGTTAGAGGTTTATACACGTGCTTTTCTGTCGTGTGCAGTTAATTAGAGCTAACGTAGGTTTGCAATGCACTGTAGTAAAATGTTGAACTTCAAATTTAACTTTGTTAGAGGAGCATGGGCTTCAACAATCTAAGACTGGGGGACTACATCCCAAGATTCTGTGAAACATGGAAATTTTGAGAAATTACTAATAAAATAAATATGAATATTGAAGCAAATTTAGGAAAAAAGTGCAAACTTATTAAAACATTTTTGTAATAGTAAGTGAAAATGTTAGCATCGTAGACTTTTTTACAGGCAAACATTTTCTAGTGGAAGGTCTAGCGTGTGGTTGGTACGTCGCAGTGATACCATGGATCACCTATACCAAGGGGAGGAGTAAATTTAAACAGTCAACAGCTTGTTAATCCACATCTGAAGTTGTTAGACGGGAGGCTCGTTCACTTAATCTATTTAATGACATTGTTAAAGTAAATGAACACAAACTTGCAGATCTTTTCATGGCAAAAGATGTAGTGATCATTTGCTCAGCGAAGTATCAGATATCACCTCACCATGGTGTAATTTTACGAAAACACGCAAAAATAATACAAAATGTTCATAATTTCTTTCGTTTTTCGCTTTGTTTTCAACATTGTTTAGATGTACGCACAGATCTATACTCTTTGAACATTTCTCTTTCGTGTGGGTAATATAATAAAACAGTCACTGAAGTTGTTAGGACTATACCAAATTGTACGCGCAGATTACGAAAGCCTGGAAACTTGTGGATCATTTTGATACCAAGTAGAAGTACACTAATTACTATGATCGGGATGTCGGCGTTTGTATCGAATGGGATATAGCTAGGATTTCTGTTAGTTTATATGTTGTCATTTGCTGAAGCAACTAATGACGGATAGCTATGAAAACATAAACGAGAAGAAAAGCCATGACAATTGCTGATCAACAAATCCTTTTAATGTTGTAATAAACAAGTTAGTATTCTATTCGATAATTTGTTTGCTAATATATTTTTTAACAATACTGCACGTGAGCTGAACTTTACCAACTTCTATGTGATTTATTCAACTGAGACACTCGGAAAAAGCATCAGTCTCAATCTGCAGACAGTAGTTACAATATTATAATAATAGATATTGTGGAGCAAGTGTTTAAGCAATGTGGTGTTGCAAAAGTTCTAGTTAACCACAAACTGGACCAAATGTCCTTTCCAATAGGCTCATCTTTTGGGATGCCCCGTTGGCTAGTTCATACTCCGTAAGATTAAGGACTAATGGACTTTTTAATGTGCCAACTTGTCGTACCGCTCGCTATTGCAAATATTTCATTATTCATTATTCAAATAATATGTACATATAATAGTTTACATATAATAATTTTTACTATTTACATATTCTAACTTAGTCTTTATAATCTAATAATTTATTAGCTACTTTTTATATTTTAATATCTTGTAATTCAATCAAATATGTAATTCAGTCTTTGACTGCAATATATGGAGTTTTAATAAACGATTTATTTATTATCCAGTTGTCTTTGGAATAATTTTTAACAGTGTAATAACATATATCATCTAAGTTGTATTGGAAATTTATTCCTGATAAATCAGCTAGTTGATCATATAAATATAAATACTAAACATAAATACTAAATATATTTATAAATACTAAACTATAAAGTTGGTATATATGGTGTGGTATGGCAAACTTTATTTTGACAGGGTAGCCCACCGACGCTGTCCAGCGTGAGTGAGGAGAATATATATTTTCATCATTTTAGTAAAAGAGTCTTATTACTTATTTCCTCAGTGTTATTTTATAAAAGAAATAGAAAACATCTTTCCGTGTTCCCATACGTTATAGAAACACTCGTAAAAGTTTGGAAGAACTCGAAATAGCGTGAAAACACTCGCCCTGCGGGCTCTATAGTTCTCATAGCCTACGTCATAGTCTGTGAAATTTGAAAAACACAGACTATGAACGTGTTCTGTGACGTACTACTATAAGGAATTTATATAGTAGACCATCATTGGTCGCTTAGAAAATTTAGTTAATACGTGATATTCAATTGGTTAAGAACTACTTCCGTTTTCAATGTTTGTTTACCACGAAGACAGTTTCTCAGCCGCCTCAACGTATTCCTTGTAAACGAGACTATTAAAAGAGTTTGATAATACTTTCAAAGGATGACTGATAGTCGGCATAATTTTGGTTCGAGGATGATCAACTAACAGTCGAAGAGATGCGGGAATCGAATTGTTAATCATACGATATTTCCAGGTAGCCGTTGAGTGCCGATTCTCGTTATACTGTTTCGTTTTAGCTTTTCAGCTTATCCTATTTGTGTATTAGAACTAAGTTTGCTCTTCATATGAGTTCTTAAACTTTTAGTGAATACTCGTTAGTTGCTATAAGCATAGACTTGCTCCAAGTCTGCCTCTTGATTGTTTCGGGTTTGTTTAAAGACGTGTTTGTTTCGAGAATACGGGTTTGTTTCGAAACAGGTTCTTTTCAAAACCTTGAAACAAACCCATCTTTGAAACCAAACCACTCTCGAAATAAACCCGTCTTCTCGAAACAAACCATCTTTAAATAAACCCGAAATAACCAAGAGACAGACTTGGAGAAAGTCTACTATAAGGCATAAACACAATCTATAAGCATTGCGAATAATCGGCATAAATTACAGAACACACAATTTGGCTCTGATGCACAGACGCTACTTAGCGCCGCCTTTTTGCGCTCTGTACGCAGGCTATAGTTCTCACTGCCATTTCTCGTTCTCCCAAACTTGCACTCGTGTTTCTATAATTACTCGATGGAAATACGGAAAATGTTTTCTATATGTTAAATAATTTATCCCTCATTTGAGTAAAATATTAATCTGTAAACAGAATCACACAATATTTCAAAATCACATAATAATACAGTTTTGGGGAATACTAAAAAACGTAGAAATACATTGGTTTTTTTTACTGTTCACTGTCCACACTCTAATCTTTACATGGCCATGCAGCAATATTCCGGAAGTGGTTTAAATAAATAGTGTTAGTATAGTTACAGTATCGTTACTTAGAAGGTTTGATCTTGTTTACTTTTGGAGGAAAAGTACTTCATGATTACCGCGAACAAAACAAACTGGACCATTGGGATGAGAGATAACGGTATTGCCTACCATTGTATACTGTGATATCCAGTTACACGGTAATATTTGCCGTTGCTCACCAGTTTTCGAATAAATTAATAAATAATCATCGCAGAATCTTTTGATACTAAAAACAAGAACTTCCTTTGTGACATAATTAAATGCCACCCCCAACACATTGTGACATTCAGGTACTTCGAATCTTCTCTTCAACTTTCCTTCGTCCGTGTAGATATGGACAAAATATCCCCACCGTTGTGCTGTAATTATTTCATTCTCATCTGAAATACTCATGACGAATCCTAACTTTGAATATTTCTCCAGAGAAAAAACTGTCTCTCAATTGTCCACTGCAGTCACAGACATACACAAGTTCTACGCGTCCGTCGTAGATAAAAATAGTTTTATCTTTGGTAACATCCTTGCACGTTCACTGGGAAATTCTAATGGATAGTTATATTTCATGCTTCCGGTCTCGTCAAAAACAAATAATATACATGTTGTCAAGACATATATATCATCCTCTGCATCAACGGTCAGCGACAGTATTTCGAAATCATGTCCTTCCACGTCTTCATGTGGCAAATTATAAAGCACTTGTACTTCACTTGCAGTAATCTTGATAACATTGTAACTCTTCCCTTTCTTATACATGTATAAAGTCACCGCAATAATTTCTCCTTTGCTATTTACAGAATTTATCATTGTCGCGAAAACTGACTGACAGATTTCGTTGGGTATTACAATGTTGGCAATTTGCTCTGTTTGCACCCCAGATTTCTCGAGTTGGCAAGAAATTGTTTTGCCCATGAGCATAGGATTGTAAAGACGCTCACCAAGATTTATAATTGGCCAGTTGAAGAGATACATAGGTATCTTGGTAAACGTCTTCGTGAAATTGAACACCGCCAAATTTATCATCGTTACAGACACCACATGCTCAAACCGTTTCTTTTTATTAAAAAGGGATTTTATTGGATTACCTCCACCCATGTAAGCGGCATTTGAATGATAGTTATAAAAGTATGCACCACGCTGTCTCATTCATGTCTTCATATATTTTAAACTGTTTTTTCTTTCGTTCTCTCCTCTGTTGTATTCATTTACAGGTCTTGATGAACTAACTTATGCGTTTATGACGTTATAATATTTTGGCTTTTAGAAAGGATGTTGTTGTTTGTCGGCAGCTTTGCAATATAAACTATGCACTATATTTAGCGGACCATTCTCGAGGTTTACATATAATCCACCATATTTGGACATACTTAATAAGTGTGATCCACATGCAACAACAATGAACGACTAACTCACTGTGAACATTTTGGAGATCATGAGAGAGATGCTATTATGATATAGCTGTATATTGAGGTTTTATAGCGAGAGACTTTGATAACCATGATCTTATAATACATGTAAATAAAGACACTGTGAAACCCATAGTGTGGAATTCATTGTTGGACTTGGAGGCAGAATAATTGTCGATAAGTCGCTGAATATATCCCGCTGGGTAACTTTTAATAAAATAATTTGTTTTCTATCTTATATGAATGACATGTAGCTAGGCCAGGCGATCTCGTGCTCGGTTCGGGAAGTATAAGTGGCGATAACAGCTGTATAGCTATTAAAGGATTCCGCCACTCAAGTTAAAACGTCAGAAACCTCCTCTTGTTTCTTGCCCGACATAACTTTCGGGACAAGGTAGAGCCCTCAATAGAAAATGTTGTAGAGTCATCTTGAGGATCTTCTAAATTTTCTGGTATCAACTATGACAGCTCGATAAACTAAGCTCGATAAAATTTATAGAAGACATCCTGAAAAAATGAATTACTGAATGATCTGGAAGACGTTATAAAAATAATAGTCTTAAATAGCGAAACAAAAGGATCAGCAGGATTATTCTGATTTTAATTGCATATGCAAGGCGCCCACTGAATCTTTTGTCACTAAGGTATGGGAGTGGTAAATGCAAGCGATAGCTCAGTAAAATGGTACTTCAAATTGATTGTTGTTATAGGCATAACTATAACAGTGAATGGTTTCTTTGATATGGCCCGCAGTGTAGACAAAATTTTATTATGTTGTTTTGAAATAAACCTTGTAAAGAGACAAAGTGGAAAAATATTGCTAATGAAAATCAGTTTTGCTTCCAAAGTGGCACTACAATTAGTGGCAATATAGCTTGTTTGATATATCCATAGGCCTTTTCTGTGAAATCCATGCTTTTTAATAATTATTTACGCCATCTTTGAATAATTATAAAAGTATGCACCACGCTGACTCATTCATGTTTTCATATAATTATATTAAACTGTTCTTTCTTTCGTTCTCTCCTTTACTGCTGTATTCAGTTGGTCTTGATGAACTAACTTATGCGTTTATGACGTTATATATAATATTTTGGCTTTTAGAAAGGATTTTGTTGTTTGTCGGGAACTTTGCAATATAAACTATGCACTATATTTATACCATTCTCGAGGTCTACATATAATCCACCATATTTGGACATACTTAATAAGTGTGATCCACAACAACAATGAACGACTAACTCATTGTGAACATTTTGGAGATCATGAGAGAGATGCTATTATGATATAGCTGTATATCCGTGATCTTATACATGTAAATAAAGACACTGTAAAACCCAAAGTGTGGAATTCATTCTTGGACTTTGAGGCGGAATAATTGTCGATAAGTCGCTGAATATATCCCGCTGGGTAACTTTTAATGAAATTATTTGTTTTCTATCTTATCAATGACATGTAGCTAGGCGAGGAGATCTAGTGCGCGGTTCGGGAAGTATAGGTGGCGATAATATAGCTATTAAAGTATTCCGCCACTCAAGTTAAAATGTCAGAAACCTCTTGTTTCTTGCCCCACATAACTTTCGAGACAATGGTAGAGCCCTCAATAGAAAATGCTGTAGAGTCATCTTGAGGATCTTCTACATTTTCTGGTATCAACTCTGACAGCTCGATAAACTAAGCTCGATACAATTTATAGAAGACATCCTGAAAAAATGAATTACTGAATGATCTGGAAGACGTTATAAAAATAATAGTCTTAAATAGCGAAACAAAAGGATCAGCAGGACATTTTCTGATTTTAATTGCATGTGCAAGGCGCCCACTGAATCTTTTGTCACTTGCTGATAGCTCAGTAAAATGGTACTTCAAATTGATTGTTGGTATAGGCATAACAAACAGTGAATGCTTTCTTTGATATGGCCGGCAGTGTAGTCTCTTTAGACAAGATTTTATGTTGTTTTGAAATGTAAAGAGACAAAGTGGAAAAGTATTGCTAATGAAATCAGTTTTGCTTCCAAAGTGGAAAAATAGAATAGTTTGTTTGATATATCCAATAGGCCTTTTTTGTGAAATCCATGCTTTTTAATATTATTTACGCCATCTTTAAACCGGTATTTGAATAATAGTTAATAAAAGTATGCACCACGCTGTCTCATTCATGTCTTCATATATATTAAACTGTTTTTTCTTTCGTTCTCTCCTCTGTTGTATTCATTTACAGGTCTTGATGAGCTAACTTATGCGTTTATGACGTATAATATTTTGGCTTTTAGAAAGGATTTTGTTGTTTGTCGGGAACTTTGCAATATAAACTATGCACTATATTTAGACCATTCTTGAGGTTTACATATAATCCACCATATTTGGACATACTTAATAAGTGTGATTCACAACAACAATGAACGACTAACTCATTGTGAACATTTTGTAGATCATGAGAGAGATGCTATTATGATATAGCTGTATATTTGAGGTTTTATAGCGAGAGACTTTGATAACCATGATCTTATACATGTAAATAAAGACACTGTGAAACCCAAAGTGTGGAATTTATTCTTGGACTTGGAGGCGGAATAATTGTCGATAAGTCGCTGAATATATCCCGCTGATTAACTTTTAATGAAATTATTTGTTTTCTATCTTATCAATGACATGTAGCTAGGCGAGGCGATGGCTTGCGCGGTTCGGGAAGTAAGTGGCGATAACAGCTGTATAGCTATTAAAGCATTCCGCCACTCAAGTTAAAATGTCAGAAACCTCTTGTTTCTTGCCCCACATAACTTTCGGGACAATGGTAGAGCCCTCAATAGAAAATGTTGTAGAGTCATCTTGAGGATCTTCTAAATTTTCTGGTATCAACTCTCACAGCTCGATAAACTAAGCTCGATAAAATTTATAGAAGACATCCTGAAAAAATGAATTACTGAATAATCTGGAAAACGTTATAAAAATAATAGTCTTAAATAGCGAAACAAAACGATCAGCAGGATTTTTCTGATTGTAATTGCATGTGCAAGGCGCCCACTGAATCTTTTGTCACTAAGGTATGGGAGTGGTAAATGGAAGCGATAGCTCAGTAAAATGGTACTTCAAATTGATTGTTGGTATAGGCATAACTAACAGTGAATGCTTTCTTTGATATGGCCGGCAGTGTAGTCTGTAGACAAGATTTTATGTTGTTTTGAAATGTAAAGAGACAAAGTGGAAAAGTATTGCTAATGAAATCAGTTTTGCTTCCAAAGTGGCACTATAGGATAGCCTTACGAAAATTAGAATAAAAATAGAATAGTTTGTTTGATATATCCAATAGGACTTTTTTGTGAAATCCATGCTTTTTAATAATTATTTACGCCATCTTTAAACTGGCATTTGAATAATTATAAAAGTATGCACCACGCTGACTCATTCACGTATATTAAACTGTTTTTTCTTTCGTTCTCTCCTTTACTGCTGTATTCATTTGGTCTTGATGAACTAACTTATGCGTTTATGACGTTATATATAATATTTTGGCTTTTAGAAAGGATTTTGTTGTTTGTTGGGAACTTTGCAATATAAACTATGTGTGCTATGATACGGGCTATGATGAAATACTTGTCTATCCGGGGTAATTCTGCTGGACCTTTATTTCTACTAGCAAACCATCATTCAACCATTAACACGAGAACTAGTCACTAGCTGGTCTATCACTAGCTAGATCTATCACTCAAACAGCTGGTTTTCCAAGGAATTATTCCAGCCATCCAAGGCAGGTGTACCCAATCACCTAATTCAGGTATTAGCTAGGCCGCTGGACAATACATCCAAACCCCTCGTGATACTATCACAAGAGCATCTCAGAATTTGGTATGATAGGGTAAGTCTTTGTCAGTGCCTCATTCTAATATAAATTTACTTAGTGCTTGGAGTCATATTTATGGAAGGATTGTCCCCTTCATCAACTCTAAACTCTTGGTAAGAGCTTGGAGTTGCCTGTAAGTTGGGGGTTTACCCGTGGCTCGGTTGCCAGGGTTACCTCCGTATTTGCTCTTGCTTCGCAGCAATTACTTGCTTGCTTTTGCTATTATGGCACCTACCCTATCCTACTCATTGACAAGTTAAATGTGATTATATATAATCAAAGTTAACGGGGAGAGTAACTACTGGCCAGAGGTGTAACTCCCTTATGCGCGCGCAAACGGGGTGCGGTGCCAAGTCAAGTATTCTGCATTATTGCTCGCCTTTGGTTAATTTTGTATATTATTATCGTACAATATTTAGAACGTTATCTCGACGAATATTTAACCGTTTTTCAATTCTGAAAACAGATTTGGAATTAGCGAGTCTAAATACATAACACACTTATCAAATATGTCGCACATACGAACTAGTACGCAACGTAGCCTTCGTTCTGCCATCTGAGTTCTGGTAGCTCAATGGTTCCATGCTCCGCTCAAATAAATGTTAATGCAACCAGCCCACCGCTGGCCATGCTGTTTGCATATTCATCCTTGATCCACCACCGGCCCGAAAGTCTGGAGAGAGTGACTCTAATCTCGAGTCGCGCCGTATCCAATTAGTCACTCGAAAACGCGAAATATTTTCTCTTTTAAAACTCAGTATGTATACAGTCAAGATATTAACAAAACGTCACTAAATAGACGTTAAAAGAATTAAAGTATTAAATTATTTATTTAATTAATAATAACTCATAAAAATCCGTCATATGTTTCAACAACACTAAATGGATACAACTTGTCGATTAGTTAAAATTAAAAATATAAACAAAACAAACAGAAAGATTAGAATCTTAAACAGTTTGTGTGAGGCCACAACAACTAAGGTTAACAGCTAGGTAACCGCGCGCCGCATACGATCGAGTTGAAGCACGTGGTGAGATAGCTAGTGGTGAGAGGGTCTAGAGACTGGCACGAACTGTCGCGCACTGCCATAAGCGCACTTGCTTGAATAGCGGTGTCGCGCAATATCAAGAGCTCTACGAAATTTAAAAATAATAAAATCGGATATCATGGCCTCCGAACGAGATCCCCCATCTTCTGCGCCAGAGTCATCGCACAACGAGGCCCCCGTTAACCCAGTCACCCAAATTCATGGCGGGACTTCAAGCAGCCATTAATTGTTCAAAGTCTTCGCTCCTTAAATGCCCCAGTCCATCCTGCACAACCAGACCCCGTCCAACAGCAGCAGTCCACAGGGAGCTACTGCAGAATCATCCTATCAAGAGATGCGTTATCAAAGTTAACCGCTCCTACTTTTATCGAATCCACTGGAGGGGATGCGCAAGCACATAACGTGAGTGACGCCTTTAACCCAATCGATCCTCGTCATGACGACGGGCGAGAAACGACCCCGAATGTCAATGATGTTATGGCATTTACTGCCGACAAGTTTCTGTCCAGTAGCACAACATATTCTATTGAGGGCTCTACCATTGTCGCGAAAGTTATGTCGGGCAAGAAACAAGAGGTTTCTGACATTTTAACTTAAGTGCCGGAATGCTTTTATCGCCACTTACTTCCCGAACCTCGCACGAGATCTCTTTGTCTGTACATGGCAATGATAAGATAGATAAACAAATTATTTCATTAATAGTTACTCAGCGGGATATACTCAGCGATCGCTTATCGACAATTATTGCGCCTCAAGGAATGAATTCCACACCTTGGGTTTCACAGTGTCTTTATTTATACATATATAAGATCATGGTTATCAAAGTCTCTCGCTATAAAACCTCAACTATACAGCTATATCATAATAGCATCACTCTCATGATCTCCAAAATGTTCACAATGAGTTAGTCGTTCATTGTTGTTGTGGATCACACTTATTAAGTATGTCCAAATATGGTGGATTATACAGGGTGTATCAAAAAAAGCGCAACCTCGGAATTTCCCAAGAAATCCACTGTGTTCTTAAACAAAAAAGATTTTCGCCCCTGGGAATTTAAAATAGCTTGTAATCGTATTCCAGGGGCATAACTGTCTAATTACTACAAACTCGAGCACGTAAAGCAGAATTGAATCGAAATTTATACATTTATTTAATGTAAGTTGTTTATTTATTAGCAATTCGACAGTTATGCCCTTGGAATACGATTAGAAGCTATTTTAAATTCCCAGAGGCCTAAAATATTTTGTGCTAATAAAAACAAAGTGGATTTCTTGGGAAATTCCGATGTTGCGCTTTTTTTGATACACCCTGTATATGGAACCTCAAGAATGGTCTAAATATAGTGCATATTTTATCTAATTATAAATATCAAAGCCCGGCATATTATTTTCATAAAAGCCATTGAGTCGGACACGAGAGTAAAATCATAATATTTAATAAAGTTCTAACATTTCGTTGTTATTATCACAACATCTTCAGAGAATAATTTACATGAGTGTAGAGACTAAATAATTTACATGAATGTATTGAGACTAAGTATATTTAGTCTCTCTACACTCATGTAAATTATTCTCTGAAGATATTGTGATAATAACAACGAAACGTTAAAACTTTATAAATATTATGATTTTACTCTAACCGCTCCTACTTTTATCGAATCCACTGGAGGTGACGCGCAAGCCTGAGTGACGCCTTTAACCCAATCGACCTCGTCATGACCACGGGCGAGAAACGACCCCGAATGTCAATGATGTTATGGCATTTACTGCCGACAAGTTTCTGTCCAGTGGCAGTAGCTTCGAAAAGGCATTTATACTTGGGCCTGGCCGGGCGCCAATCTCCGCAAAGCTGGTAACGTAAATTACCTACCAGAAAATTTAGAAGATCCTCAAGTTGTCTCTACAACATTTTCTATTGAGGGCTCTACCATTGTCGCGAAAGTTATGTCGGACAAGAAACAAGGGCATGTTGTAAAACATGGACTGGACTGTACTGGACTGGACTGGACTGGACTGGACTGATAAAACATGGACTGATAAAACATGGACTGATAAAACATGGACTGATAAAACATGGACTGGTAAAACATGGACTGATAAAACATGGACTGATAAAATATGGACTGGTAAAACATGGAGGGTTAGGATCTTTGTTGTTTTGGGGTTAACGATTATTTGTTAATGTAGACATCATACATTCACAGCTACACGTTACATGTTTTACCAGTCCATGTTTTATAACAAATAATCGCTAACCCCAAAACAACAAAGATCCTAACCCTCCATGTTTTACCAGTCCATGTTTATCAGTCCATGTTTTACCAGTCCATGTTTTATCAGTCCATGTTTTATCAGTCCATGTTTTATCAGTCCATGTTTTATCAGTCCATGTTTTATCAGTCCAGGTCCAGTACAGTACAGTCCAGTCGTACCGAAAATCGCGAGACGCCCGAAGGGGCGGTCTAACGGCCTTCTGAATTTAAATGTGACAAGCGCACGATCGACGCTAACGAAGGGGCGGGGCAAGCACAGTCAACGGCCTTCCGAATTGATGTAAACATTGACTCGTTACCGTTCTGGTATGGTTGCCTGTAACTTGTCCTGATTGTCGACAAAATTAACAAGTAAGAACATTTTAATAGCGATTTAATACAATTATTGTGTAAAAATACCAAATAAACCCGATTTACTGTTAAACTCGCTTCACTAATAGGCGTTACTGCTCCCTGTGCACTCATGTAAATTATTCTCTGAAGATATTGTGATAATAACAACGAAACGTTTTAAACTTTATTAAATATTATGATTTTACTCTCGTGTCCGACTCAATGGCTTTTATGAAAACAATATGCTGCATGGCTTTGATATTTATAATTAGATTGCCCTTCCCCCGCCTGGTCTTTCAATAGCTGAAGTTCAAAAGAAATGCTACAATAATAATGCATAGTTTATATTGCAAAGTACCTGACAAACAACAAAATTATTTCTAAAAGTCAAAATATATTATAACGTCATTTACGCATAAGTTAGTTCACCAAGACCAAAAGAATACAGCAGCAAAGCAGAGAACGAAAGAAAAAACAGTTTAATATGTATGAAGACATGAATGAGTCAGCGTGGTGTATACTGTAAGATTATTTAAATGTTTAAAGAATGGCGTAAATAATAATTAAAATGCCTGTATGACAAACAAACTATTAGATGTGTGAAGTTGATCGTCCAGGTGACTGACGACGTTTCGACGGTCTCAGCGGCGGTCATCTTCAGAGTCAAGACAAAAGTGAAGACGAGCGCCGCTGCGCATTTGGAATCCGTAGACGGTCGGTAGCATCTTTGATGGTCGGTAGCATCTTGGGACTTTTTTACGCGCGACTATTTTTTGATAATATTCTAAACCAAATCCCCAAAACTAACCCTAATCCTAACCCTCTTAAAAAGAAAAAAAGTAAAGTAAAAATTAAAAAAAATGGATAAAATCATACTCACCCAACACTCGAACCCCGACCTCACAAGTAAAAACCAATGACACAGACCACTCATATCTATTCAAGCGAACTTGAAATAATCGGTTAATAATCAATATTTATGTAATCCCATTGTAAGTGAACCATATACATAATAAAAAGATCCTACTGATAACTAAAGATGCTAGCGACCGTCTACGGATTCCAAATTAGCACCGCCGCTGAGGCCGTCGGAACGTCATTCACCAACAATAGTCTTGCTCAAGACTATACAACAACCTGGACAATCAACTTCACACATCTAATGATACTCCTAGGTTCAAACCATTTACTTTAAACAAACTATTCTAGTGCCACTTTCGGGAAGCAAAACCGATTTCATTAGCAATATTTTTCCTATTCGTCTCTTTACGGTTTATTTCAAAACAACATAACAGCTTAATTGTCTACACTGCCGGCTATATCAAAGCACAGATCAAAGACAGCATTCACTGTCTATATAGCAACAATCAATTTGAAGTACCATTTTACGCAGCTATCGCTAATTACATTTACCACTCGGATACATTAATACAAAAGATACAATGGGCGCACATATATATCTGATATCAGGAAAATTCCTGCTGTGCTTTTGTTTCGCTATTTTAGACTATTATTTTTGTAACGTCTTCCAGATCATTCAGTAATTCGTTTTGTAAGGATGTCTTTTCTAATCAGCGATGCAATAGGTCTCGTTTGTGGTTTACTTTGGGAAAAATTTAGTGACCACATAGCAAACGACGTACTAAAAGGAGATGATTTGACGGATGAGAAATGTCGAGATTTAATTGCGACAGAATTGCATGATATCAAAACAAAGCTTGATGGCCTTGCTCGCAAAGATCTTCTCAGCAGCGTCAGTTTTCTCGAAGAAGGACTCTGTCTTCTTAACAATTCCATTTATAAACCAAGCAATGACGAGTCTGTCTTCTTAACAATTCCATTTATAAACCAAGCAATGACGAGACACCATTTTCGCAAGAGAAGAAAGCCGACGATTCGATTTTTAATAATGCTTGGCCTTTTATGCTTTCAGAAGCAACGATAGATTTGAAGATAACCTCGAAAGACCGCTTTGAATCTGCCAAGAGATTCTTCCAGCAATCCAACACAAGAGCAACGGAAGCTTTTAGTAACGAAGCTCTCAGCGTAGAAGATAGAATCCTCGCCACGAAACTACGAGTGATAAGCAGAATTCTTGAAAGTCTAGAAGACCGAGATGCAGCAGCTGATTCCTGCAAATTGTACCTTACCAAGCTTCATGACCTGCCAGCCATCAGAGAAAGGTTCTCGGTTTACTTGGGTGGAGGAATGAAATCCTATTTTAGTAAAAAGAAACGGTTTGAGCATGTGGTGTCTGTAACGGTGTTAAATTTGGTAGTGTTCAATTTCACGAAGACCTTTACCAAGATACCTGTGCATCTCTTCAACTGGCCAACGATAGATCTTGGTGAGCGTCCTTACAATCCTGTGCTCATGGGCAAAACAATTTCTTGCCAACTCGAGAAGTCTGGGGTGCAAACCGCGCAAATTGCCAACATTGTAATACCCAAGGAAACCAGTCTGTCAGTTATCGCGACAATTTCTGTAAATAGCAAAGGAGAAATTATTGCGGTGACTAAGAAAGGGAAGAGTTACAATGTTATCAAGATTACTGCAAGTGAAGTACAAGTGCTTTGTAATTTGCGGCCTGAAGACGCGAAAGGACCTGGTTTCGAAATACTGTCGCTGACCGTTGATGCCGACGATAATATATATGTCTTGACAACATGTATATTATTTGTTTTTAACGAGACCGGAAGAATGAAATATAACTCTCTAGTACAATTTCTCAATGTACCAGGGGTGTGTGCAATTTTTGTAACCAAAGATAAAAATATTTTTATCTACGAAGAACACTCAGGACTTGTGTACGTCTGTGACTGCAGTGGAAAATTGAGATACAGTTTTCCTCTGGAGAAATCTACAAATCTACAAGTCGCCATTTCAGACGCGAATGAAATAATTGCAACATCTTGGTGGATGAACTCTGTTTATATCTACACGGAGGAAGGAAAGTTGAACAGAAGTTTCGAAGTACCTGAAGGTCACAAAGCGATTGGGGTGGCATTTAATTATGTCACAAAGGAAGTTATTGTTTTTAGTATGAAAACATTCAACGATTATTATTTATCAATTTATTCGAAAACTGGTGAGCAACGGCAAGAGTTACCGTGTAACTGTTTATCACGGAGTACAACGCGATGCAGGGCCATTATCTCTCATCTCAATGGTCCAGTTTATTTAGTTTGTGATAATCAAGTACTTTTCCTCCAAAAGTAATTAACAAGATCAAACTTTCAAAGTAACAATACTATAATAAACACTATTTCTTTAAAAAAACACTATTTCTTTAAACCACTTTTGGTATTGCTGCATGGCCATGTAGAGATTAGAGTGTAGACAGTGAAAAGTAAAAAAAAACACAATGTATTTCTATTTTTTTAGTATTCCCCAAAACTTTATTATTATGTGATTATGAAATATTAAAGTTGCACCTAACCCCAAGATGTTTTTTGCGATATCAAATATTGATATGATTTCTAGTATTTCTGCAAAAACAAAAATGAATTTCTTAAAATCCTCCGATTTTTATGGCAGTTTAATAATGGTAAATGGACCACTTCCATGGTTACGAGGAGTCTGGAACGAGTAAATTTTGTGACGTCACGCAAGGTAAGACGTGGTCAAAATGTCTAGATAAATTTTCGAGTTGCGGCCTACATGCACATTCATTTTTCTACATTGATATACTGCGTTCGCTTGCTTATTGTGAAAAGATGGTTAACAGTTGTGTAGCTGTCAATTGCATGAATAAATCGTGCCTAAGTTCAGGTATAAGTCTTCACACTATTCCTTATCACAAAAAATATTTTGTTAGATTGCAGAATACCCGTCTATACTTTCTCGACTTCAGGTGGCTAAGGATTGAACCAGCTTGAGCTGGATAATAGAGGTTTACCAATCTCTCGCTTGGTCCGAACCCGACATCAGACAAACAAACATGCCGGTACATATAGATGTTTATACAGCAAGTATTAAATGAAATACGCAATGCTTGTAAATAAACATTAGCAGAAGTCATACTGCTCCCCAATCTCTAATGTGTTCATTTTGAACAAGAGTTATTTTTAAAAATGTGCGGGATCTGCCACCACTAACTAAATTTGAAACAAATAACGCAGAAATCGCGCTAGATTTAAGTGGCGTTTGATCTAACAAGATTTGTTAAGTTATTAACAAACACAAATCAGCCACTCTAACACAATAATATATAATTATCTTAGAGGTTTGTCCGGTCCAGTGACCGAGATGAAGATGATATGACGTCAATCTCGGCCTTGGCGTTTAACGACGTTAGTTCAGATCCAAAGTGACATGGACTTTTTTCAGTCAAATATAACAAAACTTATATCATTCTATTCGGGAAATATGGAACTGCTCAATGCCGAGTGAACAAAATCGATTGCGCGCATGAGTAGAACGCTACGCTGCTGATAACAAGACCGCCTGTTCATTCACATATGTAAACACTATGAAAAACCGGCTAGGTTCAATATTTTCGTTTGCATTTTGACATGACGAAATTTCGGCGTAAATGAACAATAAATACATAATCATTTTTCTAAAACCTTATACTTTTAGGATCCGTGTGAGCAAACTTCATTTATTTCAATCTTTAGAAGAAATAACCGAAAACATTCCGATTTTAGCCCATATTTTGATACTTTTGCGATCAAATATCTGGAAGTGGGCGGGCTACGGATTTTCATATACTATTTCTGACAAATAGTTTGACATGAAGCACATTGTTCGCACGCTGGGCAAAGCGGCATATTCAAACTTTGAAAATAAATATTTCGACCACGATTCACCTAGCAAAGAAAAGAAAGAGAATCTGGGTTGACTTGGTGAAGGCAAAACGGGTCTTCGAACCTGCGAAGGCTTCGACTGTATGTTCAGCTCAATTACGAGCGAAGGTTTTCCATTTTACCTGCCCAAACGAATCCAAATTATCCGAAATTAAAGAGTGATGATCTCCGGATTTGAGTGCATACCCAACCATTCATGCTGTAGCGCCTAAAGATTCAAACGAACTCAACAGTCGTGAAGTCCCAGGAATAGACGAATGGTGAATCTGCAGCTTTGTTTTCGAAGGGTATAAAAATCGAACGATTTGCCTAAATTGAAATTTTTTAACTGAAATGGTAGAAATAATACCAAAATTTGATATCGCTAAAAAACATTTTGGGGTTAGGTGCACTTTAAATATTATAAGAATAATTATGAATATAAAAATTATAAAATAAAAGTTATGAGAAAAATTTGCCTAATTACTTTTGTTTTTTATGTACGAACAATATCTTGTTTTTAGGAATAAAGATGAAATTATAATAAATCATAAAAGCACAAACTTTAGTTTAGTTTGTCTTATATGATCTACTAGCTAATTTGTCATGAATAAATTTCCAATACAACAGATGATATTACACTGTTAAAAATTATTCCAAAGACAACTGAAAAACTGCATTAGACAACTTCAGATGTTGACTACCAAGCTGTTGACTGTATAAATGTACTCCTCTCCTCCCCAGGTTGCAGCTCTAAATCTATAGATCTACACATATATAGGTGATCCACTGTGTCACCGCGACGTGCCACCCCAAACTGTTTTGCTGTAGAAACGCACTTTTTCCCTAAATTTGCTTGTCCATTAATTTTTTAAAGCTAAAAGGTTTATACACGTGCTTCTCTGTTGTCTAACGTAGGTTTGCAATGTGCACTGTGGTAAATATTATGAGATATTTACCACAGTGCATGACATTGGATATAAGATATTTACCACATATATTTACCACAGTGCATATTAAGATCATTTCAAGGCTATATTATAGAACTGTTTTCCTGATTTGATGTTTAAATTGTTGCTTGATGACTAAAATTGGATTGTAATCACAATTTGAACGTGAAAGACTCAACGTGTTTATATCAATTTCACTACGACTCTCCTGAAACCACAAGTAATATTTGGCATTTAACTCGATTAAATTACAGGTTCTAAGGATTTATGGTGGAGGAAAATTTCGAGTGTTGGAATATATACATTTTAATACAAAACCGGAACCAGTTGTGAAAAATGCAACTTAGAGGCCTTCCGGCTGGAATTGAATATTTGGCATTTAATACTTGTATTGTTAATACTTATATTACTTGTAATATACCCAGAATCTTATCCCGGCATTACCACCACTATATATACAGAACTCGTGACTATAGGCTATCGCAATGGCTTCCGTAGCTCAGTGGTCAGAGCGCACTAGCATCGCAGGGTTCAATTCCAACGGGAAGGCCTCTAAGTTGCATTTTTCGCAACTGGTCCCGGTTTGGTCTTAAAATGTATATATTCCAACACTCGAAATTTTCCTTCACCATAAATCCTTCTCCTAAAACTATGGCGTTTTGTTGGAAGCCGCCAATTAACACCATGATGTCGCTTAAGAAGCTAGGAATCCTTCGGTATAGGGGGAAAAGAAGAGGCAAGAAACGAAATTTAGTTTCACGTAATACGATGAATATTGAATTACCTGCATGTTACGAGAGATTATGCAAATCCGGTTTTGGTGACTGTTGGAACGAGTCTGCATAATGTTAGCCTGCTCGCCGGCTCTCGGGGGGTTGGGGGTGGGGGGGTTGGTGCGGGCGGCTTGCCCGCCCCAACCCGCCCTTCCCCAACGCGCAGAGCGCCTGCTCGCAGGCTAGCATAATGTTAAACCTATTCCTGTGGGAATTTATTTTCGTCGTAACCAACATGTTTTGAAATTTCATAACAAATGTCCAACTAAATACTCCCAGAACCTTGCTGCCGTTATGTGTGCGCCTTTAACTCGCCATTATCTGCGCGATCAAGGAACCCGCCAAATCTTATCGCTGTTCATCGAATGCCCTTTATTAGGAACACTACCTTGCCATAATCTCTGTGTTTACTAAACTCATGTTCCGTAAAAAATAAATCAGCGGACATTTTCGATTATGTCTGTGAGTGTAAAGTTGACTTGGTTGCTGTTACAGAGACATGGTTAGGTTGCAATGATGACGCAGTTCGAGTTGAACTCTGTTCTGAACGATATAAACTATTAGATCACGCACGTACTGGTCATCGAGGCGGGGGCACAGCCCTATTGTTTCGGTATTCACTGACTGTTAAAAAGTTAATGCCGGTGAAAAAGTATCTTTCGAGTTTTCGGAATGGTCCGCTCAGTTGGCATCTTATGATCTACGGGTTCTTATTATATATCGACCGCAGTCTGACTCGGATGATCGCAGCTGGATCCCTACGAGTACATTCTTGAGAGCGGAATTTTGTGATTATTTAGAGACTGTGGTCTTATGTAGTGAACAGTTGGTTGTAGTTGGCGACTTTAATATACACGTGGACGTACCAGGTGATGGTGACTGTGTTAAACTAGTAGATTTGTTGGAGTCCTTTAGTCTCAAACAGCATGTCATTGGCCCTACCCATGTTCATGGTTGCACACATTGGATTTGGTCATCACGCGTCAGTCTGACCAAATTATCAGATCAACACCTAAAGTTGATCGTTATATTTCTGACCATGCGTCGGTGTTGTGTTCTTTACATTCGAACAAGCCTTCTCTTAAGCCTGGTTTCTTTTGCCTGTTTCTTTTGTTATGACAAAAGAAACACACTTCACCGCTTCACTTCCGTGACCGTTATAGACAGCTTATCGAGCATATGGAAACCAGGCTTCGGCAGTTCTACACTAACTTTATTGAGGAAACATCTGTGATCAAAGAAAGCTATTTCGTGCCAGTGGTTATTTAATCAGTCCCAGGACGATGGTCTACCTCCAAACTTGCATGCACCTACTTTTGCGAGTGATATGGGGAAGTATTTTGTTGCTAAGATTGATACAATCCAGAGGCAGTCATTGTGCTGCAGATTACACTATGTTCTCTGCATCCACTATCGCTGCCGAGTTTGTGCCATCATATCCACCTGACTTTGTCTGGTGGTGATACTAAATTGCTTATTCAGCACTCTGCCTTAAAGTCATGCCCACTTGACCTTATGCCTTCTTGTTTGGTAAGTAAATGCGATGCCCTACTTCCAGTTATTACAAACATTATAAATAAACTAGAAATACGTGTATGCAACAACCCCTCGCCCGCTTACTATTTGAGGCTTTAAAGTGCCTATGAAATTAAATTTTTTATTGCTTCATTTGAAAGAGCATCAAAAAGTATAGGACGATATGCAGTTTACCGTTCCTTGATATTTTTTCTAGTTCCAGAGTTATAAAGACTTAAATATTTCAAAATCTAAGGGAAAATATGGCACAAACAAATTGCTGATTCAGCACAAATTATGTCGTCATATGGTTTTCATTTGGTTTGGTCTATAGCTGAGTTACTCGTGTCAGAGTCATTATGAACCTTTGCACACAGATAGTGCAAGATGAAACACAGTTAATGTCACTACTTTTGTTGTCAAGGTAACCAGCTGTTGTGGCCTAGTGGTTACCACACATGTCTATGAGCTGGGTCCACAGGTTCAAGTCCTTGGTTGGACCTCCACTCAGGGTCTTAAAAATAATTGATGAGAAAGTACTGTCTTTGCAATAATATCAGCAAATGGTAAGACTTTCGGGTCTTCTCAGAAAACGACCTTAAATCGTAGGCCCTCAGTACCCCTATAATTGGGCTTCTAGCCTGTTGGGTTATTCCGTTCACCTAAGAGTGATAAATCTAGTAAACTAAACTAAACCCAGGCCCCATGCACGGATTTTATAAAACACATTATATTTATCACTGGTGGTATAAATTTCAAATTATTATACCGTAGTATAAATGTATTTTAGGCATGCATATTTTTGGTTGCATATTTTTGGTTTTCATAATAAATATTCAACATGCATGTTTAACAGTGGTTACTCATAATTTTACTCAAAGTACAGTTGCATTCACGAGACTTGTATGCATAACCTATGAACGATTTGCAATACTGGCATTGCATGACTGTACTGTAACCTGCATGTTTCTTATTGTCAAAATATTCAATAAAGTGTACCTAAATTTATCCCAGACCATTTTAAACCAGTTGTTGTGGTGTATTGGTTACCACACGTCTATGAGCTGAAAGACCTGGGTTCAAATCCTGGGTCGGACCACCACTCAAGTTCTTAAAATAATTGAGAAGGTGCACAATTTTGAGTAAATGTGAAGTAAATGCGGTATTTACCATCTTTACTCCTATAGTAAATGCAACAAATTCATGCAGGCCAGTATGGTGCATGTTAACACTATTAAAATCAGTAAAATGTAAGCCAGGACCAAGGTGGCGGCTGGCCAGGTTGGTCCTATAGACTTGCAGTATAAACACAGCCTGCTATATAGTCTGTACGTTTTTACATCCTTAGTACCAGTATTGTATTCTCTATATAGGCTAATTATCAAGTTTTGCAATTATTTCATTGTGGATGAGGTTGCAAAGTGACCCAAGTGAAGCAAGGGTGATGAATAATCCCCTCGCCCGGGACGAGGGTGATAATCTCGACCGGTGAGAACCTTTTCCCGCTAGCAAACTGTTGGCACTTTATTAGATCAAGTTTTCGCATAATAGTCAATTAAGAAAAATGTAAGAACAGTAACAAATATTAACTATAATTTATAATAATGTTTAAAATTATGTGAAGTATGTCTGTAGCAAAACCTGCTACAACACAAGTTATGTAGCTCATGCAGCCTCAAAATTATTTTAATAATTTCATCTACCTCAGCTTTTCAGTACCGAAACACAGAATGCTGTCCTGTTCAAACTGTTTATGTGAGGTTATGTAATAACCAAGGTTAATAGCTAGGTAACCACGCGTGCGCAGAAGGTCGGTGTAAGGTGTCAGTTGCGCGTATGGCAAAAAGACTGGTAAAGCGCGTGACAAATCATTAGCGCACTTGCACGGAAGGTAATCGGACGTGTATTAGAAAGCTGAAGAACAAATTTCGTAAATAATTGCAATGTCGACGAACGAGGACATACCACCAAACGAAGGCCATCCGCGATCCCGAGCCCGAATTTTTGGCCGGTCTTCAAGCCGCAGTGAGCCAACTCGCAAGCACAAATCCTGGGACAGGACAGACCAACCAGTCGGCGCAACAACTTGTATGTGGTGGCCTCCAAGCCCAAGTGCTGACCAACTTAACCCTGCTGTCCTTCCCAACGCACCGGCCGGTACAGCACCAAACACCACAGCAGGTAATCCAACCGAGGTCACAGGTATGTTCACTGCTCCTTTGTTTTTACAAGCGGTCGGTGGTAACCCCAACGCGAACAGTTTATCCTCCAGCCTAGAACAACAGGCTTTTCATCCCACAAGTACGACGACCCAGTCGCAGTCATTGTTCAACACGGTAGACTGTGCTGGAAACTCCTCCCTCGGTCCCGAAAAAGCCTTTATTTTGGGTCCTGGTCGCGCGCCAATCCCGCCAAAATTGGTCACGCAGATTCTCTCCCATAAATTTGTGGAGATGTCGGAATTGATCCCCGAGAACCTAGAAGAACCCCAGTCAGAGTCCACATCGTTCACCATCGAAGGTTCTACAATTGTGCCTAGCGTCAAGACCAACTCTCGGAGAAAACAGGACGTGCCCGACATATTAACATGGGTGGAGTGTTTCAATAGTTATTCGGCCGTCATCTCCACTTACAGCACGCCACTGGCATATATGGCGCTGATAATTCGCACGGCCAAGCGTTTCGGCGGCATGGCATGGTGTCACTTTCGTCACGAAGCCCGGGGGGACCGCAACGCAGCCCAAATCTGCAGGGTTCCTGTGCCAGCCCAAGAAATTACTGCCGCTTTCGACACGCTTGCAACGTTGTCGGATGCGAGGAGCCATGCACACCGCCGAAAAGAGCATCCATTCTCCTCTAATCAAAAACGCAAGCGATCACCCGAACGCCACCTCTTTTTGTAAGCTTGCCTCCTCTTCGCCTTCCGAATTTCCTTCTCCTTCACGGTTTCATTTACCAGCTTTTGTCGCTGTCGCTCTCTTTTTTCCGTAGTCTTTCGACCTTTTTCTCCTCGGTTTCAACTCGGTTTTGCTCTTGCCGGCTTTCTCTTCCGCTTCTCTTTTCGTTTTCTATTGCTTGTTGCTTATCCATAGCAATAAATTTCTTTTCAAACTAGCTTTTTCAAAAAACTATATCTCTTTTTGAAAAAAAACACTTTGAAAACCGTTTCAATTTTTGCATTCTTAATCATGTGAATATTAATTCAAATGCAGATATTTACCATATCTAGTTACCAGGGCCAAATTTTCCGATGCCGCGCATGGGCCGTTGATCTTGTATATATATATAAATTTCTAAACTGGATCCGAGATCAGGATCCGCTTGCATCTCGCGTGATAAGGGACTAAAGGCCGGTCGATATTAGCACCCTCGCCCTCAGGCCTTCGGCCTTCGTCCGGCGCTTCGCGCCGGGCGAGGGGACTAGCTTTTAAGTAGTAGAATTTGCAAATTTTATTATCTTTATACTAGAAATACGTGTACGCAACAACCCCTCGCTCGATGTATGATAATACTGCTACAATGCACGCAATTTGGCGCATCCTAATTAATTGGGCCTATGTACGATAAAGCCTGGTAAATAAAAGTATAACTATAAAAATTTAAAATAACTAAAAGTTAAAAGTTAAAATCATTCAATTGTTCATAAAATAAGGATTCTATTTGTAAACTTCGGATTGATAAGGGTAGTAGGTTGTACAAGTGAGCAGCTTGATAGTAAAATCCATTCCGTGCACACTCTGTTTTTACTTTAGGTAACCTAATGGATAGGTTATTGTTCCTTGTGCATCGTTCATGTGACATAATTTCAAAATATGTATTCATCGGAGGTGATAATTCTTTATTGATGCACTTTCGTACAATACTACAAGCTCTTCTTTTCAGTGCTATAGTAATTGGCGTAATTTGTACTGTTGTTCTTTCGTTCCCGTTTTTAATAATGTTTCTGCTCTTTCGTGGAGTCGGTTTAGTTTGCCGTTTGACTTCGGTTTAAGTTAATATCCACAATACCACAATATGTAAGTACCGGTATAACCACTGAGGTGTAGATGGTTTGAGTAGCAGATGCTGTAAGGTTTGGTCGTAGCTTCGCAAGTAGACCCAATCGACTACTAACTTTGCGATATTTCTTCAGAAAGTTTTCATTCAGATTTAATGACGTGTCTAGCAGTACTCCTAGATATGTGTAAGATTTAGTAAAGTTTATTTCAATGTTATTAACGTAGATTGACAAGATGGTTGTTTTCTTTAGACGTACTGAGGAACCAAAAAGCATTGACTGTGTTTTCCCTTTCTTGAGGTTTAGTGATAGGTCGTTTTCGGTTAGCCAGGTAGATATATTAACAATATCCGTAGTCAGTTTCTTTTCGATGGTAAGTGGATCTTGATCTGAAACGTATAGTACTGTGTCATCTGCATAATTAATTATACGAGAGTGTTGTAAACTGTAATGTAGATTATTTATGTGAAGAAGAAATAAAGCAGGGCCCAGTATCGATCCTTGAGGTACTCCACGGTATATAGGATATTCATTAGAGGCGATGTTATTGTAGGTTATAAGTTGTCGTCTATTAAATAGGTAGTTCTCAAACCAATGTAATTCAGAACCGGAGATGCCACATGACTTTAATTTTGATAATAATGCCCCGTGACTTATGGTGTCGAAAGCCTTGCTCAAGTCTAGAAAAATCGCACCAGTATAATTTCCGCGGTCGATTTCTTTTCTGATGTTATCTATGAGGAGAGTTACAGCAAGTTCAGTTGAACGTTTACGACGAAATCCAAATTGATAGATACTTAATAGATTGTTATTTTCAAGATAAGACATTAATTGACGATGCACTGTTCTTTCAAGGATTTTCGATAAACAGGGCAGCACTGAAATTGGGCGATAGTTGCTGAAGTCGCAGGAGTTTCCTGATTTGAAGATTGGGATTACCTTAGATATTTTCCATAGTGATGGTATTTCACTCGAGGTGAGAGATAGGTTAATAATAAATGCTAGGTGTTTAGCAATTGATGGAGCAACATCCTTCAGAATATTTGGTGGCAAATTATCAGTGCCGCTTGATTTGTTTCTCTTAAGCTTACGCAAATCATTTTCAACTTCATTTGTTGTCACTGAACGGAAGAAGAATCGTTGTGTTGTTTGTAGTTGGATTTTACTTGGTACCTTCCAGGCAAAGTATCCTAAAGGATTGACCCGTTTAAGCAAATTGTGAGCCACTGTAGAAAAATATTTTCCGAACTCGTTAATTAGATATAACATTCGGGTCCTTCACAGAAACATTATCAACAGTATAAAAGTTGGATTACTTGAGTGGTTTTGAGCTTTCGATGGATATATCTTCTTTAGCGATTTCCAAAAATTTTCCGGGTCATGTGCATTCTCAGATAATAGGTTCTTACTGAATTTTTGTTTACACAATTTAATCATATTGTTAACTTTGTTCCGTTGACGTTTGTACGCACTATGATCTATCTCTAGCTTCGTTTTACGGTATTTGCGAAGATAAATATCTCGCAAATTCATTTCATTCTTAAATGCAGGTGTTAACCAAGGACATACTTTACTGCTGATTCTTTTCGAAACATATGGGACATGGTGATCAAGTATATTAGTTAGGATGCTGGTAAAAGCACTAACCGATTCGTTGATTGAAGATGCCAGGTGAATCGTACTCCAGTCGCTGCTGTCTAGGTCTCACATATATGCTGTCACATATATAGATCTAATTACATAATAATCAATATTAAATCAACTGATCACGAAAGTACTTCTTAAGGTTATTTTTAAAATTTACGAAGTTGGTAATTTTTCTTATCTTTAGTGGAAGTGCATTCCATGTTTTAGCTCCGTTATATCGAAAGGAAGTCTGATACTTACTGGTCTTGGCCAGGGGAAGACGAAGTAGGTCTTTGTGCCTGGTATTATGATGGTGGTATTCACTTGAGTGGTTAAACTCGTGTATTAGATATACAGGTGCTAAGCCATTTAAATATTTAAAAACTTGTAAACAAATTTGGTAGGCTCTTCGAGATTGTAAAGAGGGCCATATAATAGTGTGTCCTATATCACATTGCTGAATTTTACGATGTTCAATAATACTAATTGCGCGTCGCTGGAGTCTATTCAGGAATTCTTGGTTTGTTTTACCACAATTATCCCAAACAATGGAACAGTAGTCAAATAAAGGTAAAATCATAGCATTATACAATGTGATACACGCCTCTCGAGGAACGACATCACGAGCCTTACGTAACATACTTAGTCGAGATGAAATTTTGCTAGCCGTAATATGATCGATGTGTTCGTTCCAAGAGAGATGTGGATCAAGTACAACTCCAAGATACTTGAATTTATAAACTCTTTGTAGGATGGTATCTCGTACCTTAACGGTGAAACTGCTAATTTTGGTCAGTCTCTGATGTGTCCCTAACAACATTATTTTCGTTTCACTAAAGTTCAAGAATAGAAAATTTCCATTTAACCAGTTAACTACAGTAACTGACTTAAATCTCTAGACAAACAAGATTCAATCACTGAGATAGATTTTGCGCTAAAAAAGTAGCGTATCATCAGCATAAAGTTGAATCTTACAGTTTTGAACTACTGATGGCAGGTTATTTATATATATTATTATAAATAGTAAGGGGCCTAGTATAGACCCCTGAGGAACACCAAACTGAATTGATTTAGGATCAGATAGCACATCATTGTTAGTAATGCTTTGTGTTCTATTTATAAGATATGCTTTGAACCATAGAATTGTAGAATCAGAAAATCCCAATAAAGAAAGTTTTTCAAGCATTTTGTTGTGGTCCAAAGTGTCAAACGCCTTCGAGAGATCTAAAAATACCATTCCAGTGAGCATGCCCTTGTCAACATTAGCAAGCAACTTATTGGTGATGTCAATGAGACATGTACCAGTTGAGTGCAGTGGATGGAAACCTGATTGGAAGATAGATAGAAGTTTGTTTTCTTGGAGATAGGAATATACCATAATTCGAACAGCTCGCTCCAATATTTTCAATAGGTCTATAGTTTGCTGGGTTCGTCTTTGAGCCAGACTTGTAAACAGGAGTTACAATGGCATGTTTCCAATCGGACGGGATTTCACCTTCTGCCAAAGACCTGTTTATTAATATAGTCAAAGGTTTAGCGAGTGCATCAGAACCATCTTTAAGTAGACGTGCAGGTGTGTTATTTAGGCCAGTTGACTTGGATGTTTTTATATTCTTCAACTCCCGTCTGACAAAATTTTCATCAAATAATGATTTGAAAGTGCATGCAGGTTTAGGTGGCATACTATAGGCATAGACGATAAAGATTGGATGTTTTGCCTTATTTTCTGGATTGCTTGTCAGACCACAATCAGTTTCTATACATCCAATATTAGGCGCTTTGCCAGATGTTGAGATTACCGATTTTAGTGTTTTCCATAACTTTCGAGGATCTCTTTTGTTCTCTTCTATCACATTTGAATAGAATTGTCGCTTTGAATTTCTAATGAGGTGTGTAGCTTTATTTCACAGTTCTCTGTGGGTTTTCCATTCATCAGTCGACTTGGTTTTTTGAGCTTTCTTATGATGGAAGTCACGCTTGCGCATTATAGCTCTGATGTCACTCGTTATAACCACGGAATGCTATCTGGACGTGCTCTCTTTGATGCAAGCGGCGTATGAATATCAATTATATTGTTGAGTACTTTTTTAAACACAGTCCAAGCTTCATTTACAGTCAAGGAAGTGTCAACTTCTTCCCAGGAGGCATTATGTAAATCTGAAAGGAATCTCTCGGGTGAATAGTTTTTAAAGTTTATGTAATGAATAGTCTTGAAAGTGCTTCGTTGTTTTTTTGCTCGTCGTGTCAAATATATAAGCGAGTGATCACTAATTGAACATTGTAGAACTCCAGATGAGATAATTTTCTCTGTATTCGTGGTTAATGCAAGGTCAATTAACGTTGAGGAGCAGTCTGTAACGCGAGTAAAGGATTTAATGAGCTGGGTAAACTGATATGCGTTAAAACGCTTGCGTAGATCTCTGGCTTCGAATGCAGACAACCTGTTGGAAAGCATATCACAATTAAAGTCTCCCAACAATGTCTCAATGCCGTCGGTAGAGGTTTGATCCAAGATCATCTCCATGCGCATTTTGAAGTTGTTATAGTTTGCACTTTGGAGGTCTGTAGATAGAACATACAAGCATCTTTTTTCTATTGGGAATATTATTTCCAACCAAGTAGCCTCAATATCTTGGGTTAAATCGTTCCTTTGCCGGGCCATTAGCTTCGTATTGTAATAAATAGCTATCCCTCCTCCTCTTTGTGAGTCGACACGGTCAGTTCGAATGATGTTATATCCTTCTATGAGTACTTCTGAATCGGCTATTCGCGTAGAATCAAGACATGTTTCACTGAGGCACATTACATCAAATGGGTTATCATTCATAAATATTTTAAACTCGTCAAAGTGTTTTATAAGGCTACGAACATTTAGGTGACCAACCTTTAGGCCTGGAGAATTTAACACAGAGTGAGTCCATCCAGGATTCGGAGACACATCACCTGCCAACAAAACCAAGGCAGCCATAGAATAATATTTAAGAACTTTACAAACTATTGGTAGCTTCGTAGCCGAGGTAATGACTTGAACAGGGTTGCTCTTTATCACGCGTGTAGTCGTCACTTTTTTTTATATAGCTAACGATTGAGCCACAAAGAGGGAGCCAGAAATACATCTAACTCCTTTAAGTGTCTCGTGAGGCATTAAACCTTTCAGCAGGATGTAGCAAAGATAGAAGAAAACCATTTTATGCGGAGCACCATTTTTAACGACGCCATGACAGTACAAATACTATACTTCTATTTTAAGAACGTTACTTGCTATACTATGCTATATACTATGCTGATAAATTTTGTTATGGCATAAAGTCTAGATTGTGTACAATATAAAAATGCTAATATTTGACCGTGATCATCATTCTTGAGGATCAACATTTAAGAGTACGCTCTGGGAGGGGGGTCGAAAAAAATAGTACGCTCTGTACGCTTGTGAAAATGTTGATAATTATGGATGACCCCTTAGAGTTTCGGTAAAATTAATATAAAGTGCGGTAAAAAGGTCCCCAGTTCGGACAAAAAAAAAATTCGATAACGTAATATATCCTGAAAATTAGAAACGGAAATGCCGGAGACACGTGCGCGCATTTCCAATTCTCATGTAAAAAAAACTAATAATTAAAACAATTTTAAAATTGTAGAGGGAAATGAAAGGGTTATTGTCTACATTATAAAGGCATCAAACAGTAAGCGGGTAAGGGGTTGTTGCGTACACGTATTTGTAGTTAATGATGTACTATTTCTAGACCTTAGAAGCCAAAACAAAATAAGATACGGAAAGGTGTAGCATGCGTAACGTGATTTTAGTTAAAAGTTGCATAAATAGAATTTTTTAAATATAGTTATGAAGTTGTAGGATTGTATTCAAAGGCAGAACGGCATCATCTACCCTGCAGCATCCTAAACGATCACTTATTTTAAAGATATTTTTCGATTCGTCAACGCCCAACGAAAATGAAATAACTTGAATTGTACCACATGTGTTTTTGTCGATTATAACTTATGCCATGTGTCGATTGAAAGACATTCAAATTACTACTTTCGATACTAACAAATCGTATCGAATAAGGAAAAGTAAAACATATATCAATTATCACTAATTTAAATAAAATAGATTATGCCAGCATTCCTGTCAAACAAATTGTTTCAAAATCTTGGGACTCAGATCAAAGCTGCAGTTGAATATTTTGGTAGTCTGTGACTTTAGAACTAATACGCAACAAAATTCTCGTTATATGATGTATAAAAGGGCTGATGTATAAGGATCTTTGGCAATAATAATTGTTACGTTTCCCCTAGTTCATATTGTCTATATTTATCATTCTAAAGTACCAGTTTCTGATAAGGTGCGTATAAAATACCAGTTTCTGATAAGGTGCGTATAAAATGATATCATGTTACCAATTATGAATGTTCTTCCAAATTTATCTTACAAATTTATGCTGTTAATCGCTTTTTAGCTTAATTATATTATATTGCATTGCTACCAACAACTACAAATTATGTAGTTGAAAAACAACTACAAATTATAAAAGTGTTAATGATGATGTATTTGTCGCAATCCAAGATTGAATATGTTACAAATATATACATTAGTATCTGAGACCTAGAGATTCATAGAATTCCCTACTCGGAATGCAAGTATATAATATTCCCTACTTCAGGAATCCAATTTAATGCATATAGATATTTTCAGATTTCATACCTACAATCATGGCCAAAAGTCGTGGGACAGTGTTGTTGAGTTCTTGAAAAATCCAGCCTCTCCCCCCCCCCCCCTCCCCCATCAATGTTGTATTTTTTGGTGTTTCAAACGACAACGCACACATAATTCTCATAGTTACATTGCATCCATTTTATTCAACATTGTAGGGGGGAAGGGGGGGGGGGTATGGGTTCATATGTGTGATAATAGAATTTAGTAAAACTTGAGTAGGTAATAAATGTGACTGTGTCCCAGCTACTTTTGGCCAGGATTGTAGTTAAGGAGTTTGAAATTCACTATTTTTATAAAAGATAATAGACCTATTCAATAAGTATTTACATGTAGAATGAACGAACATGTACCTTTCTAGTATCTGTGTCTTTTTATATAGTTCAACCGTTAGAGTGTCTCGTTAGAGTGTCTAGAATACAATTAGTTTTTATCTTAACGTTTATTTATAATTTTCTTATATTTTTACATCGGAGTGTTTCACTACTCATTGAACATGTTTAACGTTGATTGTCAATAGTTCTACAGTCTTCGTGATTTGCTGGCTTATTATTAAGACCCTTAAATTAACAACTGGGAGATACTCGATCTTTTTTTCGTTTGTCTGCTTTTTTAATATCGCGCGTATATACAAATTCATTATCGGTAGTCAAATTTCGAAATTGAAAGAATTTTTTTAAATAACGCATTTTAACACATTTTGAAGTGTTTGTCATTTGGAATATACATGTGGCAAAAGCCCAAAATTGTTTCATTTTCGAGGCGCTTTGGTGAGTCGAAATTGGACCACTTCTTATTTTGATACAAAGAAGTTTACGTTTTAGTTACTGTGGTGCTAGCATCTGGAATTCCTTTCCTACCGATTAGAAGCCGGTCCCATATATTACCAGGTGTGTCTTTGAATAATTTCGAAAAAGAAGTTTCAAAATGTTTGGGTTTACATTTTATGTATTTGAAGAATTTTAGGAACCATAATATTTTAAATCTTTTATATATTATAGGTTTTAGTAACTATAGCCTATGATAGTAAAGTGGTTCTATATAATAAGTATTTATATAGTTATATTCAAATATATATTATTATATGGAAAACGTGACTGACCCAACCGGGAATAGAACTCTGGTCTCCGAATCAACGTTTCGGCGCTCTAACCTTTGAGCTATTGGGACACGGTCAGAACAGTCAGTGATTTCTCCATATAAATTTAATATGTATATGGAAAAATCACTGACTGTTCTGACCATGTCTCAATAGTTCAAAGGTTAGAGCACCGAAACGTTCATTCGGTGACCATGGTTCGATTCCCGGTTGGGGCAGTCAGTTTTTGATATATATGTACATTATTTGACTATATTAAAATCTTCTCTAATATTAATTAATATAGTTATATATTCGAAATAAGTTATTGTACGTTGTTATGGTATTTTATATTATTTTTATACATTTTGTATTGTCCTGTAAAAACCAGCATTTTTATTATATTTTTGAACACTATACTTTATTGCTAACCTGTCCACTCGTGTGTAAACTGTGTATACTACTTAAAAGTCGAACCAATTTGAGCGTTCATTAGCGTAATAATTTTGAAAATCAACATTGTCTACGCATATAGAACCATGTAGTAATTTATTTGGGAAAACAAACGTGAGATATATTTTCATGCAGTGATACGTTATCTCTACACTATCAAATATCAAATTAATAAATATTTTACCTTTCTACAGTTACAACGTGATGGTGTTTTTTTGGTCAGCTTTGCTTTGCTGGATTGCATCAATGGATATTCTTTATTTCAGTACCGAAGCCGGAAGAGGTATGACCAAAATGTTCATATATGTATACATCAACTAAAAATATGGCAGGTGCTATGCACATCGCGTGTCAAAGTAAAGAGCCATATCGGGCAAATAGCTAGAGAAAATTCTACAGTACTTCATTACGGCTGCGATTTGTACTCGCCACCTCCGGTTCTAGTCCGACGCTATACCGACTGGCAAGGCAAAATTAGGAGCTGGTCGTGGAACTGGAATGTCATGGTGGTATACTTATATGTGATATTTCTAAACTGTAATAAAGTCTTGTTTCTTCAATATCTTGAGACAATAAAGTCTAGTCGTAAAAGTTAATAAGTTAAGTGTTGTTTCTTTATTACCTTATTCCTGGATTAGAATAAGCATTGCAACAACATATGCAAGAAAGCAAACAATACTCTAGGCTTGCTTAGGAGAATCCTTAGTGATTATAGCAGTGAGGTTAAGCCAAGAGCTTATACCAGCCTCGTCCGCGTCCCCAATCAGAGTACGCCTGCGCTGTATGGAATCCGTATACTAAAAGATCCCTATATCCAACGCAGACCTGCTAGATTCACCGTGAATAATTGCATACTCTTGAACTAGACATGTCTCTCCTATATGATTGACAACATAGGGTGCGATTTTCTCGATCAACGAGGTTATTATATCAAGCGACTATGTGTTTTTTTGTTTTTTGTTTTTTTTTAAAAACTTCCACCAAGCTTATGTTTACATGTTACATAATACTAAACAACATAAAAATGACAACAATATAACTAATACATAACGTGATGTTTTATAAGATTCACAAAGGTCTTGTAATGTAGGTATCAGTATTCCTGACGAGGTATGTCCAAGTACTATTTTCCTGGTTCGTTACTCGGAGTAGCACCTATAATATCATGTTATCCACCTGAATTTGTTGTCCCTGCACCTTCGTTATTATAACATTGATATATATATTCCAGAGAAACAACCTTTGATTAAAGCGTATAGTTGTGTGTGTTCTGAGCAAATTTAACGAATTAGAATTATGATTAGCAAGAATATAAAATAAATAGGAAGAAATAAAATAAATAGGGCTTATATATATATATATATATAGATATATATAGATATATATATAGATATATAGATATAGATATATATATATAGATATATATATATATAGATATATATATATATATATATATAGATATATTTGCTCTAACTATATGTTGTTGAGCACTCTTTGCATTTCGTAGACCAAAACCTACACGTATATATATATATATATATATATATATAATATATATATATATATATATATATATATATACATGTGTATATGCCAAAAGGGTGTTACAAGTAGAAAGTAGCCAATCAAATGCACGGGTGATAAACAATCTGATCTAATAATGAATGATATGCAAAAAGTGAAATCATTTGCCATTTTTACAGTAGATTAGGGGAGGGAGAAATGACAGGTCCAATATTCAAGGGGATTATTACAATATATGAGCGGATATATGAAATTTATTTCGAGTGTTGAACAGGATATCGCTATAGGATACTGTGCATACAGGTAGTACTTTTGTGAACGTTTTTCGATCTTGTGGTCTATAATCTCATTAATGCATAGCTTCAAGACTATTATAAAATGTGCAATCGAACGCACATTGAAGTTTTGCTTTGTGTTCCTTTGTATCGCGCCGGAAAGTCGTTTGGCATTTTGATGACTTAACGTGGTGGCTTCACACATATATAATTCTCGTAGTATACGCATTCAAGTTTCTCGAGCCGCCTACAAGCCGTTTGACAATTTGCGACTTTAGCCTTCGAAACACGTGTGGTTCCACCATGTAAACTAAGCGCGAATTTCAGACATTGAAGGGCAGATGAATATGGTGGCGACTATAAGCGATACTCGTGGATCTCGTAGTTTTCCTTCTCCAAAGAGCTTACACGTCAAGATTATAGTCGTTTGTAATCGTGGTTTACGGAACGACTCCCTGATCCAATTTCTTCAACAGCAATTAATTAAGCGTAAACGCGATTTAGGACTATTTTTCTCTTTGGAGTAGCTACTTGGTTGATGATATTAGGTTTTAAAATTCAACTCAAGTAATGTGCGAAGATTCCACCATGTAAACAAAACACAAGTTGCGTGCTGATGCCCATCAGTCTTTGACAGACAGAAACGTCGCCCATGAATATGCGTTAGTATACTCTTACTTAATAAGTCATTTTTCGATATATATATATATATATATATATATATATACTGTATATACAATGTTAAAAATACAATACTTAGAACCAATACATATAAATTACTTGCATATAATACATTAAAATACATTAAGGTTAATATTACTGTAATCAAGCAACTACATAATTAGATGACACGCTCTAGGGATAAACGAGTTCTTATGTCGATCTGTGTTCGATATTATTCTTTGTAAACTGGTTTTGTTTCTCAAATTGTAGTTATGTATCTTTGCATTTCGTAAAAGTTTAAAACAAGGATGATTAGTATCTGTTTGTATTTTCCTTAATTATCTTTTAGTTGCTTTGACTCTCCTTTCTCTGAGCGTATTGGCATGAATGATCTTCATGCTTCTTGTTTGTACTTGTTCTATTTCATCTTCTAGGTATTTTGGGAGACCTCCCCATACTGGTGATATATATTCCACTATAGGTCTTATTTGCGTGATATAGGTAGTAAGCCCAATTTCCTCCGAGAGTTTAGATCTTCGACTTTCCCTCAGGTGGAAGAGCCTTGTACTGACCTTACGAACGATCTCATGCACATGCGTATTCCATTTAAGGTTGTTTTGTTGCCAGACACCAAGAAGTTTAAAAGTCTCAATATCAGTTCAATATCAGTTTGGGGGGTTCTGGGATTTTATTCCGAAAACATATCCACATGTCCTTGGTTTTCTTTGAGTTCAACTACATTTTATTGTTAGTTGCCCAATTTAATATAGCGTCAACCACTTCCTGCATGTTGCTCTTTGATTCTGAGGATATGAGTTCGTCCTGCGTGCAGTCGTCCGCGTATTTACTTGTGTTGATAGTCAGGTGATCAGGTACCCGGTATAGAATCTTCTAGATCGTTTATAATCACATTAAACAGAGCAGGTGATATCACTGATCCTTGCGGAACTCCTGCAGGACAAAGCGAAGATCTTGATATAATATTCTGTATTTTGACCTGTTGTGTTCTTTGCGATAGAAAACTCCTAATCCATACCCAGTATTTTTTATTGATATGAAGTGACTATACTACTACTACTACTACTACTACCATACTACCACCACCACTATGCTACTGCCACCACTACTACTACTACTACTACTACTACTACTACCACTGCTGCTGCTACTTCTACTTCTGCTACTACTGCTGCTACTACTATAGACTTTCCCAAAGTCCTTCCCAGTCTTTTGTTCGCGGTGGTTTGCTTGGCCCCGTGGGAAGGACTTTTCCCACTTGCTACGCGCCAAATCTACCGATGGATTTTTTGACCGCGGGGTGTAACTGGGGGTGTCTCATAATGCTAGCCAATAACAACCGCATATTAAGAACAATAATTACGGTAATGTGACGTGCCATATGCCATTTTGTCTAAGTTTGATCACAGTTGGAAATATGGTTTCACTGGAAGACGCGATTAGTTGTGGGCTTGCGAAATTAGGATATAAAGAGCTGAGAGGTAGACAACGCGAAGTAGTCGAAGCTTACACGCTTGGAAAAGTTGAAGTCTTAAGTTCGCCGACTGGTTCAGGGAAAATGTTATGCTTTGAAATCGCACCTTACGTGCTCGATTGCATGAAGAGACGGGCTTTGTACATCAAGTCGAGGGAGAACCCATCAAAACAGTTTGCCTTGTTGTTGCGCCTCTAATAGCTTTAATGAAAGATCAAGTGGCAGCATTACGGGGAAAACATGTGGCGGCTATATGTGTCGGCCCAAAATGTACTTCTACAGATATCGAAGATGTCGAGAAAGGCAAGTATAATCTGTTATTTGCCAGTACGGAAACAATACTTCAGACACACAGAAGCAAAGAAGTCAGTTGAAACACTGTATTGGAGCTGAATTTGTGGATGAAAGTCATTGTATTGCAAAATGGTAAGAACATCCAATATCCTGCCTGACGTTTTTAGTAATTTAAATAGAATACCGCAAAATATAAATAATATAACATATTTGTTAATAGGAGGAAAGATAAACGGACAGAGGAATATTTTAGAAGAGATTATGGACGACTTGGTGAGTTACGATCTCTTGTGAGGAAAGAAGTGCCTTTTATTTCCTTAACAGCTGCAGCAACAAACAGTGTCAAGGAGAGCATAATCAGCAATCTCTCTATGGAAAACTGTGTGCAAATTTACATAGCAGTAGATCTAGTAAACCTGACAGGAATTTTCCGAGGTGGCAGGACGTTTCATGGAAATAATATAGTGTTGTGTATGGCCTTGTAAAAGAAGACTAAGTCCAAATACTCGTGCCAATAACAAAGTGGCAGTAGGTTAGATAAAACGAGCCTGTCCTTATAGGTCTCTACACAATAAAAAGGGAACTTCAAAATAAACTTCGTAGTACGTTTATCAGCTCAATCGTTTGCGGGCACCACACTTGGGTGGCATATCCGAGGGCAGAACGGACTACTGTTAGGTACAGCGTGCGACGTATCTTTGAATTGATGATGTTAGTAGGATGTTAGTAGCACACCTCCGCAGGAAACCTAGCAGCTTGGCGGCCTTCGGTCATCTGTACAGCGGGTGTTTAGCCCACGTTAGATTGCTCGTAACCCAGACTCCAAGATATTTTTCTTCAGAGGTGACCGCCAAGATCTTGCTGGTAAGAACCTAAGTGTATTCAACAGGTTTTACTTTCCTAGTAATCCGCTGGCATTTACACTTGTCTTGGTTAAAGGATAGTCCCAAGGATTCGGACCAGGATTTCAGGTTACTGAGGTCACTTTGTAACAAGGCCGCGTCATAGATGGAGTCGACACGCCTAAAAACCTTGGTGGCGTCTGAAAAGCAGGCGACTTTCGACGAGTTCACAACGTCTGGAATAGTTTATTGATAAGAGCTGTGTGATTCACTCTGTCAAACGCTTTACTCATGTCCATATAGATGACGTCAGACTGTTCCTAGAGTCAAAAAGAGAGCCAATGTAATTGAGTACCTCGACCAATTGGGTGGTACACGACTTCCCTGGCACAAAGCCCTGTTGAGCACTATACCCTAGGCTCAGTAGGTGATAACGAACTTTGTTGAGCAAACAGCGCTCTAATATATAGAGATGACGGACAACAATGAAATCGGTCGATAGTTTTCCACATGTTCTTTTCCACCTTTCTTGTGCACAGGGACAATATTTGCCAGTTTCCAATCTTCTGGGAGAGCACAACTGGACAAAGAGATGTTGAACACCCTAGCACGCATTTCTCCAAATTTATCTTTCAATGAATCAGTCGGAGATGACTTCAGTTTCTTACGCACAGCATCTTTTTTCCTCAATGCGTGGATGATATCACCAGACATCCAAGGAGGCGAATTCCTCCCTTTGATTTTTTGGTCGGGATATGGTCTTGGACAGCCGAAAGAAATACAGTACATCTTTCCATTGGACCCAGCTGATATTGATGTTTTCGGGTTGGTATGTAGCCCCCCTGCGATAATCAAAGACAGTTCTCTCCAAACTACGAACTGCTTTAACTGCAGTTTTGAGGTAAAAGACGACAGTTCCATGATCAGTCAACAGACCGCTTTGCACCGGTTTTAGTACGGAGATATTATTAACATAACTGGTCACACAGGTTAGTAACCACTTCCAGGCAAATCACTTCCAGATCAGAATTTGAAAGGTCAAGTACTTCGCGACAGCAACTAAAACTACCAGATTTTACTGCTAATAAAACACCACCAGCGCGAGTTGCACGGTCCTTTCTGAATATTAGATAGCCAACAGGAAGGATTTCAGTGTTCTCAATAAACTTTGTCAGCCAGGTCTCTGTAACCCAGACGAGATCGGCGTCTTCTGCATAAACAAGCTCTTGAAAGCGAGAAAAATAAACGCTTCCCTGACGTTCACATTGCGGAGACTCTTCATGCTACGAGCATAAATTACTGGACAAGTTGCTGGTTTACCTTTTCGGAGAGACGTTTGCACGTTCGATGATGTACCAGGACCTGGGTTAACACATATGTCCCCAGCAAGCAACAGCAGATCAGCTACATGAGAACATCTGTTGTTGACTTGAAGTCCAAGGCAGTAGCGATGATTAGGCGGCAAGTTAAAGATGCTCAGCTTCGCATCGCGAGTAAAGAACCAGACAGAATATAGTCGGTCCGGGAGGATTGCTAGTTCCGAGCCAATAGCTATCTCATTAGAATTGATATCATGGTTGTTAGCTGTAAATGAAGATCTGTACTGAAGCAGAAGCATTAAATTTGTAAAGAGAAGTATTAGCGACCAAATAACCGCCATCTTGCTTAACTTGATAGAACGTACTCTATTAGTAGTAGTACTACTACTACGACTACTACGACTACTACGACTACTACGACTACTACGACTACTACGACTACTACGACTACTACGACTACTTACTACTACTATTTATTTCAAACAATAATACAAGTTGACGGGACTAACTTAAGACTTAACTTATGGCAAGATATAACATACAAGAAAATGCTTAACTATATAGTGTTGATAAAATAACCAGAGGGTTATAAAATGATCAATAATAGTTTGTAAGTAGTTCAATTAATACTACTACTATTCCTACTACTACTACTATTCCTACTATTACAACTACTACCACCACAACTACCACTACTACCACAGACTTCCACATACTACCACATACTACTTCTACTACCACTACCACTACCACTACTACTACCACTACTACCACAGACTTCCACTACTACCACAGACTTCTACATACTACAATTTCTATCACTACCATCACAACTACTACTACCACTACTACCACCACTACTACCACCACTACTACTACCACTACCACTACCACTATTAACACCACTAGTAGTGCTGCTGCTGTTACTACCACTACTGCTACCACTACTGCTACCACTACTGCTACTGCTACCACAACTGCTATCACTACCGCTACTACTACTGATACCACTACTGATACCACTACTGCTGCCACTACTACTACCACTACTGTTACCACTACTGCTACCACTACTGCTACCACTACTGCTACCACTACTGCTACCACTACTGCTACCACTACTGCTACCACTACTGCTACCACTACTGCTACCACTACTGCTACCACTACTGCTACCACCACTGCTACCACTACTACTCAGGCTGGCACAACCGGGCAAGGAAAAAAGGAGTGCAATATTTTAATTTAAAAGCTATTACTGTTTTACAGTACGCCTTATAGGTTCATTCATCGAAGGCCGTGTGGAAGTATTTCATGAAGGAACTTGGGGAACAGTATGTGATGATTCGTGGGATATCAATGACGCTCGGGTTGTTTGCCGACAACTTGGATTTACAGATGCAGACGTAGCGTACGCAGGCGATTCCGTTGAGGATGGTACTGGTCAAATTTTTCTCGATGACGTTAATTGCAATGGCAATGAGTCATCCATATCTGAATGTCCTCATGCAGGTTGGACAAACAATAACTGTGGACACGGCGAAGATGCAGGAGTTCGTTGTTCTGAGCAAGGTTTGTATATATATTGATTTATTGAAAAGTCGCATTACGCGCATTATTCAACTGTTTTACTGAAGTCCAGCGAAGCCATTCAGCTAACATGAATAAAGTGGAGCAATTTCCCAAGTGATTTTTACTATATATCATGACGAGGAAACAGATGAAAATGCGACTTTTTATTACGAAAAGCCAGCAACAAAACAAGATAGTCAAGGAGAAATAGAGGCCTTTTTAAGAAGTTAGAAGGAAAAACAATATCAAAAACAAGATTGGACTTATCTTGATTATATCACCTTTGGTTTTGCAAGTTCTTCGTGAACATCAAAAAGCTAGACGGTAGCGTACACGAAGCAAATACTTCAAACATTTATTGCTGTATCGTGAAGTTCTTTAATTATATCCACATACTTGGCAAATTGTATGCGCTAACACGTTTCCGAAGGCATCTCAACTCGCACGGCTGGTGGTTTAGAAAAGGCTGCTTGCCATGATCTATTCTAAAAGACCACACGAGTTCGAATACGAGCGAACACGAATGAACACGAGTCATAAAACACCACACGAGTACGAACACGAGTGAACACGAGTTATGAAACACCACGATCTATTCTAAAAGACCACACGAGTTCGAACACGAGCGAACACAAGTGAACACGAGTGAACACGAGTCATAAAACACCACACGAGTACGAACACGAGTGAACACGAGTTATTAAACACCACACGAGTCCGAACACAAGTGAATACGAGTCCGAAAACGAGTAAAAAATGCCAAACATGTGTATTTTCTCATTATTTCTAAAGTTTTAGCGTTCTTTCATATGATTCCTTAAATCTTGTATCATTTAAGACTATTTTATGACATCATAGATCAAAGATGGCGGAACATGCAAAATGTGGAACAATGACGTCATATGATGATGTAATGAACTTAGTAATGAGTTGCAGCGTAGTAATTAATTGAAAAAGTTACAGAGATTCATCTGGTGCTAAAAACAATGTTTCAAGATAGAAAATGAAATAATAATACTTGATAAATGGATATAACATGTACGCGTCCTATCACGTCCCAAACTACTTCATTTCTTATCAATTATTTTCAAGCAACTTCAAATATTTTACATTCTGTTGCTACTTGCTACAAGGTTTAGTAATAATAAAGAAACTTTCGATTTTGGAATCCTTGTCTGTTATATCGCTGCACCGTTCCATGTAGTATTTTTATGTATGATGTGACGTCATATGACGCCACACGTGAGACGATCGATATGTCAATCAAATTATTTTCTTGAATAGCTTATTTTCTTGAATATTTCTAGTCCATCGGGAGGGGGGGAGAAGGGGGGGGTGCAGAACTGGACTAAAATACTTCTGGAGACCCATATTAACACTATATCGCTGAAGATGAAGTACCTATTTCATGTCGCTGACTACAGGAAACGCGGGCTCAACTCAGGGTATTTATCGACAGGTTGTTTATCGACTGATCAAGGTATGTTAAGTTTGTTATCATATTTTCGCTTATCTACTAAACTACTAACAAAGGTTACCAGTTTTTAAAGTTAAATTAAACATCTACAATTCACCAATAACACTCACCAGAAAAACGATTGTGCATATACATGTATGTATATTTATATACCGAGCCCCTGCTATTATTTGTACTATTATATTATTTTGTATAAGGCGAAGCTAAATAAATCTAATTAATATAGGCTCCCGAAACGATAAAGTTTGTCAAGGACTGAGGTAAGAAGTTTTATTTGTAGCCGGTTGCATACGCTTAATATATACATATTTTATTTTTTGTTCTGGAGATCATATGATCGTTTGTCATATTTTCCAATACAAATTTTGCAACGAAATATCTTTGGAAACTTCTTTGAATTGAAATAGTTTTTGCGTAAGAAGATATGATTCCAGTAAAATTTGTCATGTACGCTGATTAGGGAAAGGGGTGTAATGCGCCCGCGGAAATACCAAAGCATGACTTTTTGATTATTTAAAATAATTGTATTAAATTGTTTTCTAAAATGTTGCCAGAAAAGATTTTCCTGTACTGATCAATGATTTCATTGTCCTATGTTACCATGGTAACCACGTTTTATGAGGTCATAATTAAAAATGACAGTAGCGGAATCGCAGAACAATGACGTAATTTCATGACGTCATCAACTTGGTAATGTCGACAGTTAGTACCCTAAGATGCGGAAATTGATCATGTTGTATTTCAAACAATATTTTAAGATATAAATCAAAACAATGTATAGAGTTTGGTCCCGTGTCCTAGCACGCTACCACCGACTGAGCTACAGAAGCGTTGCTGTCGGAGCTTTAAAATAATTTTACCTAATAATATTAGATTTGACACCTGAGAAGAGCAATATTTGACATATAGATTAGATAACTGACCATGAAAAGAAATAAAACCTTTGGGGATGTAGCACCACTCTCACCTTTTGGCAACCACACTCCTGCTTGAAAATAAAACTAATACAGCGTGCGTCTTTGAGGAATTAATGTTGTTGGACCGTAAATAACAGAATTTGTGATTTTTTTAAGATGTCCAAAAGAAAATATACTAGCTTTACCAAATTTCGACCATCACGTACGTTGTACGTGCCTCCATTGACGACTCCTGTGTTATCTCTGCCCACTGAAACCTCTGAACTCATGATCAAAAGTCTGAACTGATCAAAAGTACCTCGTGAAACCGTGTTTGTTCTTTTTTCTCATAAGCACCGGGTGTTTCATCAGCTTCTACGTCGTATGGATGCTTCAGTTTCGCAAATTTTTTATTGACAACGTGCTATAAATTCTTGTTGGCTTGCTTTCCGTCATTCGTTCAGCAGGAATGCCCTTCTTCAAACAAATGCGGAATATACTCTTAAGGTCAGGACTTGTGTAACTGTAGATTGGGAGTTTCTTATCTCCCCTGTAATAGTCAAGTTTTGGAAAATCATCATCTGCATCTGAATCAAGAAAACGATTGTTTTCTTCATCGACATTGATTGATTCTGAATCACTAGAGAATACTGCATCATCAACACTAGTGTTTTCTATTTTGGGAGGAATTACATTTTCTGATACTTTTTGGAATGTGTATTATGCAATCATTTGAATCATCACTCCCATTATCATCGTCGCCAGTGAGGTCGACAGTTATAATACCTCGTGCTCGTTTTTCTTTGTCTTCTTTCCTAAAGCTGGTTAGAAAAATAGCAGTACATAAGAAAACCTTGGAAACGTTTCAGACGGCATTTACAAGATACGTCTTCTTTGTTATGCCAATAGCATAATATAATGAAATCTATGGACAGCTTAAAAACCTGTCGTCATACACATTGAACTGTTCAACCATTATCATGCACTACTATTTTAACACCGGAAATCCTGTCCCAATAATTGCATCATCGCATGGCAATGCATGTTACTCGTCCGTACGCTAGATCTTTTGTTTCACGAAATGTGAAAGATCTTTTGTTTCAAGCAAGAAGTTAAAGACATTCTTCGTACAGATGTTCGTGCTCCAAAGATGATTTACGGCGCACAGTTACTATTTATAGACCAAAACTCAGACAAAAAACCCAAATCTAAATACCAAATGAACCATTTGCCATTGTTTAAGACGTGAATTTAATTATAGACTCAGACAAACATTGGGCAAATACGTCATCTGTGCGCAACGCCATTGCTTCGTTCTTTAAAATTACATTACTCTAGGTTTAGCTAAAAGTTGTTAATAAATACGATTTCACGTTCTTGATTTATGTCAGTAAATTTAAGTTAAAATTGACGGATATTCTATAATCGCTCCATGGCATTTGGTTGCATGCTATGCTAAATTATAATCATCGCTGCATATTTTGAAAACTATCTTTCTGAATTTTGAATAATAATATGTAATTCATCTTAGAGTTTACATATCATGACCAGTTATCATGGCCTGCCTCGCCACTACAAAATAGCGAAAGCTCGAGAAAAAGCTTGTTATCGTGTGGGGTATATACGTCTGGTTCAATGCTAAACACATTGAAAATTGATCATCGTAACGCTGACATTATCATTTCATAATATTGATCTTATCCTAACGCTGACCTTATCATTTGGCCGGACGCAGACACGGACGCGGGTGCCAAGGGTATAGCAATAGCTCTTCTGCACTAACGTGCAGGGTATATACGACGAGGCGGTTGGGTCGGGCTGGCTGATTGCCGAATAATTTCTAAGTACATAAACCGTTTTTACGAAGAATATGCACGTTCTCGTAATATAAGAGACACGTACGTTATGTATGTAGACTCCGTAATTCCAAAACTGTTTTCAGAATCGAAATCGAGTAAATATGGGCCGAGATAGCGTTCAAAATCTACATAGGCCGAACCGGCTTTTAAGGATTGGGATTTGCTATAAACCCGGGCGATGATCGAGGTGAGCATGAAATCTTGTTGGTCAGCAGTCACATTAACTGGATAACATCAAGGCAATCGAGGTGTGACGGTTAGGAAGACACTTAAGGCGGGGGGTTAGTGGTAGAAAACTAATTAGGTGGCGGGTTAGGGTTAGATCCTAAGTTGTTTTGAGGTTAGCGGTTATTTCATGGTTATACATCGATATATACATCGATTCCCTCGATGTTATCCAGTCAATGTGACTGCTGACCAACAATATTTCATGCTCATCCTCGATCATCGCCCGGGTTATAGCAAATCCTTGTTATCAACAGACGCGGTCTGAGCACTGGGGACCATGTATGGGGGAAAAGAAACTCTAGCGGTGGGGTGGGGGGTAGTGGTAGAAAAGGCGGGCGAGGGGATTATTACGAATTCGTATTTCTAGTTAAAATAATCTTCTATTATCGCCCAGTGTATGGACAAATATTAACCGTGATTCACTGTATGTATATATTTATAGTACTGTAATACAAATTTAACCATCAATATGGTAATTCATATTTTTGGTATTGGAAAATATGTTGATAGTTATTATAATGGTAAATAGCCGGGGTACAATTCTTGTATTTTTACTAATTTACATATTCATTTACAAAGTTGTATAATGTGTAGCATGTTTTGTTTTATTGTACTCAGCCATTCCTAATAAAACTCAAATTCACATTATACCAGATCTCCATTTCCGTTTTTATAACCTATACTCGCCTATCCCCCTCTCTAGGCCTTTTTAATGCTTATACATAAGCAAAGAAAACATTGGTGACAACATGAAACAGGAAGCTTATGAGAGTACCTTGAAGTATAAAAAGTTGCACTGAATCTTTTATTTTTGTTAATTTATTACTTTACCTTTCTATACTGGGCTTTTTTGCTCTTCTGGAGAGGGGGTGCGTGGCGCGGAAAGTGCCCATGACTAATATCTGCAGAATTATTTGAACTATTCAAGTAAAATTTTGTGTGCTTAATATATAACATTTAAATTTTCATTGGCACAAAATTATCGTATCACATATGGCGTCATATGACGTCACAGGTTACGTCGTACCTAATAATACTACATGGCATGGTGCAGCGAAATAATGGACAAGAAGGATTCCCAATTAAATTGAAAGTTTCTTTATTATTACTAAAGATTGAAGCAAGTAGCAAATATAGAATGTTTAAGAAAGATTTGAAGTGGTTCTGGTGATAGGAGGAGCAAGTGTTATATCCATTTATCAAGTATTATTATTTCATTTTCTATCCCTAAACATTGTTTTTGTACCAAATGAATCTTTGCAACTTTTCCAACTAATTGTTATAATTACTAAGTTGATTACGTCATCATCTGACGTCATTGTTCCACCATTTTGCATGTTCCGCCATCTTTGATCTATGATGTCATAAAATAGTCTTAAATATTCCAAATTTAAGGAATTGCAAGGAATCATGATATGAAAGAATGCTAATTAAAATTATTCAAAACTTTAGAAATATTGAGAAAAAGACATATGTTTAGCATTTTTTGACTCGTGTTCGGACTCGTGTGGTGTTTTCTGACTCGGGTTCACTCGTGTTCGGACTCGTGTGGTGTTTTATGACTCGTGTTCGTACTCGTGTGGTGTTTTATAACTCGTGTTCTGACTCGTGTTCACCCGTGTTCGTACTCGTGTGGTGTTTTATGACTCGTGTTTGCTCGTGTTCGACCTCGTGTGGTCTTTTAGAATAGATCGCTTTCCATCGAAAAAGGCGAGACAAGCTTATAAACAACCTTGTTTGAGCGTATAGCCAATAAAAATGAGAAAACCAATAAATGCACGCTATATTAGCGAAAGCCTTGCATGCGAAAGCCTTGCATGCGAAAGCCAGACTGATGACTGCTAAAATTCTTACAACAAACCATCGGATCTCAGTTTTTTGCACAGACCTCGATCACTCGCTGCGCTCAATTGGTCGGTACTGAAAAACCTCAGTCCGATATCTCACTGTACATTACTCACGTTCGGACAATAAGCAGTTAATCATACTAGAAAAAATCTTTTCGTAATTTTTATAAATAAACAACTGACAACTTTAGCTTTTCCTGTACGCTATTATTTGAGCTTCATATACAGTATGGCATCGCTTCGAAAGTGTACGACAAAGGCCAGTTTTCGTAAAAATTCATATAAGTTTCTTCCACTCAAACAGCTTCTTTCCAATATGATGAATGAAATGTTATAAAATTAACTTTGTAAATAGCAAAAACAAATATCAAGCTTTCGAAATCCGAGAGTGAAAGTTTGTCGAAGTTTCCGATCTTCAGGGCAGGCGGCTGATTATACCAACCTTTATATACCGAAATTTAAACGCTATCTGAGACTATACTGAATTATAAGACTGAAGTGGACTGATATATTATTACTATTACTAAAAAAGGAAGGCAATATTTTAATTTAAAAGCTATTACTGTTTTACAGTTCGCCTTATAGGTTCATTCATCGAAGGCCGTGTGGAAGTATTTCATGAAGGAACTTGGGGAACAGTATGTGATGATTCGTGGGATATCAATGACGCTCGGGTTGTTTGCCGACAACTTGGATTTACAGATGCAGACAAGGCGTACACAGGCGATTCAGTTGAGGATGGTACTGGTCAAATTTTTCTCGACGACGTTAATTGCAATGGCAATGAGTTATCCATATTTGAATGTCCTCATGGAGGTTGGACAAACAATGACTGTGGACACGGCGAAGATGCAGGAGTTCGTTGTTCTGAGCAAGGTTTGTATATATTGATTTATAGAAAAGTCGCATTACGCGCATTATTCAACTGTTTTACTGAAGTCCAGCGATGCCATTCAGCTAACATGAATAAAGTGGAGCAATTTCCCAAGTGATTTTTACTATATATCATGACGTGGAAACAGATGAAAATGCGACTTTTTATTACGAAAAACCAGCAACAAAACAAGATAGTCAAGGAGAAATAGAGGCCTTTTTAACGTCAAGTTATAGAAGGAAAAACAATATAAAAAACGAGGTCGGACTTAAACATTCTTCAAAATACCTAGAATTTCAATCAAGTTTTTCATGAACGTCAAAAAGCTAGACGGAAACGAATACGAAGCAAAGACTCCAAACATTAATTTCTGTATCGTGCATATTTTTATATTCACAATCGGTTTACTTACCAAAAAAATCAGTTTACTTTAGAAAGGAGAGCCTGCAAGAAACCCCCAGGTTTTTTCATTAACGCCCACATCGAAGATCATATTACCTCAGCCAATCAGCGCTCACCGGAAGTAAAGCAACGCGACTTGTCAAATTAATAACAACATAGTCGTTCAGTGGTTTTATAATTTTTATTCACAATATTCACAATATTCACTGGTTTACATATATATATATATGCTTTCAACGCCAACAAAGCCTGCGAGACACGGTCGCCGACGATTGTACGAAGTTAGGAGTTGTGGTTCAACAAACTATAGAACATTCGGAGCGGGTTTGTTCTCCATGTGGCAGGAAAATAAAGAACGGCGCGGAAATTGTCTCATGGCTCAACGAAAAACTAGAGCTCGACAATTTGTTATACGTTGACGAACCAGGCCATCAACAAAAACGTGTTCTGTGAACAACCATTACTCCGGAGAGGAAAAGGCGTCATTTTAAATTTCAAAATACCAGCAAGTATTTTAGACTTTATAGCTCACCTTTTACCGTTGAACAAACACCTCAACGGGAATTACCCAACATTTCTCAATTGAGAACACGGGTATTGCCCATGCCAGGCTACCGTCTAAGCAGCCTGGGGAGAGCCTCAGCTGAATAATAATTCTAGAACTCCCTTGGCGGCCATTTTGCACTCTTGCGCACACGTGTATTAAAAACGCTTTGGATCTTCTTTGTTATATTCGTAATTGGTGTATCGAACGGAAGAGAATGAGGAGAATGCGAATCAGCGACAATCAGAGGGAAACCCTGGATAATTTTTACGAGCGTGGCATGGTCGGAACGGGCACAAATTATAGAGAGATAATTGGAAATGCTAAACTAAAGACCGGTTTGACAACGATGCAAGTGCTGGTAAGAAGTTGTAGATTTGATTTACCATAAATTAGCTGGCTAGTCACAAATCACAATTCATGTTTGACTTCATAGTTATTATTAATTTTATTGTTTGCAGAAATGGATTGGTAATCGAAAAAGAAAAAGACCCGTCGACTCTGTGCGAGAACGAAATGCTGAAGATGATGCTCAGCTAAAGAAGGCAAAAGCTGTTCGAGGTCCAACTGCATACAATCTCTTTTGTGGAGACTTCTTTAAAACAGGTAGGAACATAGACACATAGTGACTGTTAATGTTTTCTTTAGTGATAGTTTCAGTATATACATCACAAGCGTTTTATTAAAGCCTTGAGTTGAGATAAAATTATCAAGAATAAATATATTTTGATTTATTTTGCAATTAATAATTATGATATTAACGAATACAATATGGTAAAATATTTCAGTTTAATATTTACTATTGGGCAAGATTGAAGCTTCAGCCTGATATATTATTTTACAAATTAAGCCTTGATATTTTGTAACATTGGGCAAATATTAACTAAATCCAGTTTAGGTATTTTTTTCAAACATCACCCCAATGAGGGTGAAGTATATTATATCAATTGAAGTATATAATATCAAACATACCACCCCAATGAGGTACAGCTGTGCACTTGCAAAAATGCACAGTCTGTATCAGCTCTTGATATGCGATCTGTTCAGAGAAATATAGTGATCCGTGATACAGCATGTTGTATATCTATATCTTACCTACAGTATATCTCCACAGAAATGTTACAGTTTGTTAAGCCTGTTTTCCATATACAGTTATAATTGACTATACATGGGTGATTGATTCCCGGACAGGAATCGAACCTGTAACCTTCTCATTGCTGGTGAGACGCTCTAACCATTGAGCCACTGAGACTCAGATGAAGAGCGAAGGTTACAATGATGTACTGGTTCAATTGATATAATATGTCCTGCCTATATGCGGCAGTCACTATATATCGGTAATCTTTGGATGTGTTAATAGATATATACACTGCTGTAGTGAATGTGGGAGAGCTTGGAGTAGACAGACGATACATGGGCGATCGTCAAACTCGTATCCTCAGAAAATGGGCAGGAATCAATAATCACTCACCGGCAATCAGAAGGTTACAGGTTCAATACCTGTCCGATACTCAGAATAATTTTTCTGAGGACAAGCTTGACGATCGGCTATGTATCGTCTGTCTACTCCAAGCTCTCCCACTTTCACTACGGCAGTGCATGTATATATATTAACACATAGTTATAATTGTTGTAACTCAGTTGGCGATTGCTAGAAGTTCAGGTCACCCTCGTTATTACGGCCATTTTTTTTGTCCGGGCAAAACACCAATACATTTCCTTATAAAAATACCCCATTAATACAGTCACCCTGTTAATACAGCCAACGGCCACATTGTATAATCCCAATGTTAAGTGCTTTTGGTGTAATAAGAATGACAGTCTGAATAACAGTACTCTAATATGGAAAAATTCGTCATTAATTAATAGCTCAACATGCCATTTACAATTATGATTATTTGATAGGTGACTGCAAAGAATTGCCTCGTGAGGGAAAAAATAAGTTAGCTTCAGCAGCATGGCTAACAAAGAGCACTGGTGAAAAAGAACAGTACCAGAAATCAGCAGATGATATGAAGTTGGCAAAATTGAACGAATTGTCTGAAGAGCAAAAAAATAAATTAATAAAACGGCACAGAAAGAAGCTTTTAGATGAGGTAAGAGTAGATGTGTTAGTTTTAAGATTTATTGATTTTCTGATATCTACCTTTGTATAATAAAATGATTGTGCCTCTGACATTGAAGATGTTGATACAATTAAGACAAAACCATTGACATGCAGCCTGGCAAGATTTGACAAAATAATAAAACTCAGTTTATTATTAGAAGCTGGCTTATACAGTATGGCTACAGAGAGGGTATCCAATCTCTGTGGTGCATGATAACCTCCCTCCTCCCAAAAATGTTCAGAAATTTAAAAGTCCAAAGTCCACCACAAGCCTAAGGCCAATGTAACATCATGTCAGCTTCTGTATGGTGCACTAAAGTATAATGTCAGATTCATTCACAGTTTTTTGAACATTGAATTTCTCAAATTGGGAGTTTGTGTCGTCCATCCACTTTTCATTATAGGATATCCGAGAACACCCTAAAAGCTTTGATAATCGTGAAACTCTTGACTTTTTTATAATGCAATTCTTGCAATCTGCAATGTTGCAAAAAATGGAATGTTTCATAAAATGGAATGACTATAAGAAAAAGGTCATTTTCTGAAATTATGTGAAATTTGCATTATAATTAACCTTAAACCTTTCATCTTGTTGCCTACACTGTAACTATCAAATTAAACTTTCCCAATTAAAATTAAGAAAATGTTATCATACTTTGCTTTCCTTTGTATAATCCTAATAGATACTAATTTTTGAAGATTTGGGATGCGAAGTTGCAACAATGTTGCAAGACAATTCCGGAGAAATATACCATCTGGGGAAGCCAACATGGAACCATGTTCTTGGCTTCATATCCTGATGTTGTAGTCAAATTTCGTGAATAATTTTGTAAGTACAGTCACTCTGACTTATTTTGTTTTTCAAAAATTATTGAAGGAAAAAACTCAGTGATGGAGTGCTATATAAATATTATTGTGACATATATAAATATTATTGTCTTTTACAGGAAAATGTTTTTGGAATAACTGTTATTAAATATTTTGTTGCTGTTGTTAAATTAATAGGTAATTACTCACAAGTTTACAGCATTAATGATGTTCAGAATCTATTCAATAAGAAATATAGTAAGTACTTGTGTCTACTTGCATAATTTGAAAAATTAGTAGTCAGAATGGAAATTCTATTTACTGTACTGTACTGTACTGTACTGTAATTTCAAATGCTTATCAGATTTAATTTATTGCTGGCTAAAGTATAAAAGGAGCTAGAAACTGATTTGCCATACATGGTACTGTATAGTAGCAACTCAATGCTGTCTATTGGATTGCTGTGGGTTGTATCTTTGATTTGTAAAATCATCTCATCTGGTGTTATAGACAGGAAAATAATAATTAATAAAGGGGTCGTATCTGGCACTAGACAAAAAATTGGGCATTATACACTTTATTTTGCAGTTATTATTATATAGTTCAGAATCAGTAGGTACATGGTATCTTAGTTTAGTCCCTGAAAGTTTGTAATGTTTTGTGTTCTTTAGGTGAAGCTGTTGGGAAACCAAGCAGAGTTCCTTATCTAAAAGGCGGTTACAAAGTTGAGGGTTTACCAGATGGCATACCTTTTAGAAAGCCATACCATTATGGAGTTCTTCAGTGCAAGAAGATTATGTTGCAAGCCAGAGAAATAAAGTTTACTATAGTCATAGATCAAAGTTTACACATTGAGAAGTCTGGCAGCTTAAATTTGTATCTATTATTTACTTTGATCAAAAATTGGTTATTTTTGTGCTTTTCAACCTCGTACCCAGGCTTTTCACAGGTGAGGCAGGTGAAAAGACTGGGTATGAGCTTGTACTTTTTTATTACCATTTTTTCCCAATCTACCAACCCTTAAAATTTTGATCCATGCCCTGAAGTATCAAATTGGTGTGGCCTAACTTGAGTTATTAATAATTATTTTAAAAAACTATTCCAGCTTCCAATGTATATATTTGTATAAAGTAGAAAATATATGTATGTATTTGTTCTTATTAACAACTCTATAACAATTTATCCTTGTCAACAGTGTAATTAAATGTCAATGATCAAGGGCCCCTATGAGTACCCATAGCAGTAATACGTGCAAGATGGCACAATTTGCTTTTATGCACTACAGCCTTCTGAAGGAGGAATGACTTTAACCCATTGTTGTTGTTATTACATGTAGCCACACAAACATTTGAAATCTTGACAATTTCATCTTGCAGAAAATTTACGAATCTTGTCATCTCCTCCATAATCATGGCCATTTCTTCTTTACACCTGTCCTTTAGAAAGACCAAATTAATTAACTTCTTTTTTATGCTCACGGGCACTGTTAAACTGTGTGTAGTGCAGCTTGGTTGGTAGATATCTCCCAATGGATCCTTAATATTTGCAAAGGTTAAGTTGTCTTTTATCATTTCATTCAAAGGCATCTCTTCACGGACACCACTAACTTATTTATTTGTTTGGAAATCTTTATTGCAATTGCTTGTCCATCTAGTAAATAATAAAAAATACAGTACAACAGTGCTGAGTATACATCAAACAAACAAAATTGAAGCCAGACAATTATTATTGTAGCCATTGAGAACTTACTAGCATATTTTCTCTTTAGCTCTATCAGAAATATTCTCTCAGAAGCCAACTTCTGAAGCTTAAACAATAGTTCATTCTTTCTTTTAATTTGTAACCTTTGTTTTGCATTTAAAAAACAAGGATTTTCTTCATGCCATGGTACTCTTAATCCAAATTTCTTCTCGATGCTTCTTAATGTTTTTTCGGGTTGTTAAATAGAGCAGAATTTGTAATAATTATATAAATATTTAATTAGAACTAGTATTTAAATAGTATTTCTGAAATTTGCTACAAATGCACAATATTATACTGACATACTATATTACCTGTTGATCTTGCTGTCCAGTATACCCACTCCGCTAGGTTCATGGGCTGTTACGTATGTTAACTCATTCTGTAGTTTTTTGTTTCCATTAAAAGGTCCACATAGGACTCATCCCAAAGCAATTCTAATACTAAAGAATACACAACAACTTCAATAAAGAATACACAAACTATAGAATAAACTTTGGTAATCATTAATATCTACACTGATGTAGTGAATATATGGGAGAGCTTGGAGTAGACAGACGATACATGAACGATCGTCAAGCTTATACTGCAACAGCCAACCTTGTTCTCTAGGCACTATTTCGTCCTCTTCTCCCTGGGCCCACTTTCTTACAGACTCTTCACTATCACCTGAGTATATGAAACAAATAATCTGAGTGCATTATTTTATTAAGATACACTATACAGGTACATATTACTATACAGTATTATACATAATGTAATTTGTTACAAGAAATATAGGAAAGTAAATACTGTAAAACCATCACTCAACCTGGCAAAGCAGAGAGAAGTTCATTTATCTGGTCCTCTACTGTGAATAGAAGAGTTTTGGATCTGTTCAGTTTTTCTTTTAAAATTGGACCTAAAATTGGGAAATTTTAGTAGAATTTGAATGGCAATTCTGAGATGTTTTTGTTGCAAAACATCGATTTCATCCCAGCAAAGCAAAATAGATTTGGGGACAAGATCAGCAAAACATATTAATGTTTTATATGTTATATTATTTTACCAAATCTCTCAAAGAGATGTTGACGATAATGCAAGGAGGCATCGGTTAGAACATCAACTCTTTTGTCAGTGGCCATTTCTTTAGTGATAGATGAGAATTGACGCAGAAATTACCAAAACCTCTCCACACCTTCACCATCACTCAAACCAGCATTCAGTGTTCTTCTAGGATTAAACTTGACCTAGAATCAGAAATGAAAAATATTGGAATGGTGTTTTCCCAACCTAAATGCAGGGGTTGGTTGTCTGAGCTCCTATAAACTGCAGTTTACTTAGCTTCCTCTTCTGGGCAGAATTTGTCATTTAAACAAGTCAGACCTGATTAGATTGACACCATAATGTATATAGTTTGAACTATTGTTTTGCACACCAGACTAAACTTTAGTAAACAATAGCGTTGCGCACAGATGACGTATTTGTCAATGTTTGTCTGAGTCTATAATTAAATTCACGTCCTAAACAATAGGAAATGTTCATTTGGTAGTCAGATTTGGTTTGTTTATCTGAGTTTTGGTCTATAAATAGTAACTGTGCGCTTCGCTATTACATGTAATGAATATACAGTCATGTACCTGACAGGATGCCTTGTGTCCATAACAATGAAAGATTGGCACTGCAAAAGTCACATTTTGTAATAGCTCTTCCTCAGCATTATTCTTAAAAGAAAAGTGGACAATTGAAAATATTAATTAATTATTTAAATTTAGCTACTATATTTACAGAATTATTGTACTAGTAAATGACTTGTCAACAAATTAAGAACAAAAAAATAATAACAAAGAGAATTTGTTTGTGCAGGAGACAAAACTCCCCAGTATATATAACACTGTTTTATTCATCCAGCATCCTAATTTACAGTACATGCAATTTGACACAATACCACTAAAGTTTACATACCTTTAAATGAGTTGATAAAATACAAGCAATATCATACATTAACACCACTTGCAAATATTTTCCATTGATACTGTCTTTCAGCTTCTTTAATTCGTAAACAGAATAAGAAATCCTAATTTAAATGGAAAAAATATCACAATTCATATTTCTGTAAACAAAAAACATACATGTATTCAGAATGCCAATGTCTATGGTACTGTATACAACTCTATAAAATAGACAATGAGAGTTCACTATATATTAACCAACTGTAGCAGAAACCTTTCTCCATGTTTTATATTCAACAAGCTCTTTGGAAAGTCATGTCGACAAACTCTTCCAAATACACCCTTTTCATCTAATATTTTGTTTTTCCCTTTGCTTCTCAAAGCAGGCAATACTTCCCCTGCATGGAATCGACTGCAGTCCTAAATAATAAAAAGTTCAAACAAGACTTATGAGCAAGAGAAAAATCAAACATACTTAGCTAGTTCAAGTATGATAATGTTGTGACTGTCAGCTAGAGCCCACAGAAAGGGATTAGAACCCAAATGGAGACTGGCCTTGATAGTATAAGTATAGGTTATATACCGTGACCGAGGTGTTTAAGCGATATATCAACCCGAGGGCGAAGCCCGAGGGTTGATATATCGCTTAAACACCGAGGTCTAAGGTATATAACCGCCTTATATCACCATTGGCGAGGTATTCTGACAATAATTTTGTATTTTTTAAATCTAGTCAGAGCTGAGTTTCTTTCGAGTCGTTTATATGTCAAAAAACTGTGAATTAATGTGGAATATTTAGAATGATAATATGCAGTCTCTTGGGTTTTCCTACTGTTCATCAGTTCAACTCCGCATTCAAATTTTGGGTGTTTAGATTATTCGTATTGTTTTCATTAACTGCATGCTCTTGCAGAAGCATGGCAGACTCAGACGAAGAGATGTTTATAACGCAAAATAGGTTTGATGTCAGCTTGCCTGACTTTGGCTTTGATCTGTCCCAATTTTTGGGAATTGAAGAGGCTGATGTAAATTTACCACAAGAGCTCCAAACAACAGCTACTAGAGCAAAATGCGACACCAATAGCGCGTTTTTAAAAGAAACGTCGGTCCAAGGTGAGAAATTTCTTTTCAGTGGGCCAATATCGGACAAAGAATTGGAAAGTCACATTTCATCTCGAGTTCCTAAAAGCACTGAACGTCAAACACAGTGGGCTGTTCGTATTTGGCAGGAATGGACGCGAGAAAGAAAGAAGCTAGCACAAAAAGGAAAAATGAAGGTTGTGAGTGTAGCCGTAATTTCAAGTTTTCTAAGTGCAATGTTGTCATAAAGAATTTGTAATATAGTTAAATGTGATTGATTTTTTGCGATAAGATTTATACTAGTCTTATTTACAGCGTGAAAAGCGAGAGATTGTCGGTAATGAGATTCATTATTACTATCATTTTTGGCGGAGATATAATTGATTGATGTTTTTACATTTCTCTGTCAGTTGTAGTGCAATACATGTTGTATTTTTTTGTTGTGTTAATTTATGAAATATCTGTTTACGTTTTAAGCTACAGCAGTTTTGAATATTTTTAGGGCAAGTACTGGGCTGAATAATCTGTTAGTGGATTTACAGGTTGATAACTAGTTATCAACCTCATAAATAATTTCATGAGGTTGATAACTAGTTAACAACCTCATGAATAATTTCATGAGGTTGTTAACTAGTTATCAACCTCATGAATAATTTCAATTCAATAGATTTATCAGCCCCGCACTCCCCTGAAAATATTCAAAACCGCCCCCAACTTTATGACAGTTGGATTCCCATGCGTGTTATCAGAAATAAAGACCTGTAGAGAACAAAGGATACTGAGCCAATGGTGATATAATATAGTACATGTACAGTACTGCCTAGAAATAACCTAACAGAAACCGCGGTTAACCGAGGGTCATCCGCGGATCATCCGCGGTGCAACCTGGGTTCATCTCCGGTTCAACCGAAGTCGAACCTCGGTCGGTCCGCGGTTCAACCTCGCGTAACCTAACCGCAATATCAACCGCCATGCGTCTTTCGGAATATGTCGTTTATTTCCGAAGTTTGGCGTCGTTTGACACATGGTTTAAGTTCTGTTGCGGTTCGAAGAAATTGGAAAGCTGTCAAAATATGCTAAGTTACGGCAGCGATGTAGAATATTACTTATTTCAGAATATAATATCGTTTGCTATGAATTTGATAATATCGTTTGGGAGAACTTGTGGCAACTTAAAATTAAATACTTGTGCATTATCACAGGGAGCCGTAACGTCTATTAGTGAAGCGAGTTTCACATTAAAGCGGGTTTGTTTGGTATTTTTACACTTTTTGGTATTGTTAATTTTGTCGACAATCAGGACAAATTACAGCCAACAGACCAGAAAGGCAATGAGTCAGTGTTTACATCAATTCGGAAGCCTAAGCCGTTGACTGTGCGAATCGCGCGCGTATAGAAAGCAACTTTATTTCGGTAGTGATTTGTTTTGACGTCTAATGTAGTTGTTAGGTAAAATTTTAGCTTGAAAATCGGCTACATGATAGATTAAAGGTTAATGCTCACAGTCGCTTTGAAAATTTTGTAATTGAAAGCTGTGATAAACATTTTTAGTGGAGACCTTTCGTATCATCTGTGCTCCGACTTGAGTCGACCACCGGAAGTTAATTTGTCAAACACGCCACCATCTGTCAGTGTTTTACACAAAATAAATAATATTTTGTTAACATATAGTTTTCTCCTAGAGTAGACTGCACGTCTGCACCAGCGCTCCGATATACATAAATACCAAATAAACCCGCTTTACTGTTAAACTCGCTTCACTAATAGACGTTACGGCTTCCTGTGGCATCACGTTACTCGCCTGGTTCATCACTCAATCGCCATTCAATCAAATAAAAAACAGTCCAATGAGCGCGAGCAACAAGTTAATACTACCGTAGACTTGCAAACTGCAATTTAGCGGAAAAACTGCCTTGCTATAGTACAATGCCGAATCTTTGACGCTTGATGATTTTGTCATCTTATATGACATGTTGGCATATTGAATCAATATGATTTCAATATGATTTATCGATTTATCATAGTAAATATGATATGACCCACAGGCAATGAAAGGTAGCGATACTCCAAATATATACCGCAGATACATATACTCCAATTTAAAAGATCTTGTTATATGACTGTGTTTCTGGAACATTCTAATTCGCACAATTAGTTCGCCCACACGCGAGAAATTTATGACACGTCACGCTAGGTCAGAAATTTCGCAGAGGTCAGAAATTTCGCTTGACACCGGATATACGCGCGCCGATGGCGATGTATATATGGTCACATATATGAATTTATATATCTTCGAATGCTGATAATTCTGACACTAGTACTATTGGGAACTAATGGCATCAACAACACTACAAGACCAGCCGCTTTGTGTCTGTCATGCCATATTTTAAATCACACAATATCTCGCGTTCGGAGTTAAGATGTTCTTCAACAGTTTAAAATATATTTTGGTCTTACTCTGACGAAGGGCACCGCTCGAAAGTCAGCCTGTATATCGTTGCTAAAAATCTTAACAGTTCACCACCTTTTCACTTTGCTATATATCCCAAACACTGTCAACGCAACATTCTACTTTTTTACTATACTCTCAGATATTCTATCGCTGCGATATGCCTAACCTTAATTAAGTAGTTTCGTCAAGGTCTCCATCACGAAATGGTAAGTAATTTGCTTCCTTTGTTACCGTCGATCAGTAACCATGACCTTACTTATTTTATCTAAGACCCGTTTTTCCAGTCGTATTACTTTAAATTTTGGAGGTCATATTTCGTTACTAAAAATCTTTGCAATATGTCATTTACACTCGTTCTTAATAACGACGCACAGCCATACATGTAGTTGAAGTAAGAATCAACTCAGACAAAACACTCTTAAAATAATGTCTAAATCACCGTTTGCCGACACAATAGCGTCCTGAATACCCATTGAATAGAATAAAAATATTCATTTCATTTGCTTTCGTGTTCTTACGAAGGACGAATAATAGTGGTGTTTCGTCATAACTTTACGTCACAGATACATATTCGTTCCCAGGCTCCCATCCCATTTTTGTGCGATTAAATTTGATCAATTTTGCCTATTTGCGTTTGAATTAATACCCTTACAATACGTATATCAAAATATAAATTACTAATTTGGAGTAAGTTTGGTTAAGTGTATCGAGAAATCGAATAAAAAATTTCGTTTCATTTCCTCTTTAAGTTAGATAAGCAAGCGGGGCGCGTACGAATCACACGTTGGTCTTCCGAAAGTGAAAATTAATCCCCATACCCCAGGGACGCGAGTTAATTTTTAACTCCGAAACACGGGTTGGTTTTTAACTCCAAAAACGGGAGTTAATTTAACTCCACAAAACGGCTTATTTTGAACCTTTTTTTTTGGACCCGAATTTTGGAGTTAAAATAACTCCCTGAAAATAACAGTGTATATATATATATATATATATATATATATATATATATATATATATATATATATATATATATATATATATATATATATATATATATATATATATATATATATATATATATATATATATATAAATATATATATATATATATATAAATATATATATATATAAATATATACAAAAAAAGTATTATTCGGGTGATTAAAAGTTCAGTCTCTAAACGATCAACATTTACCGGCGTTTGCGGCTTTATTTTCCAAGTATTTAGCGACGTTGTCGTCGTTTATCAGATTTGTTAGTAAGCTTGGCGTCGATGGTCGATCGCGGAGTGTGTTCCATTATATACAGCCGGGTTTGTTACATCAGTGCTTGTAGTGGCAAGGTTCGGTGGCGCAGGGATTGTTTAGGTTGAAATTTCGGCATAATGACTCGGTGGGATAGCGGCTTTGGAGGTTTGGTGTTGGTCATTGGCGATGGAAGTGATTGTTTTTTCTGGGAAATGGTCGTAGAGCGAAGATGGCGCTGGTGGTGAAAGGTCTGGTTGTGGTTGGTGAGGACTTGATTGCGCGTGACGGATCCAACGGCGTTGAAAAAGGGTTGATTATGTGGTGTCGGGAGAGAGTCTTCGATTGACGAGGAGATTAGGCAACGTAGCGTGTTTAACTGTTCGGTAGTAAAACCACCGGACGTCGGTTCTTCTTGGCGCTAGGCGTGGGTTTCAATTTCTTGCGAAGGTAGGTCTGGTACTGATGACTGGGATGTAGTTGACGAAGTTGAGGGCTGGTTTTCTTCAGGTGGCGTGGGTTGGTTCTTCAAGGCAGTGGTTAACCTCGCGATCAAGGCGTTTCGTGAGCCGGTTGTGACCAAGTTGAGTTGGCTAAGGCGAAGTCGTAGAACCTCTGTTGTTAGTTGCCTCAGATGGGAAGGAGTTTCTTGTTGGATACGACTGCTGTGGTTACTACGTGTTTTGGGCATCTTGAAAATATTTCTTTCTTTTAGTGACTACCCGTGTAGGATTATTCCAGGGAAATAAATGCTAGAATGACTAAAGTGACTGGCGAACCTGCAGGGGTTGGGGCCGATAGGATAATGTGTCTTTGTTCTTGGTTGAACAAAGGTTGTACTCTTGCGACAGTTCCTTGCTCGTATTGACCATCGTCAGTACGTGATAGCTCTGTGAGCGATGTTGCTAAGTCATTAACCATAATTTATATCTTATTATATAAATTAATACTTTAAAAGCTATTACTGTTTTACAGTTCGCATTATAGGTTCATTCATCGAAGGCCGTGTGGAAGTATTTCATGAAGGAACCTGGGGAACAGTATGTGATGATTCGTGGGATATCGATGACGCTCGGGTTGTTTGCCGACAACTTGGATTTCCTGACGCAGAGCAGGCGTATACCAAGGCGATTTAGTTGAGGATGGTACTGGTCAAATTTTGCTCGATGACGTTAATTGCAATGGCTATGAGTTATCCATATCTGAATGTCCTCATGGAGGTTGGACAACCAATAACTGTGGACACACCGAAGATGCCGGGGTTCGTTGTGAGCCAGGTTTGTATATATTGATTTATTGAAAATACGTCAACATTACTTATTTATTTATTTATTTATTAAGCTTCGCCAGAACATTTAACAAGTACATACACAAAAAAACAATAAGTACATAAATACATACAAATAGGCTAGGATAACACAACAGCGTATCATTGGCGAAAGCTCGGCCCCAGCGGGAACATTTTCTTGTGGCCGTTCCCGCTGCAATACATGCCCTCTTTCAATCCCACTACAGTTATTACTGTCCCCAAATTCGACCACACAATCCGTCATACTTTTTCATGCACGTCCACCAACATAATTTATTGCATTTATTGCTATAAATACATGCCCTAAAATCTACATCGGTGAAACTGGGCGATGCCTTTCAGACAGGTTTGCTGAACATCTTCGTTCCGTGAGGAAGAATGATGTCGACAAACCTGTAGCCCGCCATTTCAACAGCTCTAACCATTTGGTTTTAGAAATGAAAATCTGTGCAATCCTTACGATATCGTAATAACCGGAAACGGTTTAATTTTGACAAAAAAACATTTCAACTGTTTAAAAGCCTTAACTACTACATCGAGACCTCCTTGCGGCTATAAAAATGCTGAAATGATAGTCTTTCATCAGCAAAATGTCTTATGGCCTATGTGAATTAATGGCCTATAAATTTGAAACGTACCAGTTCTCTATGATTATTTTATTATACTTTAATAAATTGCTATCTCATGTTCAGCTATGTAAAGTAATAAAAATGGTAATAATGGTAACATTGATAATGCGTAGGACAACATTCTTCCGTTTATAGACGTACCAAAAGCACAGATAACTTGTCCACAGAAAGTTACATTAAGCGAAAGTGAGAACTTCTCTTGTTGGTGTAAAACAGTTAGAGCTCGTTTTTCTCCAACGGCAAGCTGGGTGAAGAATGGTCGTATTTTACGAGAACCAAGCAGTACTAAACAGCAACTCTATTTAGCTAATGTAACAAAGGAGTCCTCTAGTACATACGTATGTCGAGCACAGCTATACACGTTGGTTGGTGAAAGATCTGTTGAAATCACAGTTCAGTGTAAGTATTGTTCCATTTAAAAACAGTTAATGGCAATGCAATTTGAACTATTCTCATTATAATAATAATGGTTTATATTAGATCCTAACCATATTTAAATATAATGTTAAATAATTACAATTGCAATCAAGGATACATTCTTTAATTTACCTAGATAAACCAAGAATCCTTTCATTCTATGGCGTAGTTTCCAACGACAATTCTCTCACATTAACTTGCCATGCAGAAGCACTACCAAGGCCCACCTACCAAATCTTGTCAGACAGTACAAAATTGAAAGAATCCCTAAATGGAACAGTACTTATTCTCAATCACACGAGTTCAAAGAACCATCATGCCACTTACAAATGCATTGCCAGCAACATTTTGGGTGTTGATTCCAAGCGATTAACTCATGATTCTCTTAGAGGTAGGTGTCATAAATAGACAATTTAAAATATAAACGAACCTATTTATTAAATGGCAACCGTCCTCTTCCTTTTGTCTTTCGCTTCGTGACATCGCTCGATGACAACTTTCGTTGTACGAGGCGACAATTCTTCTTTATTAATTAAAATCAGATGTGTATGATTCTTTAGCTGAGTTATGTAAGACAAATAAGTCTGGTGGAAAATGCTAATCTGTATGCTTAATTTCATCTTTTTTTAGAAATACCTAACGCACAGATGACGTGTCCGGAGAAAGTTATTTTAAGAGAAAGTGACAACTTCTCTTGTTGGTGTAAAGCAGTTAAATCTCCTGTTTTTCAAACAATAACATGGGTGAAGAATGGTCGTATTTTAAAAGAACCAAGCAGCACTGGCAAAGAACTTTATTTACGTAACGTAAGTAAGGAGTCCTCTGGTACATATGTATATGTCGAGTACAGCTATACACGTTGGTTGGTGAAAGAACTACTGAAATCACAGTTCAGTGTAAGTGTTGCTCACTTTAAAAACCTCATTGAAACGAACTTCATAAACGAAAAGCAAAATATAATTTGAACTACAGGTAGCTCCTTGGTTTTTCGCAGATTTGGAAAATTATATACCAACAAGTAAAATAACAATGATATCGTAATTGACGTTACTTAAAAAGATGGCGGCTGTACATTTTACCAGAACGGTTTGCGACCTTAAATACTCTATAATAACAACTAAACATTGTTTACCTTGTAAAAATAAATTAATTACGCAAAAGCTTCCTTTTTAACTTCTGCTATTTTTACGATATTGAATATTTACTGCGCGCAAGGAATCATGGTTAAATGTAGCAGTCGCCATATTTTTCTTTACCGTCAAAAAAAATTCTGATTTTCTTTGATTGCTACTAATCTATTTGAGTAATTTTCTATAAATTACCTAGATGCCCCAATAATCCATTCCTTCCATGGCATGGTTTCCAAAGAAAATTCTCTCACGTTAACTTGTCATGCTGAATCACTACCAAGGCCCACCTATCGAATCTTTTCAGACAATATAAAAGTTAAAGAAATAATAAATGGAACAGTAATTATTTACAATCATACGAGTTCAAATAAAAATGCAACATACAAATGCATTGCCAGCAACACGTTGGGGCATGATTCACAGAGATTAACACAGGATTCACTCAGAGGTAAGTGTCATATGTTGTCCACATTTATTTTTATGGATAAACGCGTTGATTCTATTGTTTGGCTACGCTTTCTCTCATATTTTCGCCTTGACACAGAATACCCCGCATTTTATTTTTGGGTATGTATATCTCCATACTTTATAGCCATGACTGACACAAAACCAGAAATGCTTCACCCCTTCCGGCTGGAATTGAACCCGCGACCCTGCGATGCTAGTGCAGTGCTCTGACCACTGAGCTACGGAAGCCGTTGCCGAGAGTCTAGTCACGAGTTCTGTATATATATATAGTGGTGGTAATGCCGGGATAAGATTCTGGGTATATTACAAGTAATATTTTGGCATTTCACTCGATCAAACTACATGTTGAAAGGATTTTATGGTGAAGGAAAATTTCGAGTGTTGGAATACATACATTTTAAGACCAAACCGGGACCAGTTGCGAAAAATGCAACTTCAAGGCCTCCCGGCTGGAATTGAACCCGAGATGCTAGTGCAATGCTCTGACCACTGAACTACGGAAGCCGTTGCCGAGAGCCTAGTCACGAGTTATGTATATATGGTGGTGGTAATGCCGGGATATTATAGGTAATATTTGGCATTTCTCGAAATTTTCCTTCACCATAAAATCCTTCCAACATATAGTTTGATCGAGTGAAATGCCAAATATTACCTATAATATACCCAGAATCTTATCCCGGCATTACTACCATATATACAGAACTCGTGACTATAGGCTCTCGGCAACGGCTTCCGTAGTTCAGTGGTCAGAGCACTGCACTAGCATCGCAGGGTCGCGGGTTCAATTCCTACCGGAAGGCCTCTAAGTTGCATTTTTCGCAACTGGTCCCGGTTTTGTCTTAAAATGTATGTATTCCAACACTCGAAATTTTCCTTCACCATGCATAAATCCTTAGAACCTGCACTTTAATCGAGTGAAATGCCAAATATTACTTGTAATATACCCATAATCTTATCCCGGCATTACCACCACTATATATACAGAACTCGTGACTAGGCTCTCGGCAACGGCTTCCGTATAGCTCAGTGGTCAGAGCACTGCACTAGCATCGCAGGGTCGCGGGTTCAATTCCAGCCGGAAGGCTTCTAAGTTGCATTTTTCGCAACTGGTCCCGGTTTTGTCTTAAAATGTATATCACTCGAAATTTTCCTTCACCTTAAATCCTTAAAACCTATATATATATATATATATAATAAAGGACCAGTAAAGAAGTTGTTTGCCTCTCTTTCTGTATCTACATTCCATATTCTGGAGGTAACTGGGAATCCAATTCTGGATCCTTCTACTGGAAATCGTCGTTGGTTGGTAAGCCACACCTTAATAAATATACATATATATATATATATATATATATATATATATATATATATACTATATATATATATATATATATATATATATATATATATATATATATATATATATATATATATATATATATATATATATATATATATATATCTTTGAGCGGAGCATGCTAGCACCAACTCCTTATAAGGAAGTAAAAAGTCGTTTTGGTTGAACCGTTTGAATCAGACAATATTTGGATTTTGGGCGAAGGAGGCCATTGGCGAGTGGTGATCTGACGAACTACATAAATGGGTTTTATGAAGAAAATCTTATCGACAGAGACTACAAATACAAATACGCGATCTGGGCACTGGGACCATGGATGGGAAAATAAACTGTAGAGGTGGGGTGGGTTTGGGAGAAGTGGCAGAAAAGGCGAGCGAGGGTATTATTGCGGATTCGTATTTCTATAGTTAGTATATGCGATATAAACTGACTCGATCGTGAAATATTAATTATAATCATCTGTATAATATATATATTGAAAATAATATATTTCTGAATTGTGAATAATAATATGTAATTCATCTTAGAGTTTACATATCATGACGAGTTGTCGTGGCCTGCTTCGCCACTACAAAATATTGAAAGCTCGGGAAAAAGCTTGTTATCGTGTGGGGTATACACGGCTGGTTCAATGCTAAACACATTGAAAATTCATCATCTTAACGCTGACCTTATCATTTGGCCCGCACGGAGACGCGCGTGTTCCATCACCTTTAGTTCGAACAATAGGCAGTAAGAATTCTAAATTTATCTTCTGAATAGGATTCGGCATAATGCGCATAAGGCCCTGTTTACGTGAAGCGGACTGCGGATTGAGTGTTCAAGTCAAATCTCCCATGTTGTTTTCTCCTTGTTGTGTTTACATGAAGAAGATTGAAAGTTTTCGATCTGATCGAAACGTACGGATGGCTGAAGTCAATCCACGCAGTTGAGTGGATTGACTTGAGATTCAAGCAAGGATCGACTTGAATGTTGCCAATCTGATTGATGTAAACACGTTTTGACTTGAAAATGACTTGATACGCATGCGTTAAATTTACGTATGCGCGTTTTGAGGCCTGAATACGCGCAATCAGGCCATATGGACTTATAGTACGTATTTCATATAAGGTTATATCGGATGGGACTGGGAAGAGCAAATACGTTGCACTAAAACGAGCATGCGTTACCCTGATGAGCAAATACATTGCACTCATACCTGCAGTCCACTGGATGCGGATAATTAACACGTTACGATATGTTCGATTATCCGCTCTTTTTAAGAAAACTACGTTCGCTAGCCGGATAAGCTGTACGCATATTGTAAACAGATAATTTACCTTTGTTTTAATATATATTGTAGCTTTGGGAGTTGATTATTTCTCAAGAAAACGATCGTTGAAGAGAGCCGAAAGTTCGTTTACAAGATGGTATCTGTAATACGAAAATTATATTTTTGTGCACTAAGTTAGCTACCAGGATAAGCTGTATGTATGTTGTAAATAGATCATTTAACTTTAAAAGAATATATTCTATAGCTTTGTGGGAGGGTTAGGACCTTTGTTGTTTTGGGGTCGGTTACAATCCAATTAACTTGGAGGCTGGCACGAGGGCAATGTATTTGCTCGTCAGGGCAACGTATATATTCTCGTTAGGGCAATGTATGTGCTCTTCCCAGTCCCGTCCGATATGACCTTATATGGAATACGTACTATAAGTACCTATCAATCAGGCCTCAAAAAGTACGCTTGCGCGGTTTGAGGCCTGCTGCCAAACGGATTCATGTAAACATGTGCCAGGATTGACTTTATCCGCGTTTTTCGATCCGATTGGACTGTCAATCCGCTTCATGTAAACAGGGCCTTGGACAAAAGATGTTTTGCGATGGCTGAGTCACAACTAACTGTTGATTTAATTGTTACGACGCTGTTGGTTGTTGGCGAGTTTTATTTCAAATGACAGAAGTCACATCTTGTTTAATTCTATCTACCAACCTTTGGGTAGTTCTACCAACATAGCTTGCATCACATTTATATTCGTAAATAACACAGCTTGAAGAATGAGCAGATAGTTATTCCTTTGGAGTCAGCGATAAAATAGACCTTTTAGAAAAAATATAGTTTAATTTACTGGCAAAAACGTTCCTTCCGTATAATGTTTTTGAGTTTGTTTGCAAAATCTTCTGAAATATTCCCTATCCACTGTACTTTGAGATACACCGTGAATTTCTTTGGACCAAAAAGTGTTCCATCATGTTCACGTTATTATTACTAAATAGCTTATTCAATTATCGGCCTGGGTAGCCATTAGAAATAAAAATGGATTTTAAGTCATTTAGATCATCTTCTAAAAATCATCTACAAGATAACTTATGAGTGCGATCAATAAGACATTTAACTAAGCCTGTTTTATATTTTGGAGAAGTAAAATAATCGAATCGAGTGTATAAACCCCTAAATGTATATTTACCGTAGATGCTAGTGAGAAATTGGCCACCTTGTTTGTACCAATACATCTAAAAACGCCAGCTGATTATTACGTTAAAATTCGCACGTGTTTGAGTGAAGGATGGATATTTAGAGTATCACGAAATGAGAACGCTGCGTCATGGTTAGTAAAGAGAGAAAACGTATCGTCTACATAACGCTTATACCACACTTAGCATTTCTACATGATTAGATTCAAATAATTTGGATTCATAAAAACCAACAAAAATGTTTGCCAAAACCGGGCCAAGGGGAGATCCCATGATTGCCACACCATCAATTTAAACATCGTATTCCCGACTGAATTCAACACCTTGTGTGGTATAAATGTGTTTATAAACACATTGTGGTAAAAATTTATAAATAAGCAGTTTGAACCATTTATAACGTGACAGGGTGAAAGAATAGACATAAATGCATAGGTTTTTACTGACTTTTCCATTATTGCCTGTTATCAATAACTCATAATATTTTACCTTTTTCTATTATTCTTTTTAAAGTACTTACTTTTCAAAGGGAAAGTCAGCTAACTAAACCCACCATCATAAAGGAAATTAATTGGTACTACATTTTCATATCGGTGGCGGCTGGATTTGTTATTGGACTTGTTTTGGTTCTTGGACAGTCGTGGATATGCAAAGCGAAACGCAATTACAAAAAAAAGGCAGCGGATAAAGTTAGTGACAATGCCTTACAAAGTGAATCAACACCAAACGAACCCTGCATATACCAGGAGTTAGAGTTGAGAAAACATGAGGAAGAAAACCAGTATCAAAACCATACATCAATGATGAGTCGGCCGGCGCATTCCAGTGGTCGGTATATGTCAACACCATCGTAATGCAATCGTAATAAAATGGAGTAACTTTATTGCAAAACAAACAACAACAAAACTTTGTTGCTGCACCTATCATATATTGTTGAACGTAGGGGGAAATTGTTTAGAAAAAACTACACAACGTTTCCGAAACAAGTTTTCGAAACTCATGGTTTCTGAAACAAACATTTCCAGTGTATAATGTTGATTAGTTTCTGAAACATTGTTTCGTAAACAAAGTTTCCATTATTAGAACACTGTTCTATTTTTGCGTTTCAGAAACTTCTTTCAAAAACTTGTTTCAGTGTATGCTGGGTTTTAGGGCTATAGAGACCGACGTTTATCTTTTATATGTCTGAGAATATATTCATCAAACTTGCAACGTACCGTATGCAAATAATTGTTATTATTACAAATAGACGACGGATTCTTAGAGCAACTAAAACACTTGTACTATCGCTGTTAAAAATAAAGGGTGGTTAGGATAGAACTTTAAGCAGGGGTTAGGATTAGGATTAGGGTTTAACATTAAGTTTAGGATCTCTTTAATCAAATAATATTCATGCCATGTCATGTAATTAAGTACTGAATTATTTTTAAAAATTAAATATTTGATAATTGTTGTTATACGAATTAATTTTAATGACTGTTCACGTTGTTAACCAAAGCACTAATTTCTAATATTATAGCGCATGAACAATTTTACAATTGTCCCTATAATGTCCCTTGCATACAGACGTCAATATTAAGGCTAAGTTCAAACGATTGTTCTTTGTTTGTGACACTGTCTTCGTCAATAACATTTCGATCTTGCCAGCTATATTAATCACATTAATGTAGGCATGGAAAACTTTATATCGTATTATTGCCATTGTCGCGAAACAGATAATTCAAAACTAACAAGACGCCCACTAGGCGTTAACTCGGGCTACTGTAGCCTGCGCAGGAAACTATGATGCAACAAGATACTTCCCTACCATGTGTGCGGCTTTATATATATATATATATATATATATATATATATATATAATATATATATATATATATATATATATATATATATATATATATATATATATATATATATATATATATATATATATATATATATATATATATATATATATATATATATATATATATATTGATTTGAAGCAGACCAGTTTTGTATAATAGTTTTGTATAATATAATATATAGATATATTGAGTTGTAGCAGACCAGTTTTGAGGTAAGCGAAAATATATTATATATATATATATATATATATATATATATATATATATATATATATATATATATATATATATATATATATACTATTACGCTCCTTCACTTCGGTGTTGTTGAGCACTCTGTGAAGTTGGTGTGGGTGTCTTTTAGCGATAATACGACGCCCACTACCCTTGTGGTAGTTTGAGCACTCTGGCCCTACACCGCTTCACGCTCTCTGGATGTGCGCATGACCGCTGTTTGTCCCACAAGCGGTTGTACCGGCAATCGCTTGGGTATAATTACATGTAGTTGTCATGCCCATATCGAGTTGTCATGCCCATATCGAGTTGTCATGCCCTATATATATATATTGTCATGCCCATATCGAGTTGTCATGCCCTATATATATATATATATATATATATAATTATAGGTAATATTTGGCATTTCACTCGATCAAACTACATGTTGATAGGATTTATGGTGAAGGAAAATTTCGAGTGTTGGAATACATACATTTTAAGACCAAACCGGGACCAGTTGCGAAAAATGCAACTTAGCGGCCTTCCGGCTGGAATTGAACCCGCGACCCTGCGATTGCTAGTGCAGTGCTCTGACCACTGAGCTACGGAAGCCGTTGCCGCGAGAGCCTAGTCACGAGTTCTGTATATATGGTGGTAATGCCGGGATAAGATTCTGGGTATATTATAGGTAATATTTGGCATTTCACTCGATCAAACTACATGTTGATAGGATTTAATCTTTAGTGAGAAATGGGTCACTACCGCGGCGAGATTATCACCCTCGCTTGCGAGGGGATAATATACCCATAGTATACAAAGCTACAGAAACTTTAGAATCCTTCTGACAGACAACATTGCATAGAGTTCAAGGCCACAGGATGCCTTTGCATAAAGCGTTGTCACTGTGTTCTGCTCTATATTCTCTTCTGTTAGTATTCTCTACTGGTAACTTTAAGTCCGGAGTAAGTTATACGATTGAACACCAATACGGACTTGATGTGAAGTGCCGACAGTTGATCTGGACGTCGTCAGCGCTTTTTCGATATATATACTTCGTTGCTGATTTCCCAGTTGCTAATTCGTACGCACATATGAATAAGTATAATGGCCAGCATGAGCAGCAGATCACGACTCAATTTATTGTTCGTACAGCATATTACAAATGTTCACGTGAATATTTGAACTAGAAAAATATTTGAGAGACGGATTTCAGAACGATGTACCACCATTAAACTGCTTATACTTACTTTCAGCTCATATAGAGCTTCCCTCTCGACGACATGTTAATCAGAAATGAACAAATATCATGAGCCTCGTTTACGATTATTTAAATGTATAGGCAAGCCAGCTTCATTTGCCCCCTGATGATAACCTAAAAAACTCCTCAGTAGCAAGCGATCAAGTTGTCAATTTTGTCGTGTTGGTAATTCTCATTTAACAAACCAGCCGCAATTGAAGAAGCACTGCAGGTATTTATATGCATCTATTTAGTTCAGGGCCCACAATGTCAGATTCCAATGGTTCTTTATAATTTGTATTACCGAGTATAGCTACTACTGGTTTACCCAAAGTGTTTCTTCTAGATTTGCCGTTACGTTTCATTACATTAATGATTTGCATTCCATATTAATAACAGTTTAAAGGGGCATTTACCTTGATTAATCACTTTTTAAAAATCTTCACTAAAAGATTAACAAACTTTCAAACTGCGCATATCTATATTTGTTTATAACAAGCAACCTATATATAATATAGTGAAATATGGTATATAATATAGCACATACAGTATGTCATACGAACATTTACGTATATGGAAACAGTAACAAATAACTTTGTTTAACGCGTAAATCAACTAATTCTCAACTCCCAAAGAGGATTGTTTGGGAAATTGTTGGCACTTTCCAAAACGTTATTTTTCTCAAACTATATACCTTAATAACGCTCAATAGCTAATAACGCTCGCTAAGCATCATGCACAACCTGCTCCGTGTCCAGCTACATGCAGCATGACTGGTTAACTCAAAGTCGATGTGCTAACAGTTCGATCAAGTAGTACTATTAATAACATTGCTTAACCGTAATATAGCGTTACAGTTGTGAGGAACAAGTATTCTCTCTAACGTTATAAGGAAGCTTCATTCCAGATGCACACAGCAGGAAGTAAATATGTTCTGAAAGGAAAATATCTGTGTGAAATTTCTGCGATGTCGTTACTTCTAATTAAACATATATAATTTAAGATATAGCATGAAACATTTGAACTGAGGGTAGCTGAAGTTGTAAAGGTTTTGCTGTGCAAGCTGTGTTAAGTTATCAATACTCAGTAAAACTCTGAGCACCAGACAGGACTCGAACCAGTATCCTTCTGAACGCTACACAGACGCTCTAGCCATTGAGCCACTGGAACTCAGATGGCAGAGCAAGGTTAATTACGGTATAACTACATAGCTTAACTATTTTAGCTGAGTTAATAGTTTTACGTATTGCGTGTTAACCATATTATAGATACAAAGCAGGAATACAAATAAATATCATTATACATGATCGATTCTACCCGCGGCATGCATTAAAATTACGAGTATGAATTTCAAAGATAAGTCCAAAGAAGTAAGTTGACTTTAGAGATGATCTGTGTTGCCATATATCTACATTCCTTGTTAACACCTTCTATAGGAAACGCAGTATTGTCCAAATATCTGCCTATATTTTGTGATATATAAAAGTGATATGAAAGTGTTATATAAATGTGTTAAATTTCTTCGAAGTCATGCTGTGTAAAAATACAAATCGAATATTCTAAATAGTTGATGTTCTGACAAAATAGTGTGAAGAATATAATGTCAACAACACGCCATGACAGATAGAATAATATATTTGTTATAACGTCACGTGTACATACAGGGGGTGTGGATACTACATCCCTCCTCAACTTTAATAGAAACATTGTCGCTCATACGACTAAGTAATATCGCATCTATAGCAAATCTGCTTGTTGTTTTTGCTTGGTTATCTCAACTAATTTACTGTTTATAATGTTCTCAACCACAAACATAGTCCTTGAGATAGAGTGGTTTCTGTCGGTTTCTACTAGGTCAATTCTGAATTGTTGGTAGTTCCTTTTCCTCCTTGTGTTCTTCCGGTTTTCTGGCTTGACTTGCTTCTGGTATTGTTTGTTCCTTGTCTGCTTCTGTTGACGTTGGTGTTTCTTGTTTTGGTTCTTCGTTGAAGCTGTGCTTATGTGCTTCCGTGTCACTCGTTTGTTCATCTTTGTCGTCAATTGCTATTGGTCTTACTTTCTCCTCAGCTTCATATTCATCGGTGCTGCTAATTACTGCGTTCACTTGCATCCCGACATAATATTCGTCCATCAGTCATTCGCCTTGCTGTTATTTGAGAGCCTTGAATGTCGGTGATGGTGTAGAATATTGGCTCATATGGTGTGCTCCATTAGTTATTCTTTGGTTGCTTTACTAAAACATAGTCACCAAGTAGCAGTTTGGTTTCTTTCGTCTGCCTTCCTTCTCTGTTTTGTTTCATTTTCCGTTTGTATTCTGCATCTTTTAGATCAATTTTTCTGTCGTCTTCTTTGTTCAGCTTCTTCGGTACCACATAATCTAGTTTAGTTCTTATGGTTGCCGCTCTCATTGCTTCGTAGGGTGCGACTCCTGTTGCTGGATGTGGTGTGGATCTATACGCAGTAAGCATATCTTGTATGGCGTTCTGTCTGTCAAGACGGGTTTTTCCTGCATGGAGATTAGCAATTTGCTCAGTCTTGTTCAATGTTCTCATGAAACGTTCGGCTTCACCGTTTGCTCTTGGATGTAGCGGCGTTATGCGGTGGTGTTGAAATCCTTCTTCTTTCGCAAATTCATTGAATTCCCCTGAGTTGAACGGTGGTCCATTATCGGTCTCGATCTTCCTTGGTGTGCCATGATTGGCGAAGATGTGTATCATTCTCTCTTTGTTCACTGGGAAGTTGGTTGATGATACCGGCTCGACTATTGGATAGCGAGTTCGTTTATCAATCATAACAAGATTGTAATGACCATCTGGGTATGGTCCTCCGTGATCTACTGATACTGTGTCCCATGGCTGGCTGGGAATGCTAGTCACCTTGATTGGTTCTTCTCTGGTCTCTTTCGTTGCTACCTTGCATTCGTAACACTGGTCAATTGCGTTGTCAATCATGCTGTTCATAAGTGGGAACCAGTACTTCTCTCTCAACATCTGTTTCGTCTTGGTTTTTCCCAGGTGTCCTAGCTTGTGTCCGAGTTTGACTACTTTTCTCTGAAGTGTTTCCGGTAAGACAATTCGTTGTTCTCGAAAGATTAGTCCCTCCGCAACAGATAATTCCTGTTTCACGTGCAGAAATGGTTCTATATGTCTCTGTCTCGTTTGTGTTTCTCCCAGTCTCCTTTCGCTATTCTTCTTGCTATATCTTCTGCATTTTGGGATCTTTCTGTGTTTCTTCTCTGATCTGATTCGTTCTAGTACCACTGCGTGCTCGCTCTTTATTGTCCATCTGACAATCTTCTCGGTGTGATCATTCCCAGTTTCTGGTAACGGATGTCTTGAGAGGTAGTCTAATGGCTCTGCCTCATCTTTGCCTGGTTCGTAGATTAACTCGTAGTCTACATCTTGCATTTCCATCACCCACTTTTCTATCCTGGGAGGCATCTTTGCTTTCTAATTGGCTTTGTTGAATAAGGGTAACAATGGTTTGTGTGCTGTTACTATCTGGAATCTCGGTGCTCCAAGTAGGTACGTTTTTAATCTTTCTTTGGCCCACTTGATGGCTAATGCGTGCTTCTACGTTTGGCTGTACCTCTTCTCGGTTTCTGTCATGGATCTGCTGATGAAGTGTACTGGTTGCATGCCTTTGTCGGTCTTTTGAAGTAGATCGAGCTGCTGCTAATCCCTCGTTGAAGCTTGCTTCTGTTCGTAGGATTGTTTGTTTCTTCGGGTCGAAATATGCCATGGTCTTATCTTCCGAGATGCTGTTCTTTATCTTCGTAAATGCCTGCTCTTCTTCCTTCTCCCATCGGAATTTCCTTTCCTTTCGTGTTAATCGGTATAGTGGCGCTGCTATAGATGCTTAGTTGTCGATGAAATTATCTAGATAACCAGCCATACCGAGAAAACTGCGGACCGCTTCTTTGCTTTCGGGTATTCCACAATCTTTGACTGCTCTGACCTTGTCTGGAGATGGCTTCAATCCTTCCTTGGTGAAGGTGTGCCCGAAGAACTCAATTTCTTCTCTCGCGAACTGGCATTTCTCCTTGTTGAACGTGATGCCATAATCCTTCGCTCGTTGAAGGACAGTTCTCAATACTTCTCTATGTTCTGCTTCGTCCTTTCCTCCTAAGAGAATGTCATCTCTCTGGTTGAGGCAACGAGGTATGTCTCCAACTACTCGGAACATTGCTTCGTCAAAAACATCTTGAGATGTGTTTGGAACACCAATCTTCTGGGTCTGTAATTTCCCCACGGTGTGCTGAATGTCGCTACCTTTCTTGTCTCGGGATCTAGTGTGAGTTGGTGATATCCTTGTCGAAGGTCTAGTTTGCTGAATATCTTGCAGTCGTGCAGGTGATGCACAAAATCCTATACTTTAAGTGCTTGGACACATCGGCTGCGCTTCATCGATTCGTTTGGTATTCGCATATCTATGCTTGCCCTGATTATCTGGGGTTCCAACTTTTCCTTCTCTACTTTTGTGTACTTGAGCTTTGGTTGTACGACCAGTGTTGAACACCATGTAATCGGTTCCCCATCCGGGACTTTCTCGAAGATTTTCTCATCGGTTCCTTGTTGGATCCATGCTTTTAGTGGTTGTTGCAGGTGATATGGCACATGTCGCGGTTTTTGTGCCACTGGTATTGCTTCTCTATTCATTTCCAACTTGACTTCGATTTCTGCTCCTGTGTTCTTGTCTCGAATACATCCAATTCGAATACTTCTTTGTATTTGTCAAGTATAGTACGTCTAGGTCGTTGGTTACTTTTACTGCGTTTATCTTCAAATTGTTGGTCTCTTTCAGGGTTCCTTCTGGTTCAATTCTGAGCATTCCAAGTTCGATAAGTGTCTTTTTGCATAATAATGGGGGGGGGGAGTCTATCTTTCCTTGGATTACAAAAAAATTGTTTGTTGTTCCTCGGTTGCTGTTTCGTAGTATAGTTTGAAATTCGCCTTTAACTGCCAGGTTGGATTGGAGTGTTTTTAGAGTATCTTTGCTTGGTCTAAGCTTGTTGATTTCTTTTGATCTATGCTGGAGGGCTTTGAATTGGTATTCATCCATTATATTTGCACTTGCACCACTGTCAGGTTCCACATTTGCATCGATGTCTCCTATTCTGATTAACACAGTGTCCTGGTTTTCACCTGATCTAACTCTCTTCACATGATATGACACATGTTTGGCTGTTTGGTTGATGTACTCATCATCAGACCCACTGCTTGCTTCCTCGGTGTCTGTAGTTTTCCTGACATATTTCCCGGGATTTTCTTTCTGTTGATCTTTCTGTTGATCTTTAAGCTGGACAGTTTTGGCCAGGTTTGTGAGCGTCTCGTTTACCACAGTAATCACACACTCTTGCGGTTTTCCCTGCGTCGGTTTTGTAGTCGTTCTTCCTCGGTTTTTGTCCCTGCTTTTGTTGCGGACCTTGCTTTTTCCAGTTGCCTTTTCTGTAATCCGTTTTATTTCCGGTTGTTTGCCTTCGTACACTCGCTACTTCACAGTTTAGAGTAAGGTCGCAGTGCTCTAGAAGAAGGTCTGTGATTGGTTAGAAGCTTTCTGTGATTGGTTAGGATCTCCTGTGAGATGGGGGAAATGAGTCGTAATTTAAACCAATGACAATCGACGTTCTAGAGCACTGCGACCTGACCCCTGCTTTACAGTATGTTCGTCTTTCATGTCCTTGACTTGTTGGCTAATATCTTCTCACTGGCTAGCTTCTTCGATGAATTGATCTAAGTTCCATCTCTTTTGTATACATTTCTTGATAGTTTGTATCAAATGTTCTAAGATTCTATCGTTGGTTTGTCCTCCAAACTCACAATCTTTTGCGTTCTCTCGCATTCTTGCCGTATATGCCACGATACTTTCTTCTGGTTCTTTTCTTTGTTTACTGAACGTATATCTTGCATGATGTTTGTTTTTCTTTGGTAAGAAATGGCTAGTCAGTTTCCGTTTAAGTTTCTTATAATTGTTGTCATCATCAATCGGTTCGGGGCGCTAGCTTCTTTAATTCGATTCCTCCGTATATTTTGAGGGCGCTTACTTTGTCTTGTATCTCTTTTATCTCAAAATATGTTATTTCGTCTTCGAAATCTTCTATCCATTCCTCCCACGCTCTTCCAATTTATAAATGGTTATCCGGGATTTTGAATGGTTCTATCTTCAGCGCTTTGCTTGTTGCTAATACTTTGATTTCGTTGATTCCTTGTCCTTCCACCATCGTAGCGTTTTAATGTCTCATATTTCAGTCTGGTTGTTTCTTGTTTGTCGCTTTTCACTCGTTGAATATCAACTCTAACGCTGTTCGTGGTTAACGTCCTCGTAATCCTCCCGTTACTTTAATTCGCTTAGTTGATTCTTTTGCTGATCATTTCTACTCTGCTTTCGCTTTTGTTTTTTATCCTCGTCGCCAATATAATGTCAACAACACGCCATGACAGATAGAATAATATATTTGTTATAACGTCACGTGTACATACAGGGGGGTGTGGATACTACAAAGAAGCTGTCTTACATCCTGATTACATGGAGGATAGCTGGTTGCTGGGTTGAGACGTTTTGCGGAAATCTTCCTACTGACGTAATGAATATCGATTTAAAATACCTCGAGGTTAATCAGACTAAGCTAATACTGTTTATTAAATTCTTTTTGGCTGGTATTTGAAGCTGGAAATAATCTTAACGAAACAAGTTATTCAGGCAACCGGCGAAGGTTTTTATCCAAGCCCCTTCGTGTTATATATATACTTAGATCAGCTTCCATAATTTAATTCGCATCATTGAACCTGACACAAGGATTATATAGTTAATTATCGGAACCTTCTTATCCAGATATCCTATTTTTATACAAAATTATATATCATGTTTGTATAACGATAAATCATGTTGTTTACTAACTCTTCATTTTCGAAACTTCGCTCTAATTCACCAACATTTTAATAATCTTAAGAAACATAATAATAAACTGATTTGAATAACATATGGATGTTGAACTCAGCACAGTAGGGAGTTTGTCGGGAGTACTCAATTGCTTTGCTAGCTTCATATTCGTGAATTGCTTATGGTTGAGTGAATAAAAAATACAGTAATGCTACATTTTTTTCGATCAAGGATTCATTCATTCCTTTTAAGCGAGGAATTGATAGGTTTAATCAGGGACATAGATAGACGATGAAATGCAGGGGGAGGGGGGAATTTTTTGAGAGGTTTGGGCACTGCGTGCTAAAAGTGTGTAATCAGGCAGAAAAGGTTAGACGGTTCCAATGTTCAAATTTGGAAACTGGGCACGTATTTCATCACTTGAAGTGATTTCAGTCGGGTTTATCCCCGACTATAAAAGAGACACGAAGCGATCCCGAGTGCTTTCCGAAGATTAAAAAAATGGCGGACTATTTTGGATTACCTCGCCCTCTACATTTGTTGCGTTAACAAACCCATTTCTTCACAATAAAACCCACTTAATTCATACAAAAAACTTATAATTGTTTCGGAAAGGCTTCCGCGCTATGTTTAGCAGTATCACAGTCCATTTTTGAACAGGTTAGAGCTTTGCCGTTCCAACAGATATAATTATTGGGAAGAAAGGGACACAAACGATATGACTTGGCAAATTGGGATATCAAAGGAAAATCATCAATACAAAACCATTTTCACCCCATATTTCCCTTATATCATTCTTTGTACCACATCATAACAACAAATATAATAATAAAAAAAGAAAGCTTCCTTGAGATTCAAAAGGACATTCGGGATTGAAATATCGGTTGATGCCAGTGATTATGATAGGCTTGATAGCTTAAAAAGCGATGGAATACAGTGAAGGAAGCTTTAAAGGTTTCAAGAAAGTTAACTAAAACACAGAACGCTGACATTCTGGAAGCTTTACTTGATTCGTACGAATCCAGTATCTCTACCAATAAGCTAGCTCGGCAGAGGAAATGTGTCATATATGACAACCACGAGATTCGCACACCAGCAACAAAGAACGATAAGATGTTCATATGCCGTATTCGGCAATGAGAAGTATGTTAGAGTTCATCAGCAAGAACAGGTGCGCCAGATGCTTCAGAGTTCAGATGTTAATCAAAAGCATGGAACCTTTCCAAGGGAAACTACCAACGGTTTGGGCACGCAATAAGGCTGCTACCAAATAAATTGTGGTAGTGGTCATACCCTGAGTTGATCAGCTTGCCAGAGAAAAGCTAGCATTAGCTTGTTGTGAAGAGAAGTGCTTTCTATGAAGAAAGTGGAGGAGCTGTAAGTGACTGTACATTATATAAATGTAGTACATAGTGTATATCAAGTTCAAGATAAACACTTTTTACTAATTTTATGACATATCTTTGTGTTGCACCACTTTTTCAATGTTAGGTAATTTGACTGATGCAAGGCATGACTCTGTTGTCATTGCATATCACACAATGGTATCAGCAATAGGATTTGAGTGAGTTACTGTATAACTGTTTTTCACTTATTCTATTAAAACAAGTTTTGAACTTTTGTTATATTCTATTCTAAGTATATATATACAGTATATACATGTACAGTATATACAAGGTAATATATATATATATATATATAATATATATAGCAAGTAGTATTGTGGTTGATAAGCTAGGAAGTGTGTGATTACTTAATTAAACCTTATTAAATTGTTTTTGTTTTTTTGCAGAACAAAAAAGGTAATGCACATAAAAAATGTATTCAACAAGCTTACTGTATCTAATTACAGCCTTGCAATACTACCGGTAATACCAACCATGCCAAGTGTCAAAGGAATTTTTTATTCCTTGTTCATCCATACAAGTCTTTAGTTGTTATTATTATATTATATACTGTAAATATCCCATAAAAAGCCCCCCCGGATAATATTTCAATGGAGTTACATGCAATTTATATGTCATTTGAAAAATGTATAAGCCCAGGGCTTACCAGAGGTTTACCGTATTTCATCATGAGCTGAGATGAAGTGTGCCCAAACACGAAAATTTGATGCCACAAAACAAATTGTTGCAGATCTGCAAAAAGGAATTCATGGTCCAGGTACAGTGTATACGACACTTAATTATGTATATCATTGTATGTTGTAGGTCTAACAAAATTATGTCAGAACGGAAATGCAGATTGTTATTGTATTTCTATTTTTTCATTTATTATTATTTCAGTTGTCAACATAGCAGAAGTTGGTCATGACTTTAACTATACAGTATATAATAATCCAATTTCCATTAGCGCCTGTAGTCTTTATGCCTAAAGGAATGATTTCTGACATCAGGAGGTCTTGATCCTTTTCGCTCTATGTTGTTTACAGTAACACATGGAGACAAATAATGCATTTGAGTAAACACTCAGTCGTTGGTGGATTGCTTTTCACTTTCTTGCCTTTCACGCAATGTGTTCCTACCAAAGAGAATAGGTGGTCTTGCAGGTGCCATGGTGAGCTGAGCTGTTCTGACCTGAGCTGTTCTTCGTTTGGAACATTACCATCAGATGGAAAACGGATATCAACCAACAGTATTTCAGTAAAGGCAATTGGGGTTAAATAATGCCTAAATCCCGACTGGAGTCGCTTAGTTACATACTCTCATATAAAAGGGCGTTAGTATGACGCGTATAGTACTATGTCTAGTCTACAAACTAATGTCTTGAGTACATAAGCACAATGAATCAAATATCAGTGGTCCAGTGGACAATTGCAATGATTATGAAATTACAACAGTCAACAGTAGGAGTTGTGTGTCAAAACAAATACAGGTATGTAGTACTGATCGTCCTTCGAAGCTTTTTTTGCTTTCAGATCGTGGTTTATCGAAGATTTAAGCTTATTTATTATTCAGCATAAACAGCGACGCAAAATACACAAACTTATTTACATATTTTAACGTATTTTACCTACGTACGAGATGAGTGTCCAGCTAATGCTTTGCGCGCTTGTGTTATTGTTTTGATTTGGGAAACTGGCTAACTATCTCGGTTTATTACGTTTTCTTGTTGTTTGGTTATCTTCTTACGACATAATAAGCTGTTAAAAGTCGTTTAAATCAGTTTGTAGTGATGTCTGACTCAGAGTTTGTCGAATATTGTGAACCGCACTCTTCGTGCCGTCGTCTGTCAGCGTGTTCTATTATCAACGGATTCGATTACAACGGCCTTTTCCAATACAATTATGAGAATGATTTACAGCAGCGAGCGTTCGTTTCTAACGTAATATCTGTTCCTCTACTCACAGAATATAATATGGAATATAAGGATCTTAAACTATTGGCTTTGCCAGGAAACTGCGCGTCTTGAAGGAAAATTCACGGCCCACCCAGTGTAATCAAATACTATAAAAAATATGACAATATTAACTTACTACATTATCTCGAGTCGGCGCTTAAGAAAAACACAATTTGAGTAATTTACTGCAAGGATTGCTCAGATATCGAAGGATTGGTTCACTTGTTCAATTTCGTGGCCCAAAAAGCGTTCCACTCGGGCAGTGCGACCCAAATAACTTTGAAACTTCGATACCGGCGACTAATAAACATCGTCTCAAATGTCGCGATGGACACTTATTACGCTGATGTATTCCGCTCAGAAGCGCGATAACCATTGCGATGTTAGCGAACCGCGCTTATAAAAGTTCGAAGGTAATATAGAGCCAAATCCTTGCTTAAAGTGTTTCACTCGTGGTTTCTGGTGTTTACGGGGGTGCGCACTAGATAGTAGTCGCCAGAACCATGTTGAGCCTGGCACACCACTAACCCAGCGGTGACATGTCATCGTAAAACAGTCGCAAAACACTCGTAATTCTACCACACATTATTTCAAAATGATATGTAAATATTTAGTATCTTTATGCGCGCACGTGGAGAAGAGCGTTCATGCAGAGGAATACATGACAAACTCTCAATCCTAGACCAGTAAATTTGATTTTGTCATCGATAGTCAAAACGGATATGTAGATACTTTCCAAAAGGCAAACGACGTTATTCGGGATTTCGAAATATCAATCGCAACAACGTATGCTGCGAGGTTTCAAAATATATTTGTGGACTGACAAAATATATTTGTGGACTGACAAAATATATTTGTCGACTGAAAAATATATTTTGTCGACTTAAAAAAATATATTTGCCGACAAACTATTTATGCGCATTGGTCCAAAAAGTTAAACATTTCTGCATTTGCCATAGAACATTCGTAAAGTCACTTACTAGTCATAGACGCTTTTAAATAAGTGATAAAACGTGTTGTGCTGCGTAGGCAGTGTAGAAATACAAATCAAATATCTCAGTAAAACGGTTGGTGTACGGCCGAAATAGCGTACGTGTAGTGCAATGCGATGTCCCTCTCCTTCCAAATGAGTAGTCTAACGTTTCGAGCGAAGGACCTTCGTCAGAGTGAAACCGTAAAGTGAAATTACTACTTCACAGTTTACGTTTCACTCTCTGACGAAGGGCTTTCGCTCGAAACGTGAAACAACTTCCACACTATTTCATAGACTTGCTCCAAATCTGACTCTTGATTGTTTCGGGTTTGTTTAAAGACGGGTTTGTTTCGCGAATTCTTCTCGAAACAAACCCGTCTTCAAACAAACCCAAAACAATCAAAGAGGCAGACTTGAAGCAAGTCTCACTATTTCGGCAGTACACATTTCACTTTCCGAGTTCCGACCGTTTGGCGAAATGGTTCGTAATATTTACGACGAACATGTTACCGCTGGGTTAGCGGTGTTGGCGGGCTCAACATGGTTCTGGCGACTACTATCTAGTGCGCACCGTTTACGGGTGGGGGTGTTTTGGGGATAACTTGGGGGTGTTGTGGGGGTGCTTAGTCCTCGTGTAATCCCAAATAGTCCTCCGATAGTCCTCGTGTAGTCCTAAATAGTCCTCCGATAGTCCTCCGATAGTCATTCCTCCGATAGTCTTAAATAGTCCTAAATAGTCCTCCGATAGTCCTAAATAGTCCTCCTATAGTCCTTCGATAGTCCTAAATAGTCCTCCTATAGTCCTCTTATAGTGCTAAATACTCCTCCAATAGTCTTAAATAGTCCTAAATAGTCCTCTGATAGTCCTAAATAGTTGTCCGATAGTCCTAAATAGTCCTCCTATAGTCCTCTTATACTGTAGTGTTAAATAGTCCTCCTGCAGTCTTAAATAGTCCTCTTATAGCCTAAATAGTCACCCTATAGTCCTAAATAGTCCTCCTATAGTCCTAAATACTCCTCTTATAGTCCTAAATAGTCCTCCGATAGTCCTAAATAGTCCTCCGATAGTCCTAAATAGTCTTCTTATAGTCCTAAATAGTCATCTTATAGTCCTAAATAGTCCTCTTATAGTCCTAAATAGTCCTCCTATATATAGTTCTCCAATAGTCCTAAATAGTCCTCTTATAGTCATAAATAGTCATCTTATAGTCCTAAATAGTCCTCTTATAAACCTAAATAGTCCTCTTATAGTCCTAAATAGTCCTCCTATATATAGTTCGCCAGTAGTCCTAAATAGTCCTCTTATAGTCCTAAATAGTCATCTTATAGTCCTAAATAGTCCTCTTATAGTCATAAAATGTCCTCCTCTTGCTCCCCCTCTTGCTCCTCTTCTTACTTCCCCTCTTACTCCCCCTCTTGCTCCTCCTCCCGCTCCTCCGATCATCCCTGATCATAGATCATCCCTGATCGGATCATTACTCAATCATGATAAAACACTCTGAAGAGTGTTTCATCAGGATATCCAAACACATCGAAGTTTGTTAAAAAAACTCGGCTATCGCTTCATCAGTCTTGAAACCCCGCAAGTTATCGCAACGAGCTGCATGTGGTGCAATTGGTAATACAGTGGAAACCATACATGTACCTTCAGCGAGCTGAAAGTTGCTTCGTGCGAGGACTGGAAATCCGCCTTTACGTATACATACATGTATATGCTGTGGCATAAGAGGCCATCTCCCCTCGCTTTGCCCCTCACACGAAAACTAAATATACATATGTATATTATATGTATCTGAGTGAAGAGATGACCTGCACCGTATTAGCAGTTAATATACATTGGCTGCATGTAAGACTAAACATTCTGACACTGCTCATGCTTATTGTGGTACGCAGATTGGAGATAAAAAGAATATAAAGAATATTGTAATTTGAAGATAAAAAGAATATTGTAATTTGTAAACCGGATAAGGGTTCTGGGGTTGTTATCTTAGACAAAGAAGACTATGAGAAGAAAAATGCTACACATATATATATATATATATATATATATATATATATATATATATATATATATATATATATATATTATATATATATATATATATATATATATATATATATACTAAAACGAATGTGATGTTGTTCACGGAACGTTGAAAGTGCTCAATACCATAAAGGTAGAGCGAATATATAGTGAAAGTGGTCTTGCCTCAAAATGATAAAAGCCGCAACTGTCAGTTTCACGCAAGGCGATCTTCAGGCGAAGATCGCCTTGCGTGAAACTGACAGTTGCGGCTTTTATCATTTTGAGGTGAGACCACTTTCACTATATATATATATATATATATATATATATATATATATATATATATATATATATATATATATATATATATATATATATATATATATATATATATATATATATATATATATATATATATATATATATATATATATATATATATATATATATATATATATATATATATATATATATATATATATATATATATATATATATATATATATATATATATATATATATATATATATATATATATATATATATATATATATATATACTTGAAGACAACTCAAAATTTTGTAAACTTGGCAAATTACTTATGATGATAAAACTAACAAGATAGAAAGAAATTAAACCCACAATCGCTTACTCAATCTTCAGAAATCTAACCAAATCACTGAAGAATTTTATAAACTAGTTCGACCCACAGGTTCAGAAAGGCCAAGAATGTATGGTCTCAAATGTCCATAAAATGGAATATCTTTACGCCCGATTCTGGTTATGATCAAATCAACTAAGCATAGCCTCGCTAAGCAACTTTCGTTAATTTTAGAACCTGTTTTAATTAAGTATTCCACACGAGTTTTAAAAGATTCATTCACTTTTTAAATACGCTGAGAGATTTAAACTTCAACAACGTTAGAGCTCTGACAATGTGTTATTTCGATATTGTTAGTTTATTCACCAATGTGCCGTTGGATGAAACTATTCAAATATGTATTGACACATTCTATCATTCAGACCTAGAACTACCTACAATTTCAGAAGATGCCTTTAGAGTCCTTAAGTTATGTGTTATCTGCCACAAAAGATGTTGAATTCAGCTTCTAAACAAATTGATGGTGTAGCTATGGGATCTCCCCTTGGCCAGGTTTTGGCAAACATTTTTGTCGGTTTTTATGAATACAAATTATTTTAATCTAATCATGTAGTAGAAGCGTTATGTAAACGACATATTTTCTCCTTTTACTAACCATGACGTAGCGTTCTCATTTCGTGATACTCTAAATGCACTCCATCCTTCACTCAAAACACATGCGAATTTGAGCGTAATAATCAGCTGGTGTTTCTAGATGTATTCAGATCAACAGTTTTTATATCAACAGTCGCAAAACATTTTTTATCTAATGCGCATTGTGCCGAATCCTATTCAGATGATGATTTTAGAATTCTGAAGAAATTCCACTCATTGTTCCAACTAAAGGTGATGGAATCCATTTCAATTAAGTTCCTTGATCCAATACTATAGTATACAGACAAAGGGACTTTGTTTTCAGTCTGTAACTATTTTAAGTGTCACTTCCGGGGTTACATCTTCCTACCTTTTCCCTATGAATAAGCGCTCTAAGTTTCAGTTTATCAGCAGACGTAGCACTTGATAAGTTGTCTGCCGAAATGCATCGTGCTCTTTTATTTTAAACCTATTTATTTCTCAAATATTTAAACAGTTCTTCTAAGAACTCATTTCTTTTTCTCATCCTTTTTCCAACATTACGCCATTATTAGATTTTGGGAAATGTGTTTATAAATAAGCAGTTTAGTTTTCAGAACGTTCTAAACTTATTACCAATCACCATGGTCAGTACGTTTCATAAAGCAATATTTAAATTTGTCACCATGACAAAGTCACTATTATATTCTTTGTGCAAACTAGCGTTCACCAGTCTTGACATGTATACTTCAATAGTTCAAGACCACTCACAGTTGACATGATGTCTCGTAAACAGTTCATGAAATCCTCGACAATATTTGCCTCCGACAATTTCACCAAATCTAAATACAACAACAAAATACAAGTCAAAATACAACAACGCTTTCAAAATACAGTCAAAATACAACAACGTTTTCAAAATACAGTCAAAATACAACAACGTTATCTGGTTGTCTCTCATAATATATCAACTGTGTTGGACATTTGAGATGGATGATCAATACGACAGCCTTCACAATTTTTCAACACCAAAGTATTAATGATAATTTAAACTTCTTCAGCATAACATTTATTAAAATGTTGGTCTTCAATCAACTTTTGACGGTGACTTAGAATTTTTTATTTGTCATCAATGTCAGTTGGTACGGAAAGCCATAATAAACAACAATGGTCGTCCTCGACTTATCCGAAGTTAATTATCAAGAAAAAACACCGTCAGAAACATTATTAAACCTGTTTTCACGCATAACCTTTTTCCGGTCTACATGCACACATAGGATCTCACTGCCAACCTGAAAATTAAAAATTATTAGTAATTAAGTAATACGCACTCGCCATTGTAAGTCCCATACAGATCTGACGCGAGTATTTTATCGTACTTGTGAAATGAACCAATGAACGATGCTATAGGCTTAATTAGCATTCATAACTTTGTAAAAGATCGTCCTGATAAGCATTCATAACTTTGTTAAAGATTGTCTAATCAGTATTGAATCTTTATTGAGCTTTACAAAGCTATACATGAGCTTTACAAAAATACCACGCTGTGATTGTGGCTTAGCCTCATTAATTATTCATGAATTTCACAAGAGCTCTTAAAAATGCTGATTAAATGTTGTAGAGCTGTGACTATTCTACTTTCAATTTCACACTTCTAATGATATACCCCTACAATCCTCGACAAAATTATGTGGATAACGCAAAACATCCAACGTTTATTACTTACTTTCTTTTTATTACCCAATTTCTGCCTAAATAAAACGTTCCTTCCCCTTCCCTCCACATTAATGGTGTGTTATATCACGATAAACAACAAAAATGCTCGGCTCTCTACGCCTGTAGATTCACCAACATTGCCTAGGGGGAGGGGAGATCGTATTTTGTTGGTTCCGAGTAAAATTCCTGATAATATTGCAAAAGCACGCGCTGCGTCCACATGAATTTTGTCCAGGATTGTAGGTTCAAACCATTTACTTTATTATAAACCATAATTATCGTTATTCTTCTTTTTTCGTCAAAATTTGTAATTAGTTTCTTTCGTCGTTGTACCAAAACCTCGTTCTGGCAAACAATTTTCCCATAAACCTTACAATCAGTTAATAATTAATCATTATTGCAATAAATATTATTATTTTTTAGTTACAACATGAAGAGATACTATTGGTCAGTTTTGCCTTTTTGGATTGTATTAATGGCACGTTTTTGCTTTTATACCAAAGCTGTTAACGGTAATACAATGTGATTATGTTAAACTGTTAATATTATATAATTTACTATACAGATAAACCATGCAATCGCCACTTCCAGAAAGCCCGCCCACCTCGCCTGTGAAGGAATAAAGTTATTGTCTGAACATGGTTAATGGCTTTTTTGAGCACGGCTATGTTTTGTTATGATTTTTAGATATTCGACTCACAGGCTCACCAAATGCAGGACGTGTCGAAGTATTTTACAACGGAATTTGGGGAACAATATGCCACAATTATTGGGATATGAATGATGCTCGCGTTGTTTGTAAAGAACTTGGCTTCGTTGATGCCCTGCAGGCCTACCGAGGATACCGTGCAGTTCCTGGAGGAACTGAAAAAGTCTGGTTGGACAGAGTTGGATGCAGTGGAACTGAGTCCTCGATATTTGATTGTTCTCATCGTCGTTGGGGAGATGTACCGGTAGCCTGTCGACGCCATTATTATGACGCGGGAGTTAGTTGTCTTTTGCAAGGTATATATGCTGAATAATATATTACGGTGTTAATATTACGGTGGACATTTAGGAATCGTTGCCGACAAAAATCTTGTCTCGTACTACATCAAAAATACTAATTGTTAATGTTCAAGGGAAAAAACAGAATTACTATAACGGTTACGGTAATATAAAGTCGTCTATTTTTGTTCGTTTTATGTTTTTTAAATATAACATTCTTATCAATGTTTATATAATATACTACAAATACGTGTACGCAAAAACCCCTCGCTCGATTTATGATAATACTGCTACAATGCACGCAATTTGGCGCATCCTAATTAATTGGGCCTATGTATGAGAAAGGGTCAAAATAAATAGGATAATTTTGGTCATAAATAATAGTTGTTTTCTTCAGAAAAAAGAAAAGAAAAGAAAAACTCGACATTTGGCCAAAGCCAAAGCCGCTCGAACCTTCGGGTCTTATTAAACAGAAGCTTAGTACCACAAACTTTTCGTATATTTTATAAATAAACAACTGACAACTTTAGCTTTTCCTGTGATCAACAGCAGCGAAGTTGGCCATAGCAACTGGTCATACTATGCAAATGTTGAAACGATTTACATATTCAGATCTTTGGAAATACATTGTTTTCAAAATATGCAGATGTTTATAAATTAGCATGACCAGTTGCTACGGCCAGCTTCGCCACTGGTGATCAATTACTTGAGCTTTATCTTCATATATACACGCCTTCGAAGTAACAAAGCGTCTCCAGTTCGGAAAGTTTCTACGATGAAATTCATTAAAATTTATTTCATTCGAACAACGTTCGACTTGCCAATGTGATGAATAAAATGATTTTAAGTTAAATAAAAACCACAGCCATATTTGTTTATTCCAGCGCGAGATTTTTCCAAGTATTTCAATTTTTAAGCGCGTGTGAATTTCGCGGGTTGTACCCAGTCCCTTTATCTCAGAAGGGTATCGTCAAGATTACCACCCTCGCTTGCGAGGGGACAATATTTATGACACATCCCGATCATGTGGTTACTTGGCCTGAGTCAGGTTCTTGAGCGGAATCGGTGTTGGTGACATTGTTCGTTGCTCGGCTGCTGTTTTCCTACTAACGTTTCACTTATCGGGAACGATGCTCTGCTTCGGAACACGGAAACGTCTTTAGTAAATTATTTACAGTTTGAACGGTGCATTCAGCAAGATCGTTGGACTGCGTATAGGTAGGCGACGATGATGTATGTTAAAATCCTCATGTTATAGCGAAGTGATACTCTTTTGAAGTCATACTCTTTTGATGCATATTCAGGACCATTGACCCAAATTAGGTGTCCCCTCCCTAGTGACAATCATTGTCACGTGACAGTGTGGAAAAAGCTTTGGCAGAAATAATAAAATATTACAAATCTGTTGTGAGAGTTGGGATTGTTTTATTGTAAAATTTATTTATTTTATTTTAAAATTTTAAAATTTAAAAATTTTAAATTTAAAAATTTTAAATTTTAAATTTTAAATTTTAAATTTTAAATTTTAAATTTTAAATTTTAAATTTTAAATTTTAAATTTTAAATTTTAAATTTTAAATTTTAAATTTTAAAATTTATTTTATTTTTATTTATTTATATATATATTTTAATTTTTTTTTAACGAGTCGGTTCATAGTAGTGCCGTGAACAAAGATCTACGAACAATTTGTGAGTTATATTGGTGTGAAAACAACGCAATTCAACACTGGTGAACGAGACAGATGAGTAAACAATGTCGGACGATCAAGATTATCAAATAGAGCGTTAACAAGGAAATAGCGACGCTAGAGTACTATACTTGGAGGCAACGGTCCAACTCGTTGAAACAAACGATTTCGAAGAAATTCAGGTCGCCGTTAAACAAGCAACGCAGATCACAAGCAAACTGTCTGATCTCATTTCCCAACTCGAGGAATTTAAAATCGACAATGGCGAAACTCCAGGAGCAATTCGTCAGTGGAAAAAGGTCGTTAAATCCAGATATTCAAAGTGGCTAGGACATACAGACAAATTATCGGAGGCAACAGCGAAGTCAAGAAGAAAGCGAACGACGAAAATGGGAAACAAAACAACAATACGAAGAGGCCGTGGCGCGAGAGAGACATCAACAAGAACGACACCGTTGGGAAAAGAAACTTCAGGCAGAGTTGGCGATGACGGAGAGGAAATTGGAAATGGAAAGACAAGCGAAATCGACAACAGCCAAGCTACCGAAGTTGAAGATAACCCTGTTTAAAGGAACAGCGTCAGACTGGGTTCGGTTCGAGAATATATTTCTGTCACAGGTTGACAGAAAACCGATTTCAGCAGAAGATAAGTTGGGATACCTTTTGGAAATGGTTAACTCCAAGGTAAGGGACAGACTTTCCAACCTTAAACCGATTGCTGAGGGCTACAAAACGGCGTGGGACAGGTTGAAGACGGAGTATGGCCAACGTAAACAAGTGATAAACGCACATATGGAGGGAATAATTGGACTACTCTTTATCAAGGGGTCCAACTACGGTAAAATTTAAGAATTTTACGAGAAACCTGCCAATAATTTTGATGCTCTATACAAACCCTTGGAGAAGATAACATGTCGAAGGGGTTTGTACTGACAACCTTGAACAAGCTGCCACATATTAAACCAGACCTGGTGAGAACTACTTGGACACAGGATCAGGAAGAAACTTTATATCCCATGATGGCATCAAGAGGCTTAAGTTATCTCCTGCGTACCATGAAACCCGCCATATTGTCACAGTGAGTGGTTCGAAGAAGCAGTCTATGCCAGTATTCCATGTACATATGGATTCACTGGATGGGAAATGCCGAGAGCAGATTGAAGTTACTGGAACCAAGATGCCTGACTTCACCACAATCAAGAGTCCAGATATGAATGATCTAAAGTCAAAGTTTGTTCACACCAGAGATAAGAGATTTTACATACGACCCAATAATGAATACCCAATCCATCTCATCATCGGAGACAGGACATTCTGCTGTATCAAGACCGAAGAAGTACACAAAGGCAAACCAGGAGAGCCAATAGTGGAGGGAACAACCTTTGGCTGGGTGATACATGATGGAGATTTTCCTAATGACAAGTGTATGTATGTGAGAGACACAACGGACTATGAGAAGTTCCCTTGATGTTCTTGGAGTGTAGGACAGGGTAGAAAATGGTCAACTGGATGTTCATACAGAGTTCCAGGAAGGAATCATCAGAAAAAAGAGGGGAGGTATTAAGTAAATATTCCTTGGATTCCAAGTACTCACCTCACTGAGACCAATGTGACACAGAGCAGAAGATGGCTACAAAGTATAAAGAGAAAGGTCAAGCAAGATCCCCAATTACAAGAAGAATACAAGAAGATCGTCTACTGAAAGAGGGAATCATGGAGAGAGTCCCTGATAAACCAACTGGAGACCGAATGTTCTATTTACCACACAAGCCAGTTGTGAAAGCGTTCGCTTCTACCACTAAAATCAGAATGGTATTCGACGCCAGCGCGAAGCCTAACCCTATGGCACGAAGTGTGAATGAATGTATGCATACCGGACCTGCATTACAACCACTGTTGTGGGACAACTTAATAAAAACCGGTTATGATGAAGATGAGTTGGAAACATTCATACAGGAAGCTACCAGTATCCTGGAGAACGGAAAGTTCCCTGTACACAAATGGGAATCGAACATCCCAACCGTGGAAAGCGACAGCATGCCAAATCCTGGTAAGATACTGGGTCTCACCTGGAAAAACAAGAGGACACCTTGGAGTTAGTAAACTACAAACTACCATTTCTAGACATATTACTTTACAAGGACGAAGACAGATTAGAAAGCGATATTTATTAGAAAGAAACGGACATGCATCAACATCTGATTATTCTTCATTTCATCCCAAACATACAACATTGAATATACCATACACACTAGCAAGGAGAATATATGCGCAATTGTCACAAACGAAGATTTGAGGGGAAAACGACTGGAAGAACTAGAAAAATTTCTGCGAAAACAAAATTAAAAAAATACATTGATAAGAACTGGTATACAGAAGGCTAAATCAAAAAAAATTCTTGAGCTGAGATATCAACAAAGGATAAAGCCGAAAATAACAATGTCCTCCCACTATAGTTATCACTCACAACACGAACAATCCACAAATAGTTGGAAAAATCAAAGAAAATTTTAAATTTCTATCCAACTCGACGAAAATGAAAAGCGTATTGGATAGAACAAACCTAATCAGTAAGACGTCGCCAACCAAAAAATTTAAAACGATATTTAACTATAAAGCGCAATTCAATTCGCAACATTCATTGCCTTTAGTTACAAAATGCCAAGAACCAAGATGTGGAACATGTGACTATTTTATTACAGGAAACTTAATAAAATTTAATGACGGAAAAGTTTGGACCATAAAGTCGTCAATGAACTGTAAGACAAAGAATGTAATTTATACAATAATTTGTCCAAAATGCGAAAGTTTTTATGTTGGGCAAGCAGAGAATCTACGTAACAGAGTAACCTTACACAAGGAACAGATTAAATATAAAGAGTATCGGCACCTGAAAGAAGTGAACACTTAGACTGTTGCAACAACGGGATATTTCAGATCATACCAATGCAACGATGAAAATAGACTTTTCAGAGAAATGAAAGAAAGGGAACTTATTTCGATACTAAAACCGAACTTGAATTCTAACTACAACACCAACAATTAATTACATCTGTCACATATGTAAATAGCTGTAACAAGATTAGCACAAATGTAATTAGACACTCATGATTACATACACGCACCTGAAGAGCTTACAATAAAGCGAAAACGTTAGTGCAATTTTACGAGTGTTTTTACTGCATCATATTTCAAATGTTGTTTGTTTTGGTTGTTTATTGAAACTTTTATCTATCTATCTATCTATCTATCTATCTATCTATCTATATATCTATCTATCTATCTATCTATCTATCTATCTATCTATCTATCTATCTATCTATCTATCTATCTATCTATCTATCTATCTATCTATCTATCTATCTATCTATCTATCTATCTATCTATCTATCTATCTATCTATCTATCTATCTATCTATCTATCTATCTATCTATCTATCCATCTATCTATCTATCTATCTATTATATATAGTACCTATTATCCTTTTTTTATATATTAGTTTTGCGTTAGAGATGTTATGTAAATTTATGCCTTAGAATATCTTCAAAATTGGAGGAATTAAAGTCTATTCTATATCTATCTATCTATCTATCTATCTATCTATCTATCTATCTATCTATCTATCTATCTATCTATCTATCTATCTATCTATCTATCTATCTATCTATCTATCTATATATATATATATATATATATATATATATATATATATATATATATATATATATATATATATATATATATATATATATATATATATATATTTATATATATATATATATATATATATATATATATATATATATATATATATATATATATATATATATATATATATATATATATATATATATATATATATATATATATATATATATATATATTTATATTTTTATATATTTATATATATATATATATATATATATATATATATATATATATATATATATATATATATATATATATATATATATATATATAAATATATATATACTTTTGATGAGAAATGGTTCCGCGTCATGCCCCTTCGAGATTATCACCATCGGCGCTGGCGTACGTGGGCATGACTAATGTGACTGGCGTACCAGGGGTTGGCGCCTATAGGATAATATGCCTTTGTTCTTGGTTGAACAAATGTTGTACTCTTACGACAGTTCCTGTTCGTGTACACAATGGTGTATTGACCATCGTCAGCATGTGATAATTCTATGGTCCTAACAAAGCGATGCTGCTAAGTTATTAACTTTAATTTATACAAAAGGGGCTAAAAGGGATGACTCTGGTTTTTATTTTTCGTTAGGTTAGGGATAGCTACGGTTAAGGGTTAAGTTTAAGGTTAGGATCAAGGTTAGGATCAAGGTTAGGGTTAGGATTAGGATTGTGATTAGGGTTATAGGATTAGTAGTTCTAGAAAATGTGAAGGTCCTATTGAGTCATCCCTATAGCCTTCACCTTATATAATTTACTATTTTATTTCTAAATATTACTATTTTGTAGTTCGACTTATTGGTTCTCTATACGAGGGTCGCGTTGAAGTGTTTCACAAAGGTGCTTGGGGAACAGTATGTGATGATTCCTGGGATATCAATAATGCTCGCGTTATTTGTAGACAACTTGGTTTTACAGATGCCGAGGAGGCCTACGCACGTGATATCATTGATGGTTCTGGTAAAATCGGACTGGATGAAGTTCATTGCGTTGGAACTGAGTCATCGATATTAAAATGTCGCCATAATGGTTGGGGAAACCATAACTGTGACCATAGTAAAGACGCTGGAGTCCGTTGTTCTGAGCCAGGTTTGTAATCCACTTCTCAACCTTCTGATTACTGTCTCACCGGTCATCATCAGGTTACGGGTTCTATTCTCGTGGACACATAAAATTGGTTTAGTATATAGTTGATGCATACATATATATATATATATATATATATATATATATATATATATATATATATATATATATATAATATATATATATATATAATTTGTGTGGCATCAAGGGTAACTGTAAATAGCAGTTATATTCATCCTGCTCATCAGTATACTACACTGATGAGGCCTAAACGGCCGAAACGGTACCGTCTGTAGTTATATATATATATAGCCTATATATATAGCCTATAATATATATCAAGGCCTTGAAGTTGCATTTTTCGCAACTGGTCCCGGTTTGGTCTTACAATGTATGTATTCTAACACTTGAAATTTTCCTTCACCTGCATAAATCCTTTCAACATGTAGTTTGATCGAGTGAATAATATATAATATATATATATATATATATATATATATATATATATATATATATATATATACACTGTAAAAACGGAATGGTTATTTCAACCAATTAAATTGGTTATAACCAAATCAAATTGGTTGAAATAACACACTCAAAATTGGTTATATATTAACCAATGTAAAATGGTGGATTCAACCAAAAAACAATGATTAATGTAACCAATAATAATAGGTGGTTAGTATAACCAAATGGAATTAGTTAAATAACCCGGTTTAAATTGGTTAAAATATTAACTAATTGGTAGAAATAACACACTCAAAATTGGTTATATATTAACCAATGTAAAATGGTGGTTTCAACCAAAAAACAGTGATTAATGTAACCAATAATAATAGGTCGTTAGTATAACCAAATGGAATTGGTTAAATAACCCGGTTTAAATTGGTTAAAATATTAACCAATTGGTAGAAATAACACTCAAAATTGGCTATATATTAACCAATGTAAAATGGTGGTTTCAACCAAAAAACAGTGATTAATGTAACCAATAATAAATAGGTGGTTAGTATAACCAAGTGGAATTGGTTAAATAACCCGGTTTAAATTGGTTAAGATTAACCAATACACAATGTTACTATCAACAAAAAACAATGGTCAATTTTAAACAAATTTAATATTATTTTAAGTTATATACATTATAACACCGTTTCAATCAATTTTACTCATTCCTGATTGGTTAATGACCTCAATATTAAAATAGTTTTTTAAAATAACATCCGGGATGTTGGATTTTAATATTTACAAACATCAGTTTTCCCGCTTCTTTGTAAAATTTGGTAAACTATGAATTCGCATAAAATTGATTGAAAAAGTATTAAAAGGAAATAACATTTGTTCTCAAAGAATTAATGAAAAATCACACTTGTGTTTGGCGAAAATACTAACCACATGTGGTATTATGAATATTTCACCTAACACACATGTGATTTTTCATTAATTCTTCTCAAACTGTGTTATTTCCTATACTAATACATCATATAAATTATATACATTATATAATACATATACTGAATCTTGGTGCAATATAGTAAGCACCATTTCTGTGTTCAGTACCAAAAGGATGAATTACATGTGCTGGCATATATGTCAGAAATTCTTTTTGTGAGGAAAAGAAATTATCACTAATCGCTTCGCTGCAAACTTTAAAAGCATGAAAATGTGGAACAAATTCAATTGTAGTAAATTTTGTCAGATAAAAAATAACATTATTCTGCACATTGACAACAATGTTTTTAATCAATGAAAATTCAGGAATCTGGTCATCTGATATTCCAGTAGATACCACAGCTCCTACTCTATACTCTGTACCATGGATAACTATACACATTGTTTTCAATTATTTTATTATATTTAAATACAGCAGACTTAAATTACAAATAACTATCACTTATCTGAATATAATTGGCAAGGCTTTTGAATTTGACTGCATACACAGTATTCATAAATTATGACTATGTTTGATGTTTGGTAAACAAATTTCCGATAAATCACTGCCACTATAAATCATGCTTCTTTAGTACTGTGGTAAAACTGTCAGTGGAATTGCAAGTGTCTGATATGTGATGGCAAAGCAAAGCACTGACAAAATAAAAATCAGAAATGGTATGTAACAGAGGTTTCTGGTATTGTTGATCCATTGTTTATATTGTCTAACTTTTATTGGAGTTCTTGTTGAGAATACAATACTCTCTGTGATGTATTAGTTCATTGCACATGTGCACGACTCCACATATAATGTAGTTGTCGTTTGGGAATACACCACTGCAACTACTGTATTTTATTTTCCCAAAGAACTTGCAAACAAATAATTTCCATTGTCCACTGAGTTTTCACAAAGTTGAGGTAAATAATTCCATGATGTACAGTTTATTACATATGTAGTTTTACAGCTTTGTGCACAAATCAATTGTAGATAATTATTTTCTCAAATCCAAGTTAGATGTTTGTAGTTGTATGTGATCATAGCATAAATAGACGTAGTGCCAGAGATTGAGGAGATGGTGTATTCATATGCTTTAATTCACAGTAAAGAAAAAACATGTCTCTTTTAGTTTCCTTGTTGAAGGAAGTGATACTGCATTATATTGAGACAAACTGACAAACTGTTCATTATTATTTTGTTGCTACCAGACATTGCATTAAGTATACACCTAAAATAGAAGGAAAACTGTATTCACAAACAAAACAATTTGATATCATGATATATTTAGCCCATGACAAGTGATGCTGTGATGGCAAGAAATCACAGATACCTCGCAGTCACTGAGCCATATTTTCTGTTTGGTGAGCATTCAACAAGAAAAATTAAGTACAGTACACATATAATCTTAGTCGTCTTATACTTCCTCACTGAAGGCAGAACAGATCGTTCAAACTTCACAGCGTTGACAAGTTCTGAACGGCGAAAGGCAGGAAATTTAATACACATGATAAAACTTCTACGTCACAAAACGTCATAAAACTGAACATCTCAACAGAGGGCAATTTACACAAATCGAGATTTCATTGACTATACTGTACATAGGTCCACAAAGAGATCTGGGCACAAGGATACAGCAACCCAAGTCAAGACTGGTATGCTGCCATAGGCAGCAAATACCATTTCAATCAATTTTACTCATTCCTGATTGGCTAATGTCATCAATATTAAACTTAAATTTTTTTACTAGGGGTATTTAAATTTTTTTATTGTGGTATTTTTTGTAAATACCCTTGGCTAGTAAAAAATTACATCCGGGATGTTGGATTTTAATATTTACAAACATCAGTTTTTCCGCTTCGTAGTAAAATTTCGTAAACTATGAATTCGCATATGCTTCGCACTTGTGGTATTATGAATATTTCGGCAAACATGTGTGCGATTGTTCATTAATTCTTCTCAATAGTAAACAGGGGCGGATCCAGGAATTTTTTACATTAGTAAAAAAAAATTACTATTCCAGGGGGAGTTCATCAAAATTATGCTCTTGTTACCAAAATATTTGAAAGACTAGCCGGGTCAAGTCATCACAGTAGAAATACCAATGCAGTAAAAATAGCAACAGCAATATATCTGCCTGTTTCACTCAATATCAAAGCTCATCAATATGTCTAGTAAACACTTGAAACATTTTCCAGTGATTCTGACATGGAAAGCCTCACCCCCCTATTGAGGGATTTGGATGTCCTATGGGTTCTTGAATCTCAATTTATCCGAAGGAATTTCCAAAAAATTATCCATAATTTATATATATATATATATATATATATATAAAAGTAGAGTGCTGCGTAGACAGTGTTTTGAATAATATAGCAAAAGGTATTTATTTTATTTATCATATATTTATTTTGCCAATAATTTAGTGACGAGATACTGACGTTTCGAGCGGAGCCCTTCATCAGAGCCCTTCATCAGTATATATATATTATACAGTATATATATATATATATATATAGGTAATATTTGGCATTTCACTCGATCAAACTACATGTTGAAAGGATTTATGGTGAAGGAAAATTTCGAGTGTTGGAATACATACATTTTAAGACCAACCGGGACCAGTTGCGAAAAATGCAACTTCAAGGCCTTCCGGCTGGAATTGAATCTGCGATACTAGTGCAATGCTCTGACTACCGAGCTATGGAAGCCGTTGCCGAGAGCCCAGTCACGAGTTCTGCATATATGCAGTGGTGGTAATGCCGGGATAAGATTCTGGGTATATTATAGGTAATATTTGGCATTTCACTCGATCAAACTACATGTTGAAAGGATTTATGGTGAAGGAAAATTTCGAGTGTTGGAATACATACATTTTAAGACCAAACCGGGACCAGTTGCGAAAAATGCAACTTCAAGGCCTTCAGGCTGGAATTGAATCCGCGACCCTGCGATACTAGTGCAGTGCTCTGACTACCGAGCCATGGAAGCCGTTGCCGAGAGCCCAGTCACGAGTTCTGTATATATGCAGTGGTGGTAATGCCGGGATATATATATATTATATAAATTAAATTGAAGTAAAAATTAAGTAGTGTTAAGAATGTTCTTGTTCAAGAGCAAATTGGCCCATATTTTAGTGTTTTAACAATATACAAGGGGTAAATGAAGATATCCTAGGGGAGACTAGGTTAAAATCTATCCTAGAGGCGACAAATAATTTTTTATCCAAAGGTTGTGAAGCAACCCCTCAATAGGGGGGATGCGGATATTAAATGGAATGGCCCATTGACTGAAACTGGTATAGTTGGTCCAGGCATTCGACAGATAAAATCAAGATTTGGAATCGGATAGTAATGTATTATTAATGCATTACTTATCTATAGGCCTGGCTTATTACTCTAATGTCAGCATAAATGAAATGCAATAAATATCAAATCCCCACCACCAAAGGCTATATTAATGACACGTACAGCTTATTTGGCTAAAATGGCGAAGTCAGATATGCAATGCATATTAAATGAGTCTCAAAAATAAAGGTCAACTGGGAAAACCATGAATAAATTTAATACAAAAGCTGCAGTTGTGTTTTGTATTATTTTGTAAATATAGTCCAATAAATACTAGCCCAATAAATTTAAAAGGTATGAACTTCAAAGTTTGTGGAAGATGCCGAACTTAGGCAAATTCGCGCGTGATTATTAATAAACTGAAATCATTTGCAATAGCTCGGGGTACTTGGGTTTTATAGTAAAACCCGAAAGGGCAGGAAGAAACAAAGGAAACGCTATACCTGAGAGCAAAATGCTTGCCAATCTTTGCGAACTTCGGGACGAATAGCTCATCAGCTCCTGTAATCCGGTACAACGTCTTCCCAATCAGTAAATGATGTTCTCCAGCGGAAAGCCTTCGACGGTTTAAACTAAATCGGAATGTCAGATCTATCGTATCGACTGAATTTCGATTTATTCTCCCAACTGGCACAACAGTCTGGGTGGTCAGCGGCAGGCATTGGGGGCCATTTTCGCCGTCGCTGATTGGTTTATTTGCCTGCCCGCATGACAGGAGTTGGCCTCATCTGCCACTTTAGTGACTTGACCCCGTTGGCATCCATATTCGTTCAAACAGTGGATTTAATAACACTGGGCTGCTCGTGCGGCTTCAGAAATCATTTGCGTTATTGTTATTATAATTATTTGCGATAATTATTGTTTGAGATGGCCTTAACGATACACGAAGCATCAACATCAGAAGACATTTTAAAACTCCTCGAGCAGTCAAACCTGGGCGCACTGATGGACGCATATTTCAAAGGTAAGATATTAGTCACATACCGCGTTGCGTTTGTGACGTTTTGTCCAAGTATATAATCCACTAGCACAGAACATTGCATTTAAGTGTTTAACTATAAATGTTCGTTTCTTTCGCGTTCACGATTATTTTATTCATTGAATGGTTTTACGGAATAAACGGCAGAAAATATTCCGAACAAGCGTCAATATTAACTAGCGTGACTCGAATCGATAAACAACTCGTTCGGCCTCAAATTATTGTCAAATATGGCCATTTCGACAAGAATGTATCAATTATTATATATATGTTATTATAAAGTATCCTTTGATTTACGACAATAGTGAGATACACTTTACGAGCGACCTTAAACTGCTTATAGAAAACCAAGTTGACGGGGAAGACTTTTTGGCCTCGAGATGAATGACCTCATTGTCCTCACAACAATGACCCGATTCTACTAAAGCTACGGAAAAAATGCATTTCTGTATAGAGCAAAGTCACTGGCTTGGTAAGTATTCATCATTTAGAAGTTTTGAGATACATGCCGCTAATTAAGCAAAGGTTGCGATATAACTTTGAGTTTATAGTTGTTGCTATTAAAGCTAGCGTTGAACGTTTTCCATTCGTATTTCGCGCCTAAACGACACCAAAAGACTAACGTTTTCGCTAACGTTTTCGCTTTATCTTAAGCTCTTCAGGTGCATGTATACACACACCTGAAGAGCTTACGTTAGTGCAATTTCACGAGTGGTTTTACTACATCTTATTTCAAATGTTGTTTCTTTTGGTTGTTTATTGAAACTTTTATCCATCTATAGAACACTTGTGTTTGTTAACGAAACGATTTTACTATATATATATATATATATATATATATATATATATATATATATATATATATATATATATATATATATATATATATATATATATATATATATCAAATAGAGATCTTGTGTTTGTGTTTCGAGAGTGCTCGATACCATCGGTAGAGCAAATATATAGAATAACTGGACACGGTTACACTTTCGACATTAGTTTATTGCATACAGTTCTGTTTCGTACAGGCGAACCTGCACTCATCAGTGCTAGACTAAATGTGACACAGACACATTTAGTCTAGCACTGATGAGTGCAGGTTCGCCTGTACGAAACAGAACTGTATGCAATAAACTAATGTCGAAAGTGTAACCGTGTCCAGTTATTCTATATATATATATATATATATATATATATATATATATATATATATATATATATATATATATATATATATATATATATATATATATATATATATATATATATATATATATATATATATATATATATATATATTATATATATAAATATATATATATATATATAAATATATATATATATATATATATATATATATATATATATATATATATATATATATATATATATATATATATATATATATATATATATATATATATATATATATATATATATATATATATATATATATATATATATATATATATATATATATAATATATATATATATATATATATATATATAATTAACAATTATTCCATGAGCTCGAGTCGTATATGAGCTCATAGCCAACGAGGCGCGCAGCGCCGAGTTGGCTATTAGTTCATACACGACGAGAGCGAATGGTATAATTGTTTTATAATATAGCAAAAAAAATATAGCAAAAAAACAAAACATTTTAAGTAAGACATGGAAACACAGAGTTGATTCTGGCTGAGGCTTGTGAATCAATCGGCTTTGCATTACTATACGCAGTGAAACTTTCTCCCAGCAGGTTTGTAGGTCTTGCGGCAGAAAACATAAGAAATGCTTTTGAACTTTATAACTTTACGAAATCAGTATTAACACATGCGAAAGGAGACAGCAATGTTCCACCAACCGATAACATTAATAGCCCTGATAGAATGAGGCGACATCTGACTACCGAACACCGTAACTCTAGAATGGGATTTGGCCAAGAAATAGTTTCATATGCAAGACAACGTAGAAACCATCACTTATATACGTTTAGCCGTAAGTCTCTTTATTCTGAAACGTCGAAGGAATTCTCCGAAGGCCCAGAGAGCATTGTTGAAACACCTGAAGACAAGAACAAGGTAGAAATCACAATAATATATAGCTGCTTCCCCTGCCGGCTGATAATCACGCGCTCGCACGAACGTCTGTTAACTCTACCAAATGCAAAATCAAACTCTTGCCAAATCCCATCAAAACATCTTTTCCTGCCAGTAGCTCCCTCGTAGCAACTTTTTGTTCCTGTTTTAATTTAAAGCTACGACCTGCAGCAACGAACTGAAGATCGGTTAAAGCTTTCGAAAGAAAATAATCTACCAACACGGTTTTTCAAACCCCTGAATACTAATCAGTTGAGATAGCCAATCAGAATTTAGCGTCCTCTGGTGGACGTAGAAATCCAAAGTGCAGGCGTTCCATCCGCACTCACCCCAGTCCCCGGCCCCCCTCCCCCAATCGCTAAACGCCTGCTTCGCAGGCTACAACAAAGGATGCAAACTCACACGTAACAACTAACATGTAACATGAGTATAATAAGTCAACTAGTGAAGATGTCCCGTTTGGATTACGTCCGTGTCTGAAATTATTTGTCTGTATACATTTTAGACAGTCTTTAGTATCAACTCGAACACGGTTCTTCATTTTATCGAAGTTTTGCAACTTCCGAACTGTGGCATCACAGCCATCACAACACGACATCGTATATCTTGTCAGTGTCGTTGTAATTTGAGAGCAAGCAAACATGATGGTGCCATCAGGGATTTTGTTTCTCCTGCTATGATCGAACTTTTAAATCGAAAAAGCCCGATCACTATTTCATGTCTCACTACACCGAATAGCAGGTTGTATAAAGAAAGTCTTTGTTTGTGATGCATGATGGCCGCACTTAAATATTATTGCCTATGAAATGTGAAACAATGTAAAATAACAGCGGGTCTCGCGAAACAAGTCTGTATTTACTATATGAAGGTAACGCAAATATTTCAACAGTTTATGCTTGAAAAGCAGGGCAAGTTTGAATCCTAACGAGCATCTGTATTGTTAGGACGCTTTGACAGAACGTGCGGACTCTGATCCGATGGCCGCATCCATTCAAACAAATTTGAAAGACATTGCATTTGGCGAATTGATAATTATCTCATACATAAATAGTGGCAATATGTTCGCCATCTTTACGGGCGATTTTCGCGCAGACGCAGTAGACATGTCAGATATTTCTGGCCATGGTTGCAGGCACCAAAACTGTGGAATTCATTACCACAGGAAATTAGAAGCTTTGAAATGTTAAATAGTTTTAAGTCTGCAGTTAAGACTTTTCTTTTTTAAAATTAATAGTTATTGTTCATAGTGTTAATATATGTAGTAGGCTTTATCTTATAATGAAACTGTAATTAGTTTTAAAAGTAACTTTAAGAATATATATATTGTTGTAAGAGCATTGAGACTATTGTATAATGCTCCAAATACGTCTTTATTATTATTATTATATGGCAGTTTAAAGTAGCGGATATTTTGTTTGGAGGAACTCGGCAGAAATAGTATCATCGTTATACTTTTTAACAGTGTTGTTGATGATATGAGAAGGGAAAGAATTGTGTTTTAGTGTAAAAATTAGCTTTTTAAGATCATTTTGGAAACCAGCTTCCGGCGGTGTTGTTTATTTTGCGAGCCCTATCAATTAATGTTCTTGTTAATCCGGTTTTATAAGTGGGTGGCGTAAAACTGAAGAAATTCGTCAGAAGACCGGTATACGTTTTCTTGTGAATATCGAAGTCGTGCATTTATTGCCGGAAGTTTTGGTGGGTAAAATATCAAGAAAAGGTAGTTTTCCATTTATTTCTTTTTCAAAAGTGAATTTAATATTTGTATGTTGTGAGTTCAAATGAGTGAAAAAAGACATACAGGTAGCATCATTCTCATTATGAAATACACAAAAGGTGTCATCTATATATCTGCGGTAAAGTAAAACAACCGGCCGTCATATAATTGTTAAGCCATTCACGTTCATAAAAACCCATAAAAATATTCGCAAGTATCGGCGCTAATAGCGAGCCCATAGCAACTCCATCAATTTGGTCGTAAAAGGCACCATCTAATGAGACACGGTCAGAACAGTCAGTGATTTTCCATATACATATTAAATTCGCCGCTTTCACTTAACACCAACAGGCAGACATCGCATCCAACCATAATGTGGAGAAAGGCCTCTCGAGCGCACTTCCCAAAGTAGCGAAGCGATACACAACTTCTTGTATACAGAGGGCTTTAAGAAAAATAATTATGAAGAAATCACTGACTATTTTGACGGTGTCTCAATATCTCAAAGGTTAGAGCGCCGAAACGTTGATTCGGAGACCAGGGTTCGATTCCTGGTTGGGGCAGTCACTTTTCCATAGTAAAACCCCCACTATGGAGACCAAAGGGATTCCGCCTCATTAAATAATCATTACGTCATGATTTCTCGTGGCCCCTTAACCCTAATTATTTATTCAGATTACGTCATTAAACCTTCATGATCTCTAACCGTAGCTCCTATACCTGTAGGACCTGTCATTATCCCCCGTGTACCTTTAAATTCCCAACCGAGTACTTTCCGATCAGCGGATGGACTCCTTGGGATATAAATATGTCGCTCGTATGTCTCTTAATAGTATAAGAAAAGCCTACGTATTTATTCACTTGATGGCCATGTGTCGGACACCTTGTGGGAGAGAGAGGCATGCTCGAACGGCGCATGCGCACAATCGATCTTGGCTAAGTATTATAATCTGGAATGAACTAAAGAGGTGCTGAAGAAACATCTGATACTTTCATACTAGCGCGTGTCTCGACCAACAGAGGTTTATACGATAGCCTTTTGCGTTCAAATACCCATTTAGTACTTATACGATATGCATCCAAACCATTTTACGAAGCAGCGGGAATTGTACGATAGTTTAAAAGATCAAATCTGCCGAATAATCTGAATGCGATTTAGCAAGAGACGATTGTCAATAACCTTTACCGAATTATCGCTTATTTACCTTTAGTTCTTAAAGTAAGCGAATCCTGTGACGAAGAAACGATCAGAGAAACTGCAAAACGGACGATCACCAATTTTAGATGGATTGACTTATCTACATACAAGCGTAATAATTATTTAATATATGAATATTACACTCTCCTCCGCAGAGGCTTCTTGCGCTTTTTTTAGAGTTCGGGCAGATATATATATATAGTTTAATTGGGCAGCACTGGCTGGGAGGGCGCGCGGGGAGTGATGGGAAGACGGAAATTGGAGAAGCCTCTGCCATATAATGTTTCCAAAATGGTGTCGAATTTCCGAGAGAGAGTCCAGCTATATATATGGCTGATGGATGCAAATCAAATCAATAGTTGGTAAACCTTTTCAAGAAGCTAAAGTCAGCGGAAAGTGATATGTTCGAAGTGCTTTAGGAATAACGGGGACATTAAGTTCTTTTTGGAAGACGTAGTTTTAAAGCAGAATTTTATAGAATTATAGAATAGAATATAAAATGTCAACATGCGACTGGATTGCAAAATGCTTTTTCATGATCTTAACTAAACGGTCAGGAAACTGTGAAGATGTTGGAACAACTAACAACTATATGAACTAGCTACGACTTGAGACGGTAAGATTGTTCAATTGCTTTATTGTAAGACTGTTTTAGCCTATGGTGTCGGATATCAAAGCGTGTATATCTAGATAATTTTCCTTCGTCGCCGTCGGCTTCAATAACAATGCGCTCATATATTCTTTTTGTAAAATAGAAGAAGACGTCTGAAGTCTCTTGGAGATAGGTTCATTGTGATGTCTAGACTCTGGAGTATAAGAATATGCTTCCCAGAGATTAACTCCTTCTTTGGAGCGCTAGTCATGGTATAGCAGCCAAGTTCGTCGTCGCCATCATCTATAAACATGATTAACGGAAGTTTAAAATTAACGATTTTTCCAATAGCGAAGCGCACAGTTACTATTTATAGACCAAAACTCAGAGAAACAAACCAAATCTAACTCCCAAATCACCTGATTTCCTATTGTTTAGGACGCGAATCTAATTATAGACTCAGACAAACATTGACAAATGCGTCATCTGTGCCCAACACTATTCTATTCTGTTCAAGATCTCAAACATATTGAAAAAATATAAATATAAACGTATTGGTTAAACTTGATGACTCGACTATTTTATGACGCCGTTGTCATGATGTATATTCACGTTGTTAAGGTTAAGATTTGCATACATGTTCATGAATTTGGCCGAATTATCGCTAATTATCTCGCGTTAGTGTAGGGGATTCCAATGGGGATAGAAACCCTTCGGGAAACAGTGTGAAGAACTAGTCTACTAGACTAGTGAAGAACTAGTCTACTAGAGTGTAGAGAACTATATACTCTCTTTGTATCGACATAGTTAGTTTTGGCGTAAAGTATTCTGAAGAAACCATTCGCAAAATGATCAGGAATTACAAAATCAAGGCTTCCTGGCCAACTTATCCTACGACCGATATTTGCATATTTCGCCTGAAAGCATGTGTTTACAAGGGCACTTATGGAGTTATATAAAACCTTATTAATACGTGACACAAATATAGAGTTAAAAAATATTTATATCAGTTACAAACGTATACATGTTTTTCAACGTTTACTTTAACGGGGCATACCTAACAGAAACGAATTAGTATTTTTAGCCTTTTACCTTTACGACCCTTAACCCTAGTCTCGTGTACCTTTGGGATCCCCATGGTATTGTATTAGGCCCGTTTAGGCCCTATCTGGCCTTCTTTGGCCCGATAAGGCCTTTTGGCCCGTTCGTATAGGAGTGAGTTTATACGGTCATCACTCTCCCATCTCTTGTCCTCGTGAAAGGTTCGAAAGTTTTCTTCGAAATGTAGGCATCAAGATTGTAAGTCCGTAAGAATCGTGATTATAAATGATTGATTTGAACAAATAACGTTCGAAACTAATAAAGTCCCTGTACAAGAACAAAAACCCTAACCATAACCATAACCCAAATAAAAACTCTAGTCCTAGCCCTGAAATAAAGGAATACTAACCCTACTTTTAAACTAAAGATTTCAATTATGTAATACACGAAGTAAGAGCCCCATTTTGACTATTTGCGATATTCGCCTATTTGCGTATAGCATTTGAGGAAATTTCTAGCGGGGAATTCAAAATAGGGCTTTTTGGCAATGTTTAAAGACAGATATCTCGGACACGAATGGACAAAATCGAAAACCGTAAAAGAACTTATCAGCTATTTTTGCGTCCTCTATACAGAGAGAACTAAAATTTATGGAGGGTTTATATGATCGAGCTTTAAATTTGGCTGACTCAGTTCATTTTCAAAGTTATTGTGTACCTAAAAACCTGTATAGAGAGACATCAAAGATTGTTCAACGGTATAAGTGTCCAAATAGATGGATTAAATCTTTAACGCGTTTATGATGAAATCAGTGAAACCTAGCGACTTTAACGTATAACCTAAGGGATTCTCTGGACGAAGAGAAGCCGTACGAAGAACGAATTTTGAATCGTATTGACTTGTCAAACGAAGCGAAGGTTGAGTGCTCACTTGGACAATAGCCCGTGGGTCGTTAAGAGGCATTAGTGGTGCAACTCACAAATATTTATGGGAATATTTAATTGATTTGAGGGTACACACTAGGATATTTATGGGTAAACCGGCATTAGTCAATATGGGATAATTAGGGATATTTATCATCCATGACTTCGATGTGAGGCGTTCTTAACACTAATTAAGTATTCCCTCGTAGACTCCTAACTCTAACCTCTTCAAACGCGTTCATTTGCCTGTAAGCGAAATAAAACTTTATCAAAATTGCTTTTCTAGATACAATCGAAATAGAACTTTAACGCGGTTGCTAAGGTTTATTTGGCTGAATCAGACCATTCGAGAAGCTAAAGCTAGGCGGCTCTCTGTGTTGCGAACGAAAGTATAATTAGCGTTAAGAACGCCTCACATCCCGTGTAGACTCCTAACCCTATTCCACGTTCATAACCATAAATTTAATTATATTTGGAATATCACCGATTCCAATTCCGACTCCTTCATGACTCTCATCGGGAGTTGTGCGATTGCCTAAGTCTTCGACTGCACCTATATGTCTGTCTCCGCGTTCGACTGAACCTAGTGTGTTTTCGCCACATCTATACAAAGAGATGAACCCTAATAATTTTTTGCCGTATTATGGCTTATCTCGCTTTAGTGTACACAATTCCTATGATGAAGAAACACTTCGGCAAACAGTGCGAAAGAGCTGTTCAAGATCTCACACATATTGACTTGGAAAAAATATAAATTTAAACGGCATTGCGTTACAGCGTTGCTATGCTAATGCTTATTGAGATTAGCAAACCATTTGTCGGACTTTCACTAACTACCCTCGGAAGAAAGGCAATCTATAATTGTCAGGCGAGTGATGAAAATACACTTTAATTTCATTTTATTCCCTAATACAAATTACGTGTTGTTACAGCAGTCACTAAAATTAATAACGCGTGGTAAGAGTGTTTATCGGCTTCTCTGACAAACATTTATTGGTGTAGCTGATTAACCAATATGATACAAAGCATGAACATATAATTAACAATTAGTGGATGAGGTTTTCGTGATATCCGGATTTATCAAGGTCGAGGTTAACCACGAAAACCGAATTCAATAATTGTTTTATTATATATTTTAGGAGAACAAATATAGTACTCATGTATGAAAAACTTTATTTTTGAACCTCGAAAATTGCTTCGCTCGCTGTAATATTACTCATCGCGGGCGCAACTTGCACATAACTTAGTTATCTGCTAGCAGATAACAGAGTTATCTGTTGGTTGCGTGATTCTTGCGTGATTGCGATATTTAACCGTAAGCTCTTAGCCAATCAAAATGCACGTAGTAACTACAATATATAATAACACCAGTTATGAAGCAGCTGCATTGGCTGCCTGTCAGCTTTCGTATAACTTATAAAATACTTTTAATTACGTATAAGGCATTAAATGGACTGGCGCCAGGATATATAAGAGACTTATTACATGTGTACAGGCCGGCTAGATAATTACGGTCGTCAGCCAGAAACCTGCTTTCTGTACCAACTATTAAACTAGCAACCTATGGTCAACGCTCTTTTAGTCATGCATGCAGCACCTATGTTATGGAACTCGCTGCCTGATTCTTTACGCCACTGTGCAACATTGTCTAGTTTTAAGTTAAATATTAAAACATATCTTTTTAAACAAGCCTATGATATTTAGTAGTATTATATGGCATATTCATATGAAGTGTTTTAGCTATCAATGTAAATTCTATTACTCTTGTAATTTTTTATATTATTTATTTCAAAATTGTAAAGCGCCATTGAGCTAAACGGAAATGGCGCTATATAAATGTATATTATTATTATTATTATTATTATTAACTGCGTTTCTCATTAGGATTCCAAGGCTGTATCGTTTCCTCTTTAGCTTTTGTAACCGTTTTCTGTAGTGTTTTTCTTTCCTTTAGTTTTAGGATTGTGTGTGCCCGAAGTAATTGCGTGTTCAAATCTTCGTCTTTTCGGTTCTCCACAAGTCGGTTCTCCAAAACACACCAAATCTTTTTCGCGGCCCTGTGGCCCGTTTGAGAAATATACCTACTATCCCCGCTCACCTCCATGAATACCTCTCCCTCACAATTCACCCATCCACCCCTCAAAAGTTAAAAGTTAAAGCAAAGTTAAAGTTTAAGTGAACATAAAGTTAAAGTAAAGTTAAAAGTTAAAGTAAAGTTAAAAGTTAAAGTTAAAAGTCAACGCAAAGTTAAAGTTAAAAGTTAAAGCAAAGTTAAAGTAAAGTTAAAAGTTAAAGTAAAGTTAAAAGTTAAAGTAAACATAAAGTTAAAGTAGAGTTAAAAGTTAAAGTTAAAAGTTAAAGTAAAGTTAAAAGTTAAAGTTAAAAGTCAACGCAAAGTTAAAGTTAAAAGTTAAAGCAAAGTTAAAGTAAAGTTAAAAGTTAAAGTAAAGTTAAAAGTTAAAGTAAACATAAAGTTAAAGTAAAGTTAAAAGTTAAAGTTAAAAGTTAAAGTTAAAAGTTAAAGTTAAAAGTTAAAAGTTAAAGTAAAGTTAAAAGTTAAAAGATAAAAGTTAAAGTAAAGTTAAAAGTTAAAAGTCAACGCAAAGTTAAAGATAAAAGTTAAAACAAAGTTAAAGTAAAGTTAAAAGTGAAAGTAAAGTTAAAAGTTAAAGTTAAAAGTCAACGCAAAGTTAAAGTTAAAAGTTAAAGCAAAGTTAAAGTTAAAGTAAACATAAAGTTAAAGTAAAGTTAAAAGTTAAAGCTAAAAGTTAAAGCAAAGTTAAAGTAAGTTAAAAGTTAAAAGTTAAAGTAAAGTTAAAAGTTAAAAGTCAACGCAAAGTTAAAGTTAAAAGTTAAAACAAAGTTAAAGTAAAGTTAAAAGTTAAAGTAAAGTTAAAAGTTAAAGTTAAAAGTCAACGCAAAGTTAAAGTTAAAAGTTAAAGCAAAGTTAAAGTAAAGTTAAAAGTTAAAGTAAAGTTAAAAGTTAAAGTAAACATAAAGTTAAAGTAGAGTTAAAAGTTAAAGTTAAAAGTTAAAGTAAAGTTAAAAGTTAAAGTTAAAAGTCAACGCAAAGTTAAAGTTAAAAGTTAAAGCAAAGTTAAAGTAAAGTTAAAGTAAAGTTAAAAGTTAAAGTAAACATAAAGTTAAAGTAAAGTTAAAAGTTAAAGTTAAAAGTTAAAGTTAAAAGTTAAAGTTAAAAGTTAAAGTAAAGTTAAAAGTTAAAGTTAAAAGTTAAAGCAAAGTTAAAGTAAGTTAAAAGTTAAAAGTTAAAGTAAAGTTAAAAGTTAAAAGTCAACGCAAAGTTAAAGTTAAAAGTTAAAACAAAGTTAAAGTAAAGTTAAAAGTTAAAGTAAAGTTAAAAGTTAAAGTTAAAAGTCAACGCAAAGTTAAAGTTAAAGCAAAGTTAAAGTTAAAGTAAACATAAAGTTAAAGTAAAGTTAAAAGTTAAAAGTTAAAGTAAACATAAAGTTAAAGTAAAGTTAAAAGTTAAAGTGAAGTTAAAGTAATACCTCTCCCTCACAATTCACCCATCCACCCATCAAAAGTTAAAAGTTAAAGGCAGGGTCGATCATCACTTGAGCGTTCGCTAACAGTTTCTTGACAAACGTTTTTCATGTTTTGTGCAATGAAAAATTTGATCCTGTGTCAGGGATGAGCGGAGATAGTAGGTATATTTATCAAACGGGCCACAGGGCCACGAAAAAGGCCCCCAGGGCCATTTTGAAGTATTTATCCCCAGAGAAAGGGCCACGAAAAAGGCCCTCCGTGCAATTTTGTAAACTTATCAATATAAATGTTATGCAGTGAACTAAACTATTCAGTTGACATCATTAAAGTAAAGTTAAAATTTTAAGTAAAAAGTTAAAGTAAATTTAAAGTTAAAGTTAAAAGTTTAAACTGCTACGACTGCTACCTCTAGAGGACTGCTACCTCTGTCCTACTGGAACGAGTACCTGGACTTAGTAAACCTTTTTAAAGCATTAGTTGGTTCATGTGACTCTTACATTTCTATTAATTCCTCCAGCCGTGCAACAAGACGTACAAACCGATCAAATCAATTTGTTTTAAATATCCCTAAAGTGAATAGCGTAACTTTTCAGAACAGTTTCTACTGTAGAACCCCTTGGATATTCAACTCTCTACCATCACATCTGCGAGACGTTAACCTTTCTATTGGACAATTCAAATCTGAAGTGCTAAAACACAACCAAATTCCGCAAACCTTTAAAACCGCATGTGTAAAATGTCACCTGTGTCGTCCCCTATCTAGTCTTCTTCTTAAAATGTGCTGTTAGTTTTTTAATCTTAGGCACCCCGTAATGGAGCGATAAGCTCTGTGGGGGTATCCCTGCTACTCATGCGGAATTTGGTTGTGTTTTAGCACTTCAGATTTGAATTGTCCAATAGAAAGGTTAACGTCTCGCAGATGTGATGGTAGAGAGTTGAATATCCAAGGGGTTCTACAGTAGAAACTGTTCTGAAAAGTTACGCTATTCACTTTAGGGATATTTAAAACAAATTGATTTGATCGGTTTGTACGTCTTGTTGCACGGCTGGAGGAATTAATAGAAATGTAAGAGTCACATGAACCAACTAATGCTTTAAAAAGGTTTACTAAGTCCAGGTACTCGTTCCAGTAGGACAGAGGTAGCAGTCCTCTAGAGGTAGCAGTCGTAGCAGTTTAAACTTTTAACTTTAACTTTAAATTTACTTTAACTTTTTACTTAAAATTTTAACTTTACTTTAATGATGTCAACTGAATAGTTTAGTTCACTGCATAACATTTATATTGATAAGTTTACAAAATTGCACGGAGGACCTTTTTCATGGCCCTTTCTCTGGGGATAAATCCTTCAAAATGGACCTGGGGGCCTTTTTCGTGGCCCTGTGGCCCGTTTGATAAATATACCTACTATCTCCGCTCACCCCTGACACAGGATCAAATTTTTCATTGCACAAAACATGAAAAACGTTTGTCAAGAAACTGTTAGCGAACGCTCAAGTGATGATCGACCCTGCCTTTAACTTTTAACTTTTAACTTTTGATGGGTGGATGGGTGAATTGTGAGGGAGAGGTATTACTTTAACTTTTAACTTTAACTTTGCGTTGACTTTTAACTTTAACTTTTAACTTTACTTTAACTTTTAACTTTACTTTAACTTTATGTTCACTTAAACTTTAACTTTGCTTTAACTTTTAACTTTTGAGGGGTGGATGGGTGAATTGTGAGGGAGAGGTATTCATGGAGGTGAGCGGGGATAGTAGGTATATTTCTCAAACGGGCCACAGGGCCGCGAAAAAGGCCCTCCGGGCCATTTGGTGTGTTTTGGAGAACCGACTTGTGGAGAACCGAAAAGACGAAGATTTGAACACGCAATTACTTCGGGCACACACAATCCTAAAACTAAAGGAAAGAAAAACACTACAGAAAACGGTTACAAAAGCTAAAGAGGAAACGATACAGCCTTGGAATCCTAATGAGAAACGCAGTTAATAATAATAATAATAATAATAATAATATACATTTATATAGCGCCATTCCCGTTTAGCTCAATGGCGCTTTACAATTTTGAAATAAATAATATAAAAAATTACAAGAGTAATAGAATTTACATTGATAGCTAAAACACTTCATATGAATATGCCATATAATACTACTAAATATCATAGGCTTGTTTAAAAAGATATGTTTTAATATTTAACTTAAAACTAGACAATGTTGCAATGCAGTGGCGTAAAGAATCAGGCAGCGAGTTCCATAACATAGGTGCTGCATGACTAAAAGAGCGTTGTCCATAGGTTGCTAGTTTAATAGTTGGTACAGAAAGCAGGTTTCTGGCTGACGACCGTAATTATCTAGCCGGCCTGTACACATGTAATACGTCTCTTATATATCCTGGCGCCAGTCCATTTAATGCCTTATACGTAATTAAAAGTATTTTATAAGTTATACGAAAGCTGACAGGCAGCCAATGCAGCTGCTTCATAACTGGTGTTATTATATATTGTAGTTACTACGTGCATTTTGATTGGCTAAGAGCTTACGGTTAAATATCGCAATCACGCAAGAATCACGCAACCAACAGATAACTCTGTTATCTGCTAGCAGATAACTAAGTTATGTGCAAGTTGCGCCGATGAGTAATATTACAGCGAGCGAAGCAATTTTCGAGGTTCAAAAATAAAGTTTTTCATACATGAGTACTATATTTGTTCTCCTAAAATATATAATAAAACAATTATTGAATTCGGTTTTCGTGATATCCTGATTTATCAAGGTCTCGGTAAGTGTTATCAGTCTCAGCCTTCGGCTTCGACTGATAACACTTACCTCGACCTTGATAAATCCGGATATCACGAAAACCTCATCCACTAATTGTTAATTATATGTTCATACTTTATATCATATTGGTTAATCAGCTACACCAATATGCAGCGAGAGAAAAAAAGGAAAAGCGAGTTAATGTTTGTCAGAGAAGCCGATAAACACTCTTACCACGCATTATTAATTTCAGTGACTGCTGTAACAACACGTAATGTGTATTAGGGTATAAAATGAAATTAAAGTGTATTTTCATCACTCGCCTGACAATTATAGATTGCCTTTCTTCCGAGGGTAGTTAGTGAAAGTCCGACAAATGGTTTGCTAATCTCAATAAGCATTAGCATAGCAACGCTGTAACGCAATGCCGTTTAAATTTATATTTTTTCCAAGTCAATATGTGTGAGATCTTGAACAGCTCTTTCGCACTGTTTGCCGAAGTGTTTCTTCATCATAGGAATTGTGTACACTAAAGCGAGATAAGCCATAATACGGCAAAAAATTATTAGGGTTCATCTCTTTGTATAGATGTGGCGAAAACACACTAGGTTCAGTCGAACGCGGAGACAGACATATAGGTGCAGTCGAAGACTTAGGCAATCGCACAACTCCCGATGAGAGTCATGAAGGAGTCGGAATTGGAATCGGTGATATTCCAAATATAATTAAATTTATGGTTATGAACGTGGAATAGGGTTAGGAGTCTACACGGGATGTGAGGCGTTCTTAACGCTAATTATACTTTCGTTCGCAACACAGAGAGCCGCCTAGCTTTAGCTTCTCGAATGGTCTGATTCAGCCAAATAAACCTTAGCAACCGCGTTAAAGTTCTATTTCGATTGTATCTAGAAAAGCAATTTTGATAAAGTTTTATTTCGCTTACAGGCAAATGAACGCGTTTGAAGAGGTTAGAGTTAGGAGTCTACGAGGGAATACTTAATTAGTGTTAAGAACGCCTCACATCGAAGTCATGGATGATAAATATCCCTAATTATCCCATATTGACTAATGCCGGTTTACCCATAAATATCCTAGTGTGTACCCTCAAATCAATTAAATATTCCCATAAATATTTGTGAGTTGCACCACTAATGCCTCTTAACGACCCACGGGCTATTGTCCATGAGTGAGCACTCAACCTTCGCTTCGTTTGACAAGTCAATACGATTCAAAATTCGTTCTTCGTACGGCTTCTCTTCGTCCAGAGAATCCCTTAGGTTATACGTTAAAGTCGCTAGGTTTCACTGATTTCATCATAAACGCGTTAAAGATTTAATCCATCTATTTGGACACTTATACCGTTGAACAATCTTTGATGTCTCTCTATACAGGTTTTTAGGTACACAATAACTTTGAAAATGAACTGAGTCAGCCAAATTTAAAGCTCGATCATATAAACCCTCCATAAATGTTAGTTCTCTCTGTATAGAGGACGCAAAAATAGCTGATAAGTTCTTTTACGGTTTTCGATTTTGTCCATTCGTGTCCGAGATATCTGTCTTTAAACATTGCCAAAAAGCCCTATTTTGAATTCCCCGCTAGAAATTTCCTCAAATGCTATACGCAAATAGGCGAATATCGCAAATAGTCAAAATGGGGCTCTTACTTCGTGTATTACATAATTGAAATCTTTAGTTTAAAAGTAGGGTTAGTATTCCTTTATTTCAGGGCTAGGACTAGAGTTTTTATTTGGGTTATGGTTATGGTTAGGGTTTTTGTTCTTGTACAGGGACTTTATTAGTTTCGAACGTTATTTGTTCAAATCAATCATTTATAATCACGATTCTTACGGACTTACAATCTTGATGCCTACATTTCGAAGAAAACTTTCGAACCTTTCACGAGGACAAGAGATGGGAGAGTGATGACCGTATAAACTCACTCCTATACGAACGGGCCAAAAGGCCTTATCGGGCCAAAGAAGGCCAGATAGGGCCTAAACGGGCCTAATACAATACCATGGGGATCCCAAAGGTACACGAGACTAGGGTTAAGGGTCGTAAAGGTAAAAGGCTAAAAATACTAATTCGTTTCTGTTAGGTATGCCCCGTTAAAGTAAACGTTGAAAAACATGTATACGTTTGTAACTGATATAAATATTTTAACTCTATATTTGTGTCACGTATTAATAAGGTTTTATATAACTCCATAAGTGCCCTTGTAAACACATGCTTTCAGGCGAAATATGCAAATATCGGTCGTAGGATAAGTTGGCCAGGAAGCCTTGATTTTGTAATTCCTGATCATTTTGCGAATGGTTTCTTCAGAATACTTTACGGCAAAACTAAATATGTCGATACAAAGAGAGTAGTTCTCTACACTCTAGTAGACTAGTTCTTCACTAGTCTAGTAGACTAGTTCTTCACACTGTTTCCCGAAGGGTTTCTATCCCCATTGGAATCCCCTACACTAACGCGAGATAATTAGCGATAATTCGGCCAAATTCATGAACATGTATGCAAATCTTAACCTTAACAACGTGAATATACATCATGACAACGGCGTCATAAAATAGTCGAGTCATCAAGTTTAACCAATACGTTTATATTTATATTTTTTCAATATGTTTGAGATCTTGAACAGTTCTTCGAACTGTTTCCCGAAGTGTTTCTGCATCATAGGAATTGTGTACACTAAAACGAGATAAGCCATAATACGGCCAAAATGATTAGGGTTCATCTCTTTGTATAGATGCGGTGAAAACACAGGTTCATTCGAACGAAGACATATAGGTTCAAACGAACGCTTAGGCAATCGCACGACTCCCAATGAGAGTCAAGGAGTCGGAATTACTTCCGTCCCTCACATGTGCTACGCGTTCGTCACGCTAACAATACTAATTACTTTTTGTACGCAACGCTCTTGGCTCGGATAAAAAACGCGCGAAGAAGAGGGAGATGTCTTCGCAGAGGTCCGACTGAAAATTCACCAATGAGGTTTAAGTTAGTGTACTATTCTATCCGTTAATCACCCAAAAGTGATCCGCATGTTGACCGAACATGCACCATTGTTTCACTTATTAATGACTTTTTTAATGAGGCGGCATCCCTTTGGGCACTGGAGTGGGGGGGATACCTACTTCCGGGTTTTCCAAAGTAATATATATATATATATATATATATATATATATATATATATATATATATATATATATATATATATATATATATATATATATATATATATATATATATATATATATAGGTAATATTTGGCATTTCACTCGATCAAACTACATGTTGAAAGGATTTATGGTGAAGGAAAATTTCGAGTGTTGGAATACATACATTTTAAGACCAAACCGGGACCAGTTGCGAAAAATGCAACTTCAAGGCCTTCCAGCTGCAATTGAACCCGCGACCCTGCGATGCTAGTGCAGTGCTCAGTAATATATATATATATATATATATATATATATATATATTATATATATATATATATATATATATATATATATTATATATATATATATATATATATATATAATATATATATATATATATATATATATATATATATATATATAAAATGAAGCTATATATATATATATATATATATATATATATATATATATATAGCAAAGTGAAAAGGTGGTAAACTGCCAAGAATTTAGTGACGAGATACTGACGTTTCGAGCGGAGCCCTTCATCAGAGTAAGAGTCTTACTCTGATGAAGGGCTTCGCTCGAAACGTCAGTATCTCGTCACTAAATTCTTGGCAGTTTACCACCTTTTCACTTTGCTATATATTCAAAACACTGTCTACGCAGCACTCTACTTTTTTACTACTCTCGGATATTCTATATATATATATATATATATATATATATATATATATATATATATATATATATATATATATATATATATATATATATATATATATATATATATATATATATATTGATTATGTAAGAATACAATATTTTGGTGAATAGTGTGTTTTGAATGTGTGTAAATAATGTATAAGTAGTATATCTTAGTTGCACGGCCTTGTGAAAAACAACCTTTTTAACTTTACATTTTGTATTTATGGTTAACGAAGCTACCGTGTTTTAATAAGTTTATATTAAATTTTAAAAATGGATGAAGTCGTTCATTAGAGTTATTTGCTCGTGTGTTTTATGAGTTGTGTTTGAGTTTTCGTGCGTATCATGACCTCATCACATTTCTTAAATTACGTCCAGATTTCTTGTCCCAGGCCTCTCGATTTTTTCGCCACTTTTTTTGCAAATGGCATTGTTTAAAGTACATGAGATATCTCCGAAACGAATTGACAAAAACAAAAACTGTAAACAACTTTATTAACTATTTTTGTGTCTTCTTTAAAGACAACAAAAACTTTTCACATGCATGCTGAAAAAGCTGATGAAACCTAATGGACAATGTTAGTCAAGCTCATATCCTCAGAAAAATTATTATGAGTTACTGGCAGGAATAGAACCTGTAAATTTCTGATTGCCATGTAACACAAATTATATTAATTGCTCTTCAGATTAGAATCAAGACAACTTCTTCGTTTTTTTTCTTGGCTTTTATTTTAACATCTTATTTGTCAATTAAACATATTTTATTCCGTAATATGTTTTATACACTCAGTTTTCAAACGAAAGCCTAAACTATGCAGATGCCAAAATTATTTTTTCTTTTTTCATAGTACTAACTTCTCCAAGTGGAAATAAATTAGACCAAACCACTGCCAAAAAGGAAATTGGTTGGCACTTTATTATAATATCGGCAGTGGGTGGGCTTGTTCTTGGAATTGTTTTGGTTTTTGGAATACAATGGCTTTGCAAAGATAAACACGAAGTAGATGAGACAAACAATCCGCATTCCGCTGCAAACAACCCTGTCTATACCGTACAAATTCCCCCAACATCGGCCGAAGGAGTATATGAAGAGTTAGATTTACAAAAGCTTGGAGAAGAAAATCAGTATCAGAGTTTGCAACACACGTCCATGAAGGGTCGATTGGATTCCTCTGATCGGTACACATGATATAAAGTTGGACAGTAAAATTGTATATCAATCATCTGTATGGTATAGTTTTGCACCTCGCGTGAATCTGCACCTCTCGTGAATTTTTAGAATGAACTACAACACCAAGCATGTTCTTCCTGACGACAGTGATTAATTTTTTATTTAAATGTTCGTTGCGTTCATATAACAGGCATCACTGCGTAATGCATCACAAATGAACAGGCTGATTAAATGAGGCTATCCTAACGTCAATTTGCCTAGTATATACATTTGTTCGTGTTTTCTATGTTATTAAAATATAATATTGTGAACTTGTGGAACAATAAAAGTTGGTGTTCTGATTGTTTTATGATATTTTTGCCTCTAATATTCATTAATTATTGCCCAGGGTTTCCAATTGTTAGGTGCTCTTGGGTGAAAATACAGCCGGAGGTTAGGGTTAGAAAGACACTTAGGCAGGGAGTTAGTGTTAGAAAACTCGTTAGGCGGGTTGTTAGGGTTAGTGTGAGGAACAGAACAAAGAGCTTAACAAGGGCTTACGCACAAAATTAATTAGCATTGCGAACAGTGTGCCGAACGGTGACACTAATGCGCTTCAAACGGAAGTGACGAACTGTGTTGCGAACGCGTGGCGAACGAAATTTCCAAACTGGGTGACGAGCAGTGCATGACGAACGGAGGAGGTTAGATGGGATGGCTCTGTACGTCACTGTTATAGCGGGCTAAATGTCAACGTCAAAACTTAGCAGCTTGAATAAAATTACTTCACCTGATCACATACAAAGCGCTGGAGCCTTTAAGGGTAATTAAAGGATTACATGCGACTCAACAAACAAAAGAGGACACGCGTATTTAATTGCATCAAGTACAGAATAGATTATCAATATTGAGTTTAAACTTTTTTATTTCGCTTCACGTTATACAAAAGGCATGCACTACGCCTAAGGCAAAAAGACACATATTTAATTTACAAATATTTGTTATAAATTATTCAAAATTATTCAATGGTTCAATGATTCGATGATTCAGTATGAGACCAATTTTCTGTGCTAACTTTGTACTCAATTTATCAACATGTTCATTAAAGGACATTTCTTCATCAATAATGAGTCCATTGACCAAGTAGTTTCTGTGTAGAAACCTGCTGAATTTGTTCACCATCGATGTGCACTTTCAACTCAGTTGACGGGACTTTTTTTTGATAATCGTTTTCCAGTCATGAGCATTGTTTTTGTTTTAGCTGGATTTAAAACCATATGATTTTTCCTGACCATGTTTTCATTATGTCGAGATCATTTTGAAGTATCTCCTGGGCTTGCGCTTGATCATTAGGCGTACCTGATGTGCTCAGAGTGGTATCATCAGCATAGATGTCTGTCATGCATTATTGGATTTCTGTTGGCAAATCGGTAATGAATATCAGAAAAAGCAGATGTCCCAATATCGAGCCGATTTATAGCCATCAATTTGAACTTAATGCTTCTATTTGACAGATAGTTCTTAAAGAGTTGAACTTCGCTTGATTCTAGACCGTATTCCTTGAGTTTTGCAAGAAGGATTTCGGTCGAAGGCCTTCTTGTAATCAACAAAATCGAGACTACTGATTTTATTACTATCCAAATCAAATAAAATGTGGTCGATTATACGAATCAGCGCCGACTCTGCATGTTGAGCAACCTTTGCGGAATCCCGATTGGAGGTTATGCAAAATGTTATTTTTATTGCAATATTCATAAAGTGACTCATGGATATGTTTTTCGTAAACTTTTGACAGAATCGGGCGAACCGAGATTGGTCTGTAATTGCTCTTGTCATCCTTTTGTCCTTGATCTTCCACTGCGATGGAAATTCATTCTTTGGTGGTTGGAAATTCATTCTCGGGTAGTTAAAGGCGAATTTGCAGGTTATTTGAATATCCATTTAAAGAAGACCATCTTTAACCAAACCAGTAAATGTGTTTGATAGCGCAGATGTCATTGAAGAAAGCAGACGTCTTGGTTGATCTATAAAATAACCGTTAAATACTTCAGCAATTTCGCTTGAATCTGTTATGATATTATTTTCTTCCGAAAGCATTGAAAAGTTGAATCTTTCAGCATCGTTTGTATTTGAAAGATCTAGCACGAGTGACCATAACTTTTTGGGATTTTTCCGATTTTCAGCGACTGTGTCTTAAAATATGTTTTCTTATGCCATCGTATGAGGGTGGTTACGTTGTTGTTTTTTTGATATTTTATAGATTGCATGCCTTGTCGTTGTTATGTTGACTTCGTTTCGCCTTTTTCAGAAGCCGATCTCTATCTTTAATCGCTTGGTTAATTTCTTCAGTAAACCACTTTGCTTGACTTTGCCGTTTAACTTGCTTTTCTTTCATGTGTATAATATTATCACTACAACAGTGCGTATATTAACACGTTAAATATTTTATACCAACTATCCATGATATCACCCGTGTCATCAAAAACGAATATAGTGTCCCAACTAGGGGGCATTTTTAAGAGCTTCGTTAAATGCCTTTTCATCAAGTTATTTAAAATCCCGATATTTGAATAGCTTGTGATGGTTGCTTACTTTGACCGGAACTTCGTAACGCCACGCCCCTCAGTTGATATAATGTAAAGGTAAAGGGGTCTTGCTAATCATCCTACGAACTACACGACGGACGCAGCTCAACGCGGCCGAGTCGAAGGTTTAGTAAAGGCGCCACAGGCTGCCACCATACGACCCATGATGACCTCGGAGCACAGCTAAAGTTAGGGAGGGAGGGAAACCGGAGTACCCGGAGAAAAACCCTCGAAGCACGGGAGAGAATCAATAACTCTACTCACATAAATCTCATGAAGCTCAGGAATCGAAAACGATGTAGTCACCCATCCAAGTACTAACCTCGTCCGATCGGGCTTAATGTAACACGATAGAAGGTCTTGGGGCACCTATGGTGGGAATATAATACAGACTGAGAAGTGAGACTGAGAAGTGAGACCAAAATCGAAGAAAACGTGAGATTGTGAACGTGTTTAAATAAAGACTTTTCATTTTTAAAATCAAATTGTGACCCACGAGTTCGGTATATTAGTGGTGCCGTGACCAGGATCAACCACTGAAAGTTTTCACTGTTATTGCGAGCGAATTTGACAGAAAGCGGAGAGCTAGACGAGACAACAACAACAACAGAGGCCGAACGTCGTTTGGAAAATGATATTGACAAGAAAATCACAAAACTCAAATACTACTTAGAGGAAACTGATGAACTGATCGAATCCCGAGACTATGAAGAAATGGAAGTTATCGAAAAGCGAGTCGCTAAGATCAACGAAAATTTAAAGGATTCACATACAGTATGGAAGAGTTAAAGATTGATCAAGGAAATACAACCAGACTGTAAGGCAGTGGGAAAAGGACGTAAAATCGAAGCACGCTCACTTGTTAAGCGAAATGGATAAACTATGCAAAGAAATAAAGGCGAAACGACAAGAGGTAAGCGACGAGACAGAAAGACGGAGTTTGTGAGAAAGTCAAGCGAAAGAGAGATTTCTTCGAAAGAAATACACCAAGAAGAAAGAGAGATGTGGGAAGAAAAGATGGCGGCAGAGCTGAGATTGACGCAGAAGAAGTTGGAGATGGATAAGGCTGGTAGAGAAACGTCCGCTAAACTTCCCAAGTTAAAAGTTACGCCATTCAAGGGTACTCACACGGATTGGGTGAGATTTGAAAATATGTTTGCCACCCAAGTCGATAGAAAGCCGATTTCAGACGAGGAATAATTTGGTTATTTGCTCGAGATGGTTAAACCTAAGATCAGAGAGAGAATTTCCAATCTCAAACCGGGTTCGATTGGATACAAAACTGCGTGGGGAGATTAAAGAAGGAGTATGGGCAAAGAAAGGCTGTGGTGAATTCCCACACAGATGACATTATTAATCTATACCCACAGTGAAAGGATGCCATTATGAAAGGGTGATGGAATTCTACGAGAATTTAAGTAAGAATCACGGCGCTTTATAAACATTGGGAGAAGGAGAAACTCTCAAGGGATTCATGATGTCAACACTAAATAAATTTCCACAAGTAAAGCCGACTTAGTGAGATCAGACGACCACTGGGAAGAATGGTCTATGGAGAAATTAATTGATGCTCTTCAGAAATGGCTGAAGAGAAATAATGTGGGCGACACATTAAAGAGCAAATGGGAGCCTAGAGAACGAGAAAAGAATTGGTTTGCATCAAAAGGAAGTGAAAAGAAAACGCCTTCGTGTATCTTCTGCCAAGGGAAACATTGGGACCTCAGTTCAACACTCTTGAAAAGCGCAAGAAATTATTTGTCGAAAACCAATTGTGTTTCAACTGTGGTCGTAAGGGCCATAGAGGGAATGAGCTGTCGAAGCCGGGATTGCCTGAAATGCAAGAGTAGACATCACACAAGCTTGTGTGACAAAGGCCAGAATCAAGAGAATGATACCGTGTTAAATGGATACACATTCATGCCATTGATGTTGAAAGAGAAATTCTGGTATCAGCTTCGCAAAGAGCCCACACAAAGCTTCGATTCATGGGTAGTTACCATTAAAGAAAGAGCTGCAGAATTTCTCGATCAAGCTAGCAGTATAAGAGATAAACTAACATTTTCATGTACTGATGACCATACAAAGCTTAAGCTTTATAACGAGGGGGCAGAACTTTCGCTAGATAAAGCAATAATAATTCTATAATATGAAGGAAGCTATCAATCGTGAATTGCAAGTATCGAAAACAACAACAATCGAAAGTATTAACAGTTCATCCTTTAGAAACCAGAGATATAAATACACAGGTCCAAAGAAACCTGATAGGTGTGGGTACTGCGGAAAGAACCATCGACGTGGCAAAAGCAACTGCCCGGTAGCAAATGCTCGTTGTGATAACTGTGAAAAAACTGGACATTTCTCATCTGTCTGTAGAAGCAAACCCAGTAATAAAGTAAACCAAATCCAGGACAACTCTAGTGAGGGGTTATCCACTTCAAACATCCCTACATTTGTAGGCAGAATCAACATAGAGGGACAGCCTAAAAGCAACTTTGATAACCAAGATGGGAGCCCCCCATCTAGAGAATATCATTTCATCCCAAATACCACAGCCAAATGTTAGAAGTGACCCGGGATGGCACATCAAGCTAAAGGTAGACAGACAAGAGTTGATCTGGTGTTTGACACTGGTGCACAAGTCTCCTGAGCAAGTATATACAGAGAATCATTTGGTAAACTTTCTCAGTCAGACCGAAAACTTGTGGGTGCTGGGGGAGATGCCACTCGAAACAATTGGCCAGACAACCATGCATGAATCTCAAACTTGGGGAAAGAGAGATCAACGAGCGTGTCTGCGTTGTTTGAGGTGCGACTAATTCTATACTTGACTAAATTCGTGCGATCCGCAACCTTGGATTGTTATACAACATCCCCAATACTTACAGCGTCAAGGCTGTTTTCTACAAACACAGTCAAGAGCAACAACAAGACACGGAAGAAAAACTGTTTCAACAATACCCTAACCTCTTCCATGCATGGATTGGGAAAACTCACTGGAGAATATACCATTCGCCTTAAAGAGGGAGCTAAGCTACATGACAGCGCCTAGACCAGTACCACTCCCCCCTGCATAAAAAGGAAAAGAAGAAATCAAATGTATGCAGTGAACCTCGGAGTTATAGAAGCAGTGTACGAGCCAACAGATTGGTGTGCTCCGATAGTGGTGGTGCCCAAGAAAAACGGAGATATTCGAATATGTGTAGACCTCACAAAGCTTAACAAAGAAGTTCTAAGGGAAGTCTACCAAATGCCAAAGGTAGAAGAAACACTTGTAGGTATAGCCAAGGGGTCTGTGTATTCTAAACTCGATGCCAACTCCGGCTTCCATCAAGTTTTTCTCAGCGACGAGAGTGCGAAACTAACTACCTTCATTACCCCGTTTGGACGGTTCATGTTCTGAGGCTTACCATATGGTATTTCCTCTGCGCGTGAGTACTTCCAGAGGAGAATGGACCGGTCTTGGAGGAGTGGTTTGCCAGATGGATGACATCCTTGTAGTTGGTCGAAACCAAGCTGAACATGACCAGATATTAGCACTGGACCGAATAGAGCAAAGTGGTCTTCTCAACCCAGAAATATGCATGTTCTCATAGAAGAGAATTGAATATCTTGGAAAGGTAATCGAAGATAAAGGCATCAGGAAGAACCCAGCGAAGGTCAAAGCCATCCTTGACATGAAAGAGCTAGAAGATATTCAACTAATGAAGTTCGGAATGGTTAATCAACTAATGAAGTTCTGTCCGAATTTAGCAGAGAAAATACAGCCACTGCGAGACCTGCTGAAAAAGGACAATGCCTGGTTATGGGGAAAAGACCAACAAGAGGCAGTTTTTGACCTGAAGACTGAATTGGCATCCGACAGAATCCTTGCACTCTACAACCCAGAAGAGACGTTGGTTTCAGCAGACGCAAGCAGCTTTGGTCTTGGGGCAGTCCTTCTGCAGAAACAACCTTCAGGCGAGATGCGTCCTGTAGCATATGCAAGCAGATCTATGAGAATGCAGATCTACGCCCAAATCAAGAAAGAAGCATTGCCAAGTACATGGGCATTAGAGCGATGGTCAGACTTTCTCATAGGCATGAAGTTTGCAGCTGAAATCGACCACTTGTTCCTCTGTTATCAACTAAGCTGATAGACGAGCTTCCAATACGAATCCAGCGCTTTAGAATGAGGCTGATGAGATTTGGTTTCACTTTCTCAAACTTGTTATGGTTATTATGGGTAATCATAAAACGTATCATTCCTGGCCATTTCTGCCATGTTAGAATTGGGATACGTCTCACCTTCTTCCAAGTCGGTGAACCTCACGGTGGTTCGGTCACTGTATTTCGATCATGATTTCGCTGATCCCTTGGTTGGCACTCCACGGTTTCATCGGCTCGTACGGGTATCAGAAACTCGGCATTTCCTCACGTCTATCCTGGCTATCGATTACGTGCCAGCTGCTCAATGTCATCCACCGTTCCCTATCCAGGACACTTTCGACGGCCTCATGTTTTGGGCAGCCTGCTGTCTGGCGATCTTTGACCGTCTTCGCGTCTCTAAGTTCCCCTGTTCCGCCATGTTTGACCCTACGTTCTACTTATGCGTCTCCATGGACTCCACCGTCTACCTGCGTTTGCAGCTCAAAATTTCCAAAACCGAACCTTTCTGTCAAGGAGTAATGAAACACATTGATCCATCGGAAAAGCGATTTGCTCCATCGCCGCTTTTCAGTCCTACATCACTTTCCAGGGTGGAACACCCGGTACTCTCTATTCATCACCTCAACTGCAGGCTTATCCTCACAGCTATCGTTAATCATTGGTCTGGCTTCCATCCATGTTATATAGATTCCGCATCAGTGCCGCAACTTCAGCCACATGCGCTAGCCTCTAAAAGAGATGACTTAAAAGAACCTTAGTTTCTGTTTTTGTCTGTATTGTATACTGTATATAGGGCCACATTGGACTGCTAGGCCGTTGTGTCTTACTGGACTGCCTGGTCTTGGCGACTCACTACTTGGTTGGTGTAATGATTTCCCCACCAAACTACAATGCCCCGATAGGGGTATCTAGTACGTATTCCTTATAAGGAAGCGCAAATAGAAGGCATTGACGAGCAAATAGAGTGAATTTAACGAGCAAATAGCTGACACGTTGCACCCTCCTACCAGCCTCCTAGTTAATTGGATTGTAACCGAAGGTCCTAACCCGAACCCCCAGCCTAACGGGTCCTAACGACTTTTCTAACCCCCGACTGTGTATTATAAAGTCTTTTATAAATAGCTATTAAACGTAGTTTTCTTTAAAAAACGGATAATCGAATATTGCCCAAAAATATAATTTTCGTAATACGCACGTCATCTTGTAAACAAAGCACGAACTTTCGGCTGTCTTCGACGAACGTTTTCTTGAGAAATAATCAACTCCCAAAGCTACAATATATATTAAAACAAAGATAAATTATCTGTTTACAATATGCGTACAGCTTATCCCGGTAGCTAACTTAGTTTTCTTAAAAAGAGCGGATAAGCGAACATATCGTAACGTGTTAACAATCTTATGTAAACACATAAACGTCAACTTGCACACAATTTGTTTTTTCATAATGTTCACTTAAAGAAAAATTGGCAATTGTGGATTGAACCTTGCACAACTTTACTTGGAATCTCAGATTCTGAACACCATTCCTTTTTCGTCACTGCTAAACTCTTCCATAACATTCATCTCGACATCCATTTTCATGATGTCTGTATACCGTGAACATATGACATGACCATATCTGTGAATACGAGTATCATCAAACTATATTGAAAAGGTGGAAAACATACCTGAATCACAATGAATACTTGATTTACTTAGTATTTTCCCTAGAGAAAACTTTGGCAGAAAAGCTTTTCAAATATTTTCTCGAACGTCGGCTCTTAGCCAGATACATGTATCTGGCTAAGAGCCTCCTTTCTCGGTATCTAACTCTCATTTTAAATGAACAGGCATGGGTTAGTCATACTGATCAGTTTTATTAAGGTTCTTAACATGGCAGTAAAAGACACCTAAAATTATTTCGAAATGTAGAATTGCTTCAATTTGACTGTGGGAACAGCTGAACAGCGGAACATTATGAACGGGTCGCTGTCCTGCAAAATAGTATTTTTATATTCAAATAGTATTCGGACGCACTTGCGATTCCTTTAGGGAAGATGGAAATATACCCCTGGTTCAGTGGCGTGGGCACCAGGTGGGCACCCTGAAATTTTATTAACAACAAATATAGAAAAAATATAGTAAATTTAATATATATAGGTGATATAGCTTTGCTGTTTTGGCAACCATGGCCAGCTATTATCATACATCTCTTTCAGTCTCGTATTCTTTTACTAACATTTAACACTTATTTACTCGAGTTCGCCTCGGGAAACATCGACGGTCGAGGCCGGGACCACAAAGCATACTGTTTTCCTGAGGTTCCAGGAAAACGTAGACACACATACACACATACTTTATTGAGCGATTCCTAACTGGGCTTTTCAATGCCCATTACATATTATGGTTGATATTATAATTATAGTTAAGTATTTAGAGTTTATATCAAATTAATTCTTAATATAGTTGTCTAACAGATTGTTTTTCAATAACTTCTGGAAATGGCGGAGAGATCTTGCTTCTTTGATATTTTCATCCAGGTCATTCCAAAGATTAACAGCCCTGTAGCGTATCTTGGTTTCTCGTGAGTCTGCTGTATATCGAAGATTGTTTCGAAAATTTGTCACTTAAATACGGTGGGACAAGCGAGTTCATGCACTTGTACGTCATAATTGAGTCTCTGAGCAGAAGTTGTTCTTTGACAGGTAGCCAACTAATCTGACATAGCGCAGGAGTGATGTAGTCAAACTTTCTAGTGTTTGTAATAATTCTGCATGCGAAGTTCTGTACTGTTTGGAGCTTGCTAATGTTTGTGGAAGATGTATTGGACCATGTAGAAGAACAGTAGAAATTACTGATAACAAGAGATGAAATGATGAGTTTGAGCGTTTCTTTATCAAAACTGTCTTTCACTCTGTTAATCTGACAGAGTTTTGCAGTACACGATGAGACAAGTTTTTTTATATGTTCGTTGTATGTTAAATGCGAATCTAGGATGACTCCCAGATCTTTTGCATTGAACACAGGAATAATATCTTTACCTAGGAATGAGAGAGTCAATGATGAAGGTAGTTTTTTTAACAACTGGGGTGTGCCAATAAGAAGAAACTTGGTTTTCTCTGGGTTGATCAGTAATTGATTAGTAGAACACCATTATAGCTACAAGACAAAGGTCTTCTTCCAGTTTTGCTTTGGTGGAAATAGTGTCTTTAATGGGGAAGGATAGGAAAACCTTGGAGTCATCAACGTATGATTCAAGGGAGCTCTGCGTGGTGATAGTGGGAGATCGTGTTGTATATGCAGAAGAGTAAGGGTAAAAGTATCGCTCCTTGTGGTACGCCGTGGGTGAGATTAAGGGGAGAAGATAACGTTGAACCAATACGTACTACTTGTGATCGTCCATTTAGGTAGCTACTAAACCATCTCAATGAGGGTTGGGACGCACCGATGCGTTCCAATTTTTTTAAGTAGGATATTGTGACTGATACTATCAAATGCTTTGGACAAATCTAAAAGCACAAGTACAGTTAACATCTTATTATCCATCGCATTTAAATAGTGTCATTCACAAAAATAGTGCAGTGTTTCTGTAGAGAAGTGTTTCTTGTTGCCACTTTGGTGGGAGGACAGACGATTGTTTCTCGTTAAGTACGAGTTGAATTGGCTGAGCACAACTTTTTCGCAGACTTTAGAGGCAACGGGTAGAAGCGAAAGATGGCGATTGTTTGAGGCTTGTTCATGGTCACCATCTTTTAGTAGAGGTATTACTTCAGCTTTTTTCCATGCATTAGGATATGTAGATGTGCTGAGGGAGCAATTGATTATATCAGTTAGGGGGCCTAAAATAACTGGTAACGAATCTTTAATGAACCTCGAATTGATCTTATCGAGACCAGGAGATTTGTTGGAGGGCATAGATATAATAATGTTTTGTACTTCTGTGCAGGTAACAGGACGGAAATAGAACAGTTCGTCAGGGGGATTTCCAGGTGGTGCATTGGATGGAAGGCTGGTGGTGGAAATGTTAATATTATTTTCCAAAGTTAGCCGGGTAGCTTCTTCGGCTGTTTTCATCCCCACTGACGAAAAGAACTGGTTGAAATCGTCTGCTACCGATTTATGGTCTTTACTGTATGTTAGAGTAGGTCTCTCCTTAGATGGTATGACGTTGTTAATAATTTTCCACAGACAACCCGGTTTATCTTTGTGAGTTTGTACTTCATTACGGATGTAAAGACGTAAAGACGTAAAGACGTGAAATATTTTATTATATTATAACATTAAATAAAATACATTTAAGGCGAAAGGGAGTTCATGGTCGCATTTTCAAGTGGTATTTCACGTGATTTTTTCATTATTGACGGTCCACAACATATTATTGCCCTCTCAGAGCTATTGCGGGGGAAACAGCTAAATTTCGTCTGAAACCATAGATCAATTTTACATAAGACTACGTTTGCTGTCGAAAAACTGCGAATTTTCCGATGTCGATTTCGAAATACTAGTCCAAATTGTTGTTGGTGGAAAATCTAGCCGAGTGCGGAAACAGGCTTTAAGAGATCCAAAATATACATTGAAAGATTTGCTGCTCGAAGCGAGGCGTGAGGAAACTAGCAAGGCACATATTGAAAGCAAGCTAGAGGATGAAGTTTTAAATGCGTTCACAAAACCTACTGAGAATATGGAAACGACGAAATCCAAGGCGAAATGTTTTAATTGCGGTGGAGATTACCCTCATGTAACCAAACCGTGCCCTGCAAAAGATAAAATTTGTAACAAGTGTGGGAAACGAAACCATTTTGCGCGCCAATGTCGCAGTGGGAGTCAAAGTTCATTTTCAAAACAACCCAAAACACGCAAGGATGTGCGACCCGTAAAAACAACAAATACGGATACTAGCAGCGATAGTGAAAACTCTGAATATTGCTATGCAATCGATAACAAGCAAAAGAATCCGCAAACGGACATCTCGGTAAACGGATCTCGTATGAAAATGACAATAGACGAGTTTCAGGGTCATGCGCAGTAGCAATTTTATTTCAAATTTTCATATGAGGTAAAAACAACTGTTTTAGCTAGAAAGATCATACTAGAAATAGTAAAAGTGCAAAGTTTGAAACTAATCGGGCAAATAGTGCGAAAGCTACACACTTTGGAAGTTTTGATCTTCACTATGGATTTAATAGGGATTTTGGCTTGGCGTGCAACGCCCGCCCGCCAAGCCAAAATCCTTATTAAATCACTAATAAATCCCTTTTGAAATGGCCAACTTTCTGCTTGTGTAACTTCTTCCTTTTTTACACAATTCCTTTCAAACTTTGCACTTATACTATTTTCAATATGCTCTTTCCAGCTGAAACAGTTGTTTTTACCTACGATGAAAATTTGAATATTTGTTGCTACTGCGCATGATCGTGAAAGTCGTCTATTGATACCACTGATCTCAAAAATAGGACTGGATAGAGCAACCTATTGTTTCGGAGTCACGAAAATTGAAGCCGGAAATAGCTAGCGGCGGCCATCTTGGAGTGACCACTTTCTGTGACTACGCTATATAGTTTTACTTAGGCGAAGCCGAGTTTTCGCGTATTTAAGCAATTATCTGTTCACAAATCGAACTCATCCCAAATATCCTAAGAAGTAGAAAGTATTCAAAGGTATTTGGACTAAAAATCTTGTAAGTTTAGGCGGAAAACGTCTGGAAAATGATTCCCACAGCTCCATGTTTTGAAGTACTGCAAAGTGCAAACCGCCAAGTAAGAAGCTTAGCAAAGTGAAAAGGTGGTAAACTGCCAAGAATTTAGTGACGAGATACTGACGTTTCGAGCGGAGCCCTTCATCTTACTCTGATGAAGGGCTCCGCTCGAAAGGTCAGTATCTCGTCACTAAATTCTTGGCAGTTTACCACCTTTTCACTTTGCTATATACACTTAACACTGTCTACGCAGCACTCTACAAGTAAGAAGCTTGTTCGTTGAATTGATGTCAGTGGTTTGGATCACTCAGGATTTATTTACTGTATCTGGACAAAGGTTTTAAGGACTCACTGTGGTAGCGCTTTCGTTCTTTCTCTTAATTTTTGTGGTTACTCAACTTATTTATCCAAATATACTATTATATATATCTCGAATGGTACTGTAATATCTAAATACTAAATAAGTTTCTGTGTGGTTGTACATTATTGCTTTATTAATTAATATTGTTGCCTTTGATTGCTTAGCTTTCAGCAAGAGGTACATTATTGTTGTTTTCACTTATTTATTGAGTCAAAATTTATATCACTGTAAGACCCTATATATCATATATGATACATAATTATGTGGCTTATGTTTGGAGGAGCTTATTTTGAGAAGGATTTTTGTATAGAATGCAGAGGACTTACCTTTGGGAGGTCTTATTATTGGAAGTTTACAGTATGTGTTTTATGGTCAAACATTGTCATCACTGGTTCCTGAAGTGGCCCTGGCTTAATCCTTTAAGCAGCATATTTTTTTCAGAGAATTTACCAGTGCAATGATGGCTGTGGATTTATCACAGATAGCATGTCATGATCATACATATATTTGCAATTGCCAGGTAAATTTATTTTGGCAATATACTGACAATTATGTTATGAAAAAGGCAACCTCAAGAAAAAGGAGGAAAACAAACCCAATGAACCAGGCACCAAACAGCTACTACTTTTAAGTTTCAGTACGTCAATGTACAGTTCCTCACCAGGACTAATTTTATTAGGATTCAATGTGATGACATGCTGCATTCGTGTTCCTTTTATCGTTCCCATTTGAGCTTGTCTAAACACAGGGGATAATTCTGTCGCTTTGGTGTTCATTACCTAACACATGTTTTATCAAACAGGTTTATTGGTAATATTAAAAATGGCACCATTTCTAGTTTGTAAATGGTGGTGAATTTATAGACCATACAGCTGCAAATAGACTTGGCCAACAAGTTCATGGTGTCCCAATCCCTTGTGACAATGTATTGATAGTGACACTAAGAACTTTATTATACACAAGTCATTAACATTTATGTGCATGAGTTCACATAAACCTTATCTGATTTAAGCTAGTATTGGCCTTGTCTTGTTTTTCTCAGGTACCCATAATGTTTAGAAGGTCTAGAAATTTAATAAAAACAGCAGCATTTAGCTTGGGAGAAATGGCTGGTTTATCTGAACAAGTATACTTTTCTAGCAACATAATAGTATGAAGGAAACTATTATCAACCTGGGGTAAAGATTTTCCAAATCCACTATATGAATAGAAGCTTGACATGTTCTCAATTATACTGTACAGACAGTACAGTATATATAATTAACTGTATTTTTGAGGAAAATTTTGAAGAAAAGAATGTTCTAAATTAACTAGGAGAGCACACTTGTTTCACAAAAAGGTGGTAAACCTCCAAATTAAATTCATTTAATCTTTTATGGCAAATGGCCTTAATTATTGTTGATAACAAAAAGATGAATAAAAATAGTGACATAAATTTTGACTTTAAATAAATAAGTGAAAACAACATTAATGTACCTCTTACTGGAAGCTAAGTAATGAAAGGCAACAATAATTCATTAAACAATAATGTACAACCAGACCGAACCTTATTTAGTATTTAGATAATTATATACAGTACCATTCGACAACCTGTGCACTAAATATATTAATAGTATATTTGGATAAATAAGTTGAGTAACCACGAAAGTGCTTACCACAGTGAGTCCTTAAAACCTTTGTCCAGATACAGTAAATAAGTCCTTGGTCATCCAAACCACTGACAATTCAACGACCAAGCTTCTAATTATACTTGGCGGTTTTGCACTTCAAAACATGGAGCTGTGGGAATCATTTTCCAGACATTTTCCGCCAAAAATTACAATATTTTGAGTCCAAATACCTTTGAATACTTTCTGCTTCTTAGGATATTTGGGATGAGTTCGATTTGTGAACAGATAATTGCTTAAATACGCGAAAACTCGGCTTCGCCTATTGTAAAACTATATAGCGTAGTCACAGAAAGTGGTCACTCCAAGATGGCCGCCGCTAGCTATGATCCGGCTTCAAATCATTAACACTAGATGCTCTATCCAGTCCTATTTTTGAGATCAGTGATTGATACGGGGTCAAGTATAAATGTAATTGACAACAACACATTCCGGAAACTACGAAATGTATCACTCAAACACACGTCCGTGAAGGCATATCCATTTAATTCCAAAACGCATGTTAAAATGGAAGGGAAATTTCGCGCTCTACTAGAATCGAAACACAAGTTTACCGTGACTACAATCTATGTAACATCTGAGGACGGCGGTTGTTTATTAAGTTCCCAAACGGCACAAGAACTCGGACTTGTAAGCCTTCACCTGAATCAGATAAACAAAGTCAAAGTTGAATCAAAGCCCGACGTCGATGAAACCGTCAGCGACAAAAACCTAAAAAAAATTCTAGACAAACACACGCCAGTGTTTCGCGGGCTGGGAAAATTAAAAGGTAAACAAATTGAACTTGCCATTGACAACACCATTACTCCCGTTGCGCAACCACAGAGACGTATACCATTCCACCTACGGCCGAAAGTTGAGTGCGAGGTACAGAAATTAGAGCGAGAAGATATCATTGAAAAAGTTCCTGACAATACGCCAACAGAATGGGTTTCTCCCGTGGTAATTGTTCCTAAGCAAGATAACAACGTCCGACTGTGTGTTGATATGCGTGCCGCAAATAAGGCCATCAAACGAACACGACACCCTATACCCACCATTGAGGCTATTTCACTCGAACTCAACGGTGCCCGTGTATTTTCCAAACTCGACTTATCACAAGCATACCACCAGCTAGAGCTAAGTCCAACATCAAGGGGAATAACAACGTTCTGTACACACGTAGGTCTTTTCCGCTACAAAAGATTAAATTATGGAACTAATGCTGCGGCAGAGCTTTTCCAGCATGCTCTTCAGGAAACTTTGAAGGGGATCAAAGGTGTTAAAAACATTGCAGACGACATCATTGTGTTTGGACACACGCGAGAAGATCATGACCGCGCTTTAGAAGAATGCCTTACCCGTCTCCAAGAGAATAACCTCACACTTAACCGTAAGAAATGCCAGTTCTTAAAAAAGAATCTTGAATTTTTTGGGCTCGTTTTTACAAAAAATGGTATCAGCCCAGATCCAAAGAAGGTAGATGCTTTTGCTAACACAGAACGACCTCCAACAGTCAGCGCGGTGAGAAGTCTATTAGGCATGGCTAATTACAGTTCTAAATTCATACCGAATTATGCAACTATCACAGAACCATTACGAAGGTTGACGCGCAAGAATACACGCTTCACATGGACATCTGAGCACCAAGAAGCATATGAGCAATTAAAATATGCACTGATGAACAGTCCTGTGATGAGCCACTTTGACACATCGAAACAAACATCAGTCCTGGTCGATGCAAGCCCGGTAGGTCTATCAGCCATACTGACGCAAAACGATTCAAAGGAAAATGCAGACCATGTCATCGCCTATGCAAGCCGTGCACTCTCGTCAGTAGAAGAACGGTACTCACAAACGGAAAAGGAAGCATTAGCAATCGTCTGGGGCATCGAACACTTTCACCTTTACCTATTTGGATCAAGTTTTAACCTAATCACCGACCACAAACCATTGCAACTTATATACCATAATCCCCGTAGCAGACCACCAGCAAGAATCGAGAGATGCTTTCTGCGATTGCAACAATATGATTTCCAGGTTATCTACAAGCCAGGGAGTGAGAATCCAGCTGATTTCCTCTCAAGACACCCAGAACAAAACATGCCCAAGAGTAATATTACTATACTCTTCGTATGTACATTTCATATCAGCAAATGCAGCCCAAAATGCCATACCACTTGAGGTTATCAAAGTACACACTGATAAAGACCCAACACTTCTTGCCATCCGGAAAGCGATTGACTTAGGGGATTGGACCAGTGACCATGTTAAAGCATTCCATAATATTAAGAACGAAATAACTGTAGACCATGAAAATGGAATTCTCCTTCGAGGAACACGAATAATCATACCGTCAACGCTGCAAGTACACATTGTGGAACTCGCTCACAAAGGCCACCAAGGATTGGCAAAAACAAAAGCACTATTGCGAGAATATGCCTGGTTTCCTAACATTGACAAAGTGGTGAAAACCGAGCTTGACAAGTGTTTACCTTGCCAAATCACTGGACCAGTTAATCCACCAGAACCTCTACAATCACCTGAAATGCCTGATGGTCCTTGGCAAATCATTCATGCTGATTTCTATGGTCCTCTACCAAGTGAGCAGTATGTCATTGTATTAATTGACAAATATTCACGATATCCAGAAGCTGAGGTCATTAAGAGTACATCTGCAAAAGCACTAATCCCAAAATTAGATGCTATCTTTGCACGACACGGCGTCCCATACAAATTCAAATCTGATAATGGCCCACCTTTTACCAGCGCTGAATTCAAAGATTATTTATCCAAGCTTGGTGTCAAACATGAAACATCAACACCCATCTGGCCACAAGGAAATTCCGAAGTGGAAGCATTCATGAAACCTCTGGGAAAAGCGATTAAAACAGCTCATTCCGAACATCGTAATTGGACCCAAGAACTCTCACGATTCCTCCTATCCTATCGCACTACACCACATTGCTCAACTAACATACCACCAGCACAACTCCTTTTCAACCGTCCAGTTAGAGGAACTTTACCCATGCTTAACCCCAAAGCTAAGGTGATAAATAGACACAAAGAAGCTAGAGAGAATGACACAAAATCGAAAACCAAAGGAAGGGAATATGCAAACAAACGACGACAAGCGAAACCATCCAAGCTAAACGTAGGAGATGTTGTGATCCTGAAACAAAGAAAACAAAACAAATTCACAACAAAATTTGAATCGACACCATACACAGTAATTGAATGCAAAGGAACCAGAATAGTTGCAGAAAACCAAAAGCACCGAGTAACAAGAAATGCATCATTTTTCAAAAAAATTAAAGAGGGGGTAAAAGAGGCAGATGAAGAAGAATACAGCAACCCTAAAGATGTAGAATTACAACAAAGAGAGAATGTAGAATTACCACAAAGAGAGAATGATGAAGTTCATGTACCTGAAGTAAGACGGTCAACGAGATCAGAAGAGTACAAACTGAACAATATGGTAACCCACTTAACTCTGACCTAGTTATTAAATAGAACAGGCCGAACAGTTACAATAAAAAGACAGTAGTGAAATGAATATATATATATATATATTATAAGTTCATATTCTATGTTCTAGTATAAGTGAAATTCACATTTTTAGTTAGAGAGGGATGTAGTGACGTCATCATCACTTACTATAAGTGATGATGCAATTAGGGATGATTGTACAGATCGTAGTGAAGGAGTGTAGACCAGAGATGTATATACAGTATAGAAATAAAGAGATTCAAAACATAACAATGACGATTCAGCATCGAACCCACTAGGGGGTCTGGGGGCATGCCCCTCATTTTGCGAATCCCAGAAGTGCTTTTCCGGCAATTTTTTATAAGAATTTTTGCGAAATTAGGGCACCACGCTGTTGTTAAAAATGCACGATTACAAAGGGGCATCAAGATTAGTAGTATAGAAACTGGGGGTACCAGCACAGTTTTCAATTTTTCATGCTTCGCATCCAAAATTAGAAAACTGTGCTGTCACTCCCCAGTTTCGAGACTACTAAAACGAGACAAAATAAAATTCGTTAAAATGAGACACGTCTCAGCTAGTGGGACTGAGAAGCCTCTACTCTCTTAGGGTCTTTGGTCCTTGTTGTCGACGTTATAATAGGTACGGGCTCACTGTCAGTCATCTATACTATACGTGGTGTCTTGTTACAGACCATCTCACAGTCATCTCACAGATTATCTCGTAGATCATCTAACAGGTCGTCTAACAGGTCGTCTCACAGGTAGAGTATTCGATGAAAGTATCTTCGGAGATTTAAGAGTGAAACCACACTGTCTAATCACCAAAGATACTTTCATCGAATACTCTACCTGTGAGACGACCTGTTAGACGACCTGTTAGATGATCTACGAGATAATCTGTGAGATGACTGTGAGATGGTCTGTAACAAGACACCACGTATAGTATAGATGACTGACAGTGAGCCCGTACCTATTATAACGTCGACAACAAGGACCAAAGACCCTAAGAGAGTAGAGGCTTCTCAGTCCCACTAGCTGAGACGTGTCTCATTTTAACGAATTTTATTTTGTCTCGTTTTAACGAATTTTATTTCGTCTCGTTTTAGTAGTCTCGAAACTGGGGAGTGACAGCACAGTTTTCTAATTTTGGATGCGAAGCATGAAAAATTGAAAACTGTGCTGGTACCCCCAGTTTCTATACTACTAAGATTATATGAAACACTTTAATATAAACTCAGAAGTAGAAGTATCTTGGAACCCATGTTAAACTATCTATGAGTGCATGCAAACTGGCTTTTGCAATGAAAATTGGATAAGTTAACAAAACATTGTGCTTATAATAGGTAATATAATATTGCGTTTATCACTTCGACTTCTTCGTCTTGATATGGTAAAAAAAACATTAAACACTTGTTTGCGGGATTTTAAAGGGGGGGAGGCGAGCGCCGGTCTATGACCTCGGTATGATATTTTTCCGTAATGACTGCGCTCTCGGTTAATAAGAGGTTATTAATGGCTCATTTGCAACGCATATGTTGAAAATTATAAATGGATTAATTCGTGGTATTTTCAATTCTGGAACCAACCCAGTCTCTACCTAGTTAATGTAGACAGTCTACATTGGTAACACGTAGCTGTGAATGTATGATGTCTACATTAACAAATAATCGCTAACCCCAAAACAACAAAGATCCTAACCCCCGCCTAACTAGTTTTCTAACCCTAACCCCCCGGGTTTTCTAGCCATCCACTCCCCTACTAGGTTGCTAGATTAATAGACCAGCGCGAGAGACTAAGCATGTGGGATTAGAAATTGACTATTAAACGCATGCGCTAACTATCGTTATTTTAGCGCGAGTTGAGTTAATGTAGACATCATATACATTAACAGCTACACGTTACCAATGTAGACTGTCTACATTAACTAGGTGGAGACTAGGTTGCTGGAACACGTATATATCGCATTGATGCCAAAATAGAAGCCTAGAAAGTATGGACATACCACCAGCAGGGTCATTGTTATACTTATTCACACGTTAGATTAAGAAATTTTAAGTGGAACTCAAGCATACGATTTGCTCTGACTTTATGACCGACCAACATATGCTTCCTTTTGCAAAGATCTCCTGAGTAATCGTTCTTCATTTGAAAATGAGCTGAATTATCGACAGGCTTAATCTTCAATCTTTCTACAAGCATACCAACGAATACGTCTTCTAGTATAAAAAGCGGTTGGCTATCAATGATTTTCGTTATCTTTTTCAAAACGTCTACACTCAAAATGTAACCCAATCCAATGCAATACGGTGGGAAAACGTCCTTTTTATAAGCTTTCCTTGAAATGGCCCTAAAAGAGAAAAATTGAAGGTGTAATTTGAGAATCAATTTAATTATATTTACCAATTTATTCCTTGTATCTTTCTACTCTGTTTTATGCAAATAAACCACTAACCAGTAATCCAAGATAGTTTTTAACTTCAATGTAACATAATGAATGTAGCATGTGGCCCGCGCAGCGAGTTTTAATTAGGGGACTAAAAGGAGTATACTGACCTAGGGGGGTCCGGGGGCATGCCACGCAGAAATATTTTTAATTCTAAGGCACCGAGACGGCTATTTCATGCATTTTGAAGGACGTTTTAACAGAAAAATTAAAATAATAAACAATGACAAACCATATATTTATATTTAATATTAACCAAACTTTTGAATTTAATAACTTCAAATGTATGCACAGCAAGCGCGATTCTACGGCATGGTCAATAGTGTAAACCACTGACCTCTATATATAACTGGACTGCTGGATCCCACATACCAAGTACGAGATAAAGCCCGAGAACGAGGGATTTATGCTATATAAAGACTTTATATAGAACAAATCACGCTAACAATATTAATTCGCCAACAGACTGTTGTAAACCGACAGCCAAACGTAAACAATTCAAAAGTTAAACACAACAATCGTTTTTTCTAAACAGATTTTAACTTAACAATATGCTTTTATAAAAGCTGTGTGCATATGTAGGCTGTGGATGACTGTTAAATATAACTATCACGAAGTATGAAAGTCAGATTTTTTAACTTTTTAATTTAAAGCTCTCTATATTTTAACTGGGCAAAAAAAGTGGCGCGGTCCCTGATGCAAACTCGCAGAGATAAAAATAAACTGGGCATCCTATTATAAAAGAGATAAAAATAAATAGAGTGGGCATCCTATTGTAAAAAAATGTAAATCATGTATGTGTGTACTTCAGTGTTTTATATGCGTCATTCCCAAGTGAGGAAGTTAATAAACCTGTATGTAAATATATATAACAACTTTATTTAAAACTGTAAAACCCTTTCAGCTGTAAAAAGCTGGTATAAACAGGATGAACAGTATTTACAAATATGTTACTACATTAAAATAACAACGATACTAAGAATATGAATACAAATTTAAGAACTACTACATATGTGACCATGTAAAAGATAGTTAAAAAGCGTTTGTTTAAAAATATTGAAAGAAGTAATTTCTCTGATTAGCCTGGGAAGAGAATTCCAATCTTTAGCTCCTGCGTAACGAAACATTGACTGTCCCAGTTTGCTGTATTAAAGACACCTATACAACTGTGAAAGATGTCTGAAGCTTTCTAGGATTGTGCATGCACAATTCGGACATTTTTCACAGTTGTAGGTCGAGGCCAATTACATACTGCTTCCACCTTCTCCGGGCGGGTCTGGTAAGATTCCATCAACCGAAACCAAGTGTCCCAGAAAACGCAATGTTTTCTTGCACAATCTGACCTTTGTGCTCTTGATCGTTAGTCTCGCATTCTTCAGCCGTGAAAACACCTCTTCCAGGAGTCGTAAATGGTCATCGAAACTGTTCCCTCCAATAATGATGTCATCTAGATAGATTGCTATTCCATTCCCAGGCAAGCCCCGCATAACGTCCGCCATAAGGCGAGAGAAGACAGCTGGCGCGTTTTTTACTCCAAACGGCATGACAACAAACTCCCAATGCCTTACATGGAGTTTATGCCACAAATTCAGCTAATTATCGCTAAGCCACTGAACGAGTTGACAGGAATAGCAAAGTTTGAATGGACTGCCGAACGTGAGGAAGCGTTCGGTAAGCTGAAAGAGGCACTCGCCAACGCCCCCGTGTTAGCATTTCCAGATAACCAAGACCTTCGAACTGAGTACCGACGCATCAGACATCGGATTTGGTTGCAAAGAGACGGTAGTGGACAAGAGAGACCCATTCATTATCTATCAAAGACATTTAGTGGTAATGAACTCGCTTGGCATATACCAGAGATAAGGAAGCATTTGCCCTAGTTTATGCTCTGCGAAAGTTCAGGCACTACCTGCTGGGTCAGAGGTTCACTTGGTACACAGACCACCTCGGACTACGATGGTACGTAGTACGAAGGATCCCAGAGGAAAGTATGCCGGCTGCTGGGACGAAGAAATCGAAGAGTTTAATTTTGAAACGCGCCACAGACCAGGAAATCAGAATCAACACGCAGAGTGCCTTGTCGAGAAATCCTCAACAACAGAAGGTAGCGGTGATATCACCAATTATTCGATTCTCAGCACAAGATATCAAGAACGAACAGACAAGTGACCCAGTCCTAAAACAAGTTATAACACAGCTGCGACTTAGTAGAAAAAGATGCGTCTTCGAATCTCGCCGTCAGGTCATGGATGAGGAAAGATAAATATCTGTTCTTGGACGACGAAACAGGCATCCTCTATATCAAGTATCGCCAAGGCAGGAAGGTTTATAAACAGCTGGTGATACTGGATAGCCTGGTTCCCGACGTTCTTCAGATGAAACATGATGATGCAGGTCACATGTCCTTTGCCAAGACAAAGAAACTTATCCAACGTAATTATTACTGGCTATGAGTATGAGTATGAGTATGATTTATTTTGAGTCGATCACGCAGGATAAGGTTGCCCTATTTATCCGAGCCAGAGGCTCATGTTTTAAGCGCTCGACTATTCAGTTTATCACTCTTAGGTGAACGGAAAACCCAACTGATAGGGATTCCGAGGGCCTACGATTTAAGGTCGTTTTCCGAGAAGACCCGAAAGTCTTACCATTTGCTGGTGTTATTGCAAAGGCAGCACCTTCTCCTCAATTATTTTAAGACCCTGAGTGTTGGTCCGACCCAGGGTTTGAACACGGGTCTCCCAGCTCATAAACATGTGTGGTAACCACTAGACCACAACAGCTGGTGAGGATGAACGAGGATGCAAGAATGATGATGAAAGAGGATGCAAGAAGATACTGTCAAACCTGCTCTGTTTGTGCTACCTGTCAAGACCGACCCCAGAAATCAACGACCAAATCCTCTTTAACAAGCCAGCCAACAGAGCCATGGCAAGAAATATCCATGGATCTAAAGGGACCCTTTGGGCGGCAACCTACACCTAGAGGCAACCGTTACTTGCTAGTCGTTCTTGACCTGTTTACGAGAGCAGCAGAAATGATTCCGCTTCCCGATAAGAAAGCTAAAACAGTAGCTAATGCCATCATTACGGAAGTATATTGTCGTCATGGGATACCCGAATCCATTTTGACAAATAGAAGTTTGGAGTTCGACAATGCTGGTATTGGCAACAGAGCTAGGAATCGATTAGCCTGTGCACAGCCGCGAACCTCCCGGATTCCCGTCTGTGAACAATCGACGGATTGCTTGCCGGCGTTAGCGGAGATTTGTATAACAGACTGTTATTGGTTCGTTGTATATCAGGTGTTTTGATTGGCCCATGTATCTGTAATTATAATTAATTATGCGATAACATGCTGCGAGAAAAACGCAAAATGGCGGATGCAAGGAGCGAAGGAAATACTCTTTGGAATAAAGCAGTTGAACAGGTCTTAAACGTGTTCAGGATATCTTCTTTGTATGAAGAACAAAGAGGCATTAAGTCAGTTCTTTTCAAAGCGAGATGTTTTTGTTAATATCTTCCGACTTGCTACGGAAAATCCCTCTTATTTCAAGCTACACCAATTATTGCAGATGAAGTACGAGAACTAGCATCGTGGTTGTTATTTCTCCGCTAAAAGCTCTCATGGAGGACCAAGTTCGCTACCTAAAGAAGATAAATTTATCGGCAGTCTGTGTAACAGATGAACATAACGATGAACTTGTTCGAGATATATAAATTAATGTCGATTACATTTTATGGTTCCCCTGAATATTTTCGAGAAGAATATTTTCGAGCAAGCAATTTAGAGCGTCTTTGGTCTGCGTTGCTGTGGTTGAAGCGCATTACAATAGTTAATGGTAAGTGTGGATTGATGTTATTTTTCTTTGCATCTGCAATATTTCATTGTAGGGGATTGCCTCAGCAGACCATAGCCTTTATTTAATATAGAATAAAAAGTGTCCTTTAATATCATAGAAATATTGTTATTTTGAGTCGATATCAATACCTAATTAGATTTTGTAAGGTAACCTAATCTTCTGCAATAACAATTTAGATTTAATATGTAGCTCTTACATCTGTTTCTCAAGGGGTCTGCCTGGTGCTAGAAGAGGTTAACTTCCATTCCGAACGTGGTATGGCAATCTTAGTGAATTAATATATCTCTTGTTCCTGATGATGATGCTTGTACTGTAGTAACAGCATCAGCTACCAAAAAGGCCAGATCTGTTATCTTTGAAAGTCTGAAGTTGACCAATAATACTTCAGTGGTGTCAAAGTCTCCAGACCGATCAAACCTACAATACTGTTTACATTATGTAGATAAGGATATTCCACTGGATTTGCTATTTGCAGAAATAATAGAGGATGTCAAAGGACAATTATTTACTGCCAGACCCGGAAACAGTGTGCAATTTTGTACCGAGTATTTGAAACCGCTCTGAGCAACTCATTTTATAAGGATGCTGTGCCAAAGTGTAAAACCCGTTTGGTAGAAATCTACGATGCTGGATCACCCCAAGCGGTAAAACTCCACATTTCTAAAAACTTGAAATCAAAAGACAAAGCCTGGTCATATTAGACTAGAGTATTGATCTCAACCATCGCATTTGGAATGGGCATAGATTGCAAGAAAGTGAACAAAATCATTCACTTTGAACCAAACAAGAATATTGAGTGTTAAGAAATTCTTCAAGCTGAAACCAGATACAGAACTGCTTATGAAAGCCTTTGGATTCATCCATGTTACAGCAAACAATGAACACAGTTGTTGTGAATGTTGGTCTTAATGTTCCCAAGACAACATTTAACTGTACTGTGTAGTTATACTGATTGGTTAACTAATTCACTGCCTAGATGGGCTTTTATAAGTTTACTCTTGCTAACACCAGACAAATTTACCCATGAAAGGAGAGCTATATGGGGGGAAATGGGTTACTGTTATAGTTTACTTACTCGGTCAGCCAACAAGACTTGTGAACCATGTAGAGGACATATGTACCATGCAGTGTATTTTACCCACACGGTTCATACTTTCTGGTACACAGTGCCTGTTAGCCAATCAGAAACCATTATTTGGTAGAATTTACACATTATTGACAAAAGTGCATTACAATATCTTATTATACAATTATTGGACGAGGTTAATAATATCTTGTGTTATCAATGCCAAAGTTTGTGATATCTGCCGAAGCTGAAGGCTGATTGTGATAACACAAGATATCATACGAAAACCGAATATTATAAATGTAGAAGCCTTTAAGCTAATGAAAGCTTGTAAAAATTATAAATTCGGATCATTAATAATCACGTCACCTACAGACAATTTCTGATATTTAGTATGTGGCAAGACATCAAGAATTGTCTGTAGGTTTTTTAGCCAATCAAAATTGAGATTGTATGGGTATTGTATAATAATGTTGCTTTATAAACATCAGTCAGTTTAATTTTATAAATAACTATCACATAACTGAAAATTTACGTACCGACCAACTTGAATGGTACAGAAAGATACTCAGCATTAATTGTACTGCATTCAAACGAGATGACCTATTCCTTAGGATTACAGCTGCAGCCATGCCAAGAGATTGCACCCACTCATTTCTTTTATTTGAGTTTCTTTTGTTGACACAACCTGTACGTAAAATGGCTTGGGTAAACGCTGCTCTATTCTTTAGTTCATTCTCAAACCTTTCAAAGGAAAAGCCTAGCATGTGATCTTTATTTGGAGACCGCAGACAACTTGGTTGTTTCTTTGAGCATACTCACAATCTATCTGCTTCAGTGCAGTTGCTAAGAATCTGCAGTTGCTTGCGAAGGATAGCATTTTTCCAAGCAGCATTTGATATCTGTTTATAAGTTCCACGTACAAGCATTTTACCGAGATATTGTAATTCAGGAGCAATTATAGAATACCCCGTCCACTTTTGAAACCACGTTTAAAGCCAGAAATACAAGCCAGATTGCTCTAAAATCTCTTTCAATATAATGTCGAAGGTTTATAATATGTGTACTTGTTGATTGTTATCAAATTAAATGAGGTTTTAAAATAGAACGAAGCAATGAGGATTTGCTCGTTGGTTGTTGTTTTTTCGGTGTAGAGTGGCCAACATGTAACGACTTCGCCGGTAATGAAACCGTAGGGGTATCTACACTATCCTGCCGCACAGAAGCTGTTGACGAACAGCTGGTTTTCTCTGATGATACAGATGATGTGAACAGAGGATCCAAGCGCGGTCTTTTCCCGCTTTCACGAGTATCCGCGACGCGTTCACACGAACTAGATAGCTTCTCTAGTGTACCAAGAAGTTCTTGTTCCTGCCTTTTAAGAATATCGAGCTTCTTAAGCTTATCCAAACAAGATTTACATATGTAAACAGAGTTAATCTCTACGCTGAAGGGCAGTTTGGATAAAGAAGTACGCAGTAAACGTTGCCTTCCATCGACCAGATAGCGTTGATAAGGCTTCTTAATCACATCATGACAAAGAACACAACTCATGTAGGTAAAATAAAAACACAATAACAGGAAAAGATCACCAAAGCCAATAGTAATTTTTCACTCGAACAAGACGCCATTTTGTGTTGTTTACAATTATTATGTAAATAATTATGCAAAAATTATGCAAATGTTCACAGACTGGATATAGCCGGGTGTATCCAGGCTGTGCACAGGCTAGGAATCGATAAGAAGAGGATAAGCCCGCTCCATCCCAAAGCCAATGGCGCAGTGGAAAGATTGAACCGCACGATTGGCCAAATGTTGAAGAAGACGCAGGAGGAAAATTATCTGGACTGGGACTTAAAGATCCCATTTGTGCGTTTCAATTACCTAAATCAAGAACACTCATCTACGGGTTACTCGCCATTCTTTCTAACCTACGACCAGAATACGTTTCTTGCGCCCCCTAACCGCTGACCAGTGGTCCGCTGACCACGCAAACAGCGTTACAGTTTGAACCTCATCTCTGCTTCCCGTCCATACATATTTTGGCTTTTTTCCATCGACAAATTGAAGAAATTTGACCAGGGAATTAAACACGGTTGCATTATCCAACGGAGCTGAAGTTGTAACACCTTCCGCCATGATGGATGCTTATAATAATAAGCTCATGTCCAAATAAAAGGTTTATTTTAACATATAAATGTATTTTAGGATTAGCATAAAGGTTGGAATTAGGTTTTGGATTAGTGTTAGAATTAGTGTTAGTATTAGAGTTAGGGTGACCATATATTTATTTCTTAGTAATCGATGGACGAAATACCACTAAACTTTCGCATTGTATTGCAGCTGGTATTGTGTTGTAGCTGGTATTGCACCCAAAAAGTAAACAGTTAGCACTATTTATGTTTTAATAGTCTGATGAAACAATGATTATAACCAGCCAACGCAAGCTTTATAGTTTAAAGGCTCTCAGCTGAGTTAGTGTAGTATCTTGATATTAAACACAAGAAACTAGTATTTTAATGCACATTAATACAGCTTCCAAAACACGCCATTTTGTTCTACCTCATGGGAGTCCTTACTTCCGGTATTGAACAATCACCGGATATTACACTCCTTTTCTGGACTAAACTAATAATTTTAACTATCTTAAAAGTTCATTGTACAAGTATCTTTAGTTACCCATATAATTTAATCAAGAATAATAGTCTGGTACCCGTCTCTTTCTCTCTCTTTCTCTCGGGATATCTTACTGTTGGAGTTGTATTTTCTTCGCAAACAACTTGTTGGTCTGGAACCGGTTGGCTGTTGAGGTCTGGATCAATAAGTTCATTGTCATTCGCTTGAGGAGTTTCCCTCCGGATCACTTGATCTTGATTACGACGAACTTCACGATTGTCTTCCAACTGTATAGTGTAGGAAACTGGCCAGGTCTGTGTATTAACCACACCAGGACACCATTTTTGTTGTTTTCCAAATTCTCTCGAGTAGACTTGGTCACCTGGTTGTAGTCTTCGGTCCACTGCATGCTGATCGTGTATTTCTTTCTGTTTTCTCTGTTCGTTCTGCACTCTTTCTCTTACATCCGGATATAACAAGTCTAAGCGAGATGTTGGTTTCCTGCTCATAAGCATTTCAGCTGGTGCTATCCCTGTGGTTGAGTGCGGTGTAATACGATATTTGAATAGAAACCGGGACACTCTGGTTTCTAAACTTTCTTTATTCTAAATCTTCTTCATTCCCTCTTTAAAGGTCTGGACGGCCCTCTCCGCCAGTCCGTTAGATGCCGGATGATATGGAGCAGTCTTTCTGTGGTGAATCCCGTTTTTCTTCAGGAATTCCTCGAATTCTTCGCTGCAAAAATTACTGCCATTGTCACTGACAATTGTTGTAGGAAGACCATGGATTTCAAATGTTGATTGAAGCTTTTCAATTGTTGCTCTTGATGTTGCCACACTCGTAGGATGAACTTCCAGCCACTTTGAGTATGCATCGACCATAATGAGGAACATTTTGCACCATAAGTGGACCAGCATAGTCGATGTGAATTCTTTCCCATGGTCCGCTTGGCCATTCCCACGGATGTAGTGGCGCCTCGGGAGGATTATTTCTATTCATCTGGCATTGGTTGCAATTTCTGACTTTATTTTCCAGTGCGTTATCCATGTTCGGCTACCACACGTAGCTCCTTGCTAGACTTTCCATCTTGCAAATTCCTGGATGGGTTTCATACAATTCTTCAACAACTTGACTTCTTCCTTGGGGTGGAACAACCACTCTGTTTCCCCACAGGATGCAGTCGTCTTTGACACTCAGCTCGCTCGTCTTTGAAAATATGGTTGGAGATCAGCATCGGGGCACTTGTTAGGCCATCCCTGCTTAATGAATTTCAACACTCTTGCCAGTACAGTAGTTCGCCTTGTCCAATTCTTTACTTGCTTTGCTCTTATTGGAGTAGTCTCGAGTAGTTCCATCAGTAAGACTGTTTCTCCAGGAACTGGTGACGAACAACGGGTGTCTGGCAATGGTAATCTACTGAGAGCATTGGGATTTGCATTCTGACCTCTTTCTTTGTACTGGATGGCGTAGTCGTAAGCAGATAAATTTAATGCCCACCGCTGAATTCGAGCTGCTGCCATTGGTGGTGTCATCTCGTCTGGATGGAATACCCGTGATCATTGGCTTGTGATCTGTCAGTATGGTAAAATGTCGACCATACACATATTGGTGGAACTTTTTGACACCAAATACTATGGCTAATGCCTCCTTGTCTAATTGAGAATATTTTTTCTCTGCAGCAGACAGTGATCTTGAGGCAAATGCAATTGGTTGTTCTGTGTTATCTTCCAGCCAATGAGACAAAACAGCCCCCAAACCATATGGTGAAGCGTCGCAAGCCAGTATTAATTCCTTCTTTGGATCATAATGCACCAATAGATGTGAAGACTTTAATACCTCTTTGGTCTTTCTAAATGACTCTTGGTGCTCTTCACTCCACTTCCAGCTTTTCCCTTTCTCCAGCAGGCTGTGTAACGGTGCAAGGATTGTCGACAAATTAGGTAAATACTTCTGGTAATAGTTGATCATTCCCAGATACGATCGAACTTCTGACACATTCTTTGGAGCAGGTGCTTCGGTGATGGCTCTAACTTTCTCTTGTATTGGTTATATTCCTTGACTATTTATCTTCTGGCCTAAATACACCACCTCATTGACCATGAAGGAGCATTTCTTCCTCTTTAGACGTAGCCCTGCCTCTGACAACCTTTTCAGGACCTCTTCTAAATTTGCTAAGTGTTCCTCATCATTGGACCCAGAAACCAGGATATCATCTACTCGCACGACAACAAAACGGATCCTATGCAGTAGGTTTTCCATATTACGCTGGAAAATCCCAGGAGAAGAGGACATTCGATATATACGGCAATCGATTATAGTGGAAAAGTCCTTTGTGTGTGTTGATTGTAGTACACTTTTTGGATTCATCTTTCAATAAAATTTGCTGATAAGCTTGACTCATATCAAGCTTGGTAAACTTTTCTCCACCACTTAAAGTGGCGAAGAGATCTTCTGCCTTTGGAATGGGGTGATTGTCTAACTTCGCAGCTTGATTGACAGTTACTTTATAGTCCCCACAAATTCTTATTGACTTGTCTTCCTTTACGATTGGTACAATTGGTTATGCCCAATCTGCAAACTGAACTGGCTCTTCAGTTCCTTCCTCTTGCAATCTCTCCAACTCTTTTTCTAATTTCTCTCTCAATGAATAAGGGACGGGTCTTGCTTTGCAGTACTTTGGCTTTGCGTCTTCAGCAACATGAATCTTGGCTTTGGGACCGGTAAATGTTCCTAATCCAACTTGAAACACTTTCTCATACAAGTAATTATTCAACTCTAGCTGAGGTTGTATTACCCTTTTTTTAACTGGAATAAATTCCTCCAATTTATTTTGATCTTTTGGAGCCAATTTCTTCCAATTGAATTAGGGCCCTTCCCCTGGATAACTATAGTAAAGGTAGTACCACTTCTTGATCTTCGTACTTCACTGAAGTCTCAACCAGACCCACCACTTTAACTTGCTCGCCTGTATAGGTATTAAGTCTTACATTTGATTCTTTCAGCTCAAGGTTTGGATGATTCGTCTCCAGTGATTTGTACGTATGATCGCTTATCACACTCATTGCAGCACCCGTATCTACTTCCATCTTCAGGCTTTCTTCGCTCACCAGGACATCAACAACGTATGGCTCGACTCTCTGTTCTCCCAGACTGTAAAGTCCATAGTTGTCGTCTTCCTCTTCCGTCTCCTCTTCCTTAGTGTTTAAATAATTGCTGCTTGTTCCTAAGCTTGAGGTATCATCTCTTCGTTGGTTTTGTCCGTTCGCCTTAGGTTTACTTCGACATTTTCTAGCTATATGTCCCTTCTTGTGACAAAGGAAACACTCGGAGTCGCGAAATTTTCATTCTTGGGGATGATGTTTACCCGCGCCACATCTTCCACATTCGGTCTTTGATCCTGGGTGATTTCCTTGTCGTTGGTCATCTACACGTACGCGGTTTAATGCTGAATGTTGCTCCGTATTTATAGTAGCATTGGCCATCTGATGTGTTAAATCCCTTGCATTCTTTACTGCAGTCTCCATTGATGTCGCTATTTTCATGGCTGTCTCAAAATCGAGTGAACATTCCGCCAACAATCTGCGCTGAATCTGTTCGTCGTTTATTCCACACACTAACCGATCACGTAACATCTCTTCTAAGGTATTTTGAAAATCACAATGTTCTGAAAGGTTCCGTAATTCGGCTACATACGAAGCAATTGCTCACCAGGTTTCCTGAATCGAGTGTTAAATTTGAATCGTTGTAGGCCTACTATCGCCGAAGGCTTCCGGTTTTGATGCTTTTGAAGCAGTTCTATCAGCTCCTTAAAGGTCTTCTCTGACGGTTTTTCTGGCGTGGTTAAGTTCCGAATCAACTTATACATCTTGCTACCACAAACGCTCAATAATATTGCTCGTTGTTTATCTGCGTTGTCTACGCCATTTGCTTCGAAGTAATATTCCAACCGCTCGATATACTGACTCCATTCCTCTTGAGGGTCGTATTCTTCTAGTTTTCCATGGTTTGCCATTTTACCTCGCCGCCAAATGTAGTATCTTGATATTACACACAAGAGACTAGTATTTTAATGTACTTTAATGCAGCTTCCAAAACACGCCATTTTTTCTACCTCGTGGTGATTGTTCAATACCGGAAGTAAGGACCCCCGGATATTACAGTTAGGTCCACTGAAATTAATCTATTCGGATTGACAAATTAAAGGTTTATTGTCTACTTAATAAAGACATCAAACAGTAAGCGCGCGAGGGGTTGTTGCATACACGATTTCTAGTGAATACATATGTATTTATTATATACATGAAATACATATGTATTTATTATATACATGACAAAATTAATGGGTTCTGATTGGCTGAGAGGAGTGCAATAAAATCATTTATTGCACTCGAGAACAAGTTGCATGACAAAGAAATTCAAAATGGTGGCCTATTCTGCATTGGAAAGTTTTCACTTTTTCAACGATTAAGGTTTTTAGTTTTTAGTATATATTTTTATTTATTCATTATAAAACAGGTCCTTGGTTGATACCAGTATGTAAATATGTAAATATTTATTTAAATACTGAACAAGTTTAACCTGTATAAAGATGAATAATAATAATAAAAGGATTTTACAAGATATTTACGGATGAATTAACAAAGAAATTTCGTGCTTAAAAAATGGACGACTGAGCCCGCACAATGCATGTTCCTAATCCCGCGTAATTACGGATGATTTACTCTCTTTAAAGGACAAATTGGCAACAAAATTAATATAGGTGCCATTTATATCAAAGTGCATGACTTAAATAGCCGGAATATCGTAGTATGAGGTTGTAAAATGTTTGTAATGTATATAATATTAAAAATAATTAGAGTTCTTCTGTCAAATGTCTTGTAACGACATGTGCTGGGTAAACGGTCAATGTTGGCTGAAATGCAAATAAAGTACGTTTTGATCAGCGTTATGTTTGTAATCGATATCACAAGCACAACTGGCAATACATGGTTCCATGATAGATAACAATACAGCGCTTACCAGCACATGACGTCATGGTATATACAAAATGGCGGCCCAAGAGTCGGTTTTTAGATTGGTTTATTCGACTTGTGTTACGAATATTTTCATGGCGTCAATCCGATGATGATGATAAATAATATGTATTCAGGTAATATCCAATTTACTACAAGCAATTATTTTATGCAATTTTGTGCACGGTCACTGAACCTATTGTATTTTAGTATAATGAAGCAATCATCCAATAGAATCGTTTGGGTTTAATCGCTCAACCGTGTTGTTATATTAATAAACCTAAAACAAAGGATGTGCACGGTGTAAGGTACGGTTCAACATCAAAACGTAGCTCATTATAGTCGCTTTGAAGTTTGTCGAGTTTCCAGACCATATCTCGATTGACTATGTTCATGTAAAACATTCATCCTAAAACCAACTAATTCATAATACATCCATGATTATCTCATATAAATATCATGGAGGAACAAGTATATATCGAATACAGTTCTTGACAATTAACCAAAGCCCTTATATTTCTTATTTGCGGTAAAATTTAAAGGCGAGGAAATTTCTTAACATGTGGATTTAGATGAATAAATTATACTCTAGCAGAATTAATCGAGTTTTAGAACTGGCCAATAAGATTATGGAATCGACCAGCCGATCCCAGGGGCATTTTCGCCGACCTTTCACCGTGGATGCAAAATACCCTGGGAACGAGGTTGCGGTCAGAAGTCCTTTATCAATATTTTGTAGTAAATTATTTGAAACATGTGTAAGGCATGTAGCTGTGGAATGAAGTGAGCAAAAGCCGCCAGACTGTAGAGGAGAGAGTAACTTGTTATCCTGCAAATAATTATAAATCATTAAGATGATGAACGGCACGCTGGAGTATCTTTGAGAATACCTGGAGAACTGAAATCGTTCCGAAATTTGATGGGTCAGTCTTTAATCCAGATTTGTGGATTGGTGTAATAACAGCGTGTTTCCATTGTACCGGAATTATTCCCTCGTTGATTGACCTGTTCATATGCTATATACAGCCCCTGTATATCGCATACATCCCGACGTTCGAATTAATTAACTGACTTATTTCATGATTGAGGAGATTTTCTAACAAAGTTTTGTTTATTTTTTACCTTGAACAAAGGTGAATATTTATTTGCATAGGGCTATATGCTATATACAGCATGAAATTGAGGCATTCAAGCATTTCAAGGATGTCGATGAATGCTATGTTGCTTCCCAACTAAGTAAACTTAAAGCAAATAAAGCAATTGGTTTAGATAATATTAGTGCAAGGTTGCTTAAAGACTCTGCTAGTGTTATATCAACAAGTCTCACTAAAATCTACAACCGCTCGTTAGCTACATCGGTCTTTCCAGCAGTATGGAAACTTGGCAAAGTGACAGCGTTGTTCAAATCTGGTAACCGCTGTGATGCCAATAATTATAGACCAATAACCATCTTACCATCCGTCAGCAAAATACTTGAAAAAGCCGCACACCATCAAATCTACAACTATCTCCTTGAAGAAAACATTCTAACCCCAAACCAGTTTGGTTTTCGCCCAAAACTCTCTACCGGAATTGCTCTTACCCACTTCACCGACAATATTTTGGAAAATATGGATAAAAGTTCCATCACAGGAGCTGTTTTCCTAGATTTGTCGAAAGCCTTTGACACGGTCAGCCACGATCTTCTGATAGAAAAACTCGGAAACATTGGCTTTTCACAATCAACCATCGAATGGTTTAACTCATATCTTTCGAACCGTTTCCAAGTCACTTCTGTTGGTCGCGAACATTCATCCAATAAGCCAGTATTGGTCGGAGTTCCCCAAGGAAGTATACTGGGACCTTTACTGTTTCTTATTTATGTGAACGACCTTCCGTCTACTGTCCAGAACTGTAATATCTCACTCTATGCAGACGATACTGTTCTGTTTTATTCAGCTAAAACCGCCTTTCATTTAGAAAAACAGCTTAACTCTGACCTCCTGACCTTATCCAAATGGTTTGCCACAAACCGGTTAACTCTTAACACTTCTAAATGTAAATTCATGGTGTTTGGAGGTAATGCAAAATTAACGAAACTTAAGGACATCAATTTAGTCATCAACAACAGCCCATTAAACCGTGTCGAATATTTTAAGTATCTTGGTGTAACGTTAAGTCAGTCATTATCTTGGTCTAATCATATTGAAATACTTTCAAAGAAAATCTACCAACGCCTTGGCGTCATCGGAAGAGTTAAACACCTTCTATCTCTCGAATCCCGCCTTACATTAGTAAACAGTCTTGTTATGCCACTCTTTGACTACGCTGATTTTGTCTGGGGTGATAAAAACAATTCTGTCCTCATGGACCATCTTCAAGTTCTTCACAACAAAGCTGCAAGAATTATTCTTGATCTTCATCCACTTTCGTCAGCCACTGAATCACTGAGATCATTACACTGGCAACCGCTATCAGTGCGCAGGCTCTTTCATCGTTGCCTTATCATGCATAAATGTTTAAACAATGATGTTGACTATGATTTTAATTTCAAATATATTGCTGATATCCACAATTACAACACTCGAAACAAACATAACTTACACCTACAACGAGTCAACAGGAACTGGGGGAAACAGTCTTTCACCTATCACGGTGCTCAAGACTGGAACTCTTTACCAGAAGAACTTCGGAACACTAAACTTTTTTCATTATTTAAACTTAAACTTAAGAAACATTTAAAACTTTAATTTTTAGTTTTGTAATTTTTCATTTATAATTTTTCATTTATATTGTACTACAGTATCTGTTATATATCTGTTATATGTATATGTATATGTTTTACCTATGCAGGACTCCACTGAAAATCACATTTGTGAGTGGACTTCCTGAATAAATATTGTTACTACTACTACTACTACTAAATAAGTATTGGTTATTGAACCGACCACGCGGCGAGCGGAGATGAGACCCTGGGTACGAGGTTGCAGGTTCACTAAACGGTGAAGGCTAAAAGGGATGACTCAAAAGGACCTTCACATTTTTAGAACTACTAATCCTAACCCTAATCTCAATCATAATCCTAACCCTAACCCTAACCTTGATCCTAACCTTGATCCTAACCTTAAACCGAACCCTAACAGTAGCTATCCATAACCTAACGAAAAATAAAAAACAGAAAAAAACAGAAAGGTCCTTTTGAGTCATCCCTTTCAGCCTTCCCCAATGTTATGTGATCTTCCCAGTCCCGTCCGATATGACCTTATATGGAATACGTACTATAAGTACCTATCGGGATAATCCATCGCCGGAAACAGAAAAACATGGTTCCGGTTACGAAGAACGCATGCGTGACAATAAACCGGGAGGCCTGCGAACAAACATTTACTTTGCTTTTGGCATAATTTGTCGGACGAGGATATTGATTTTTTTCATGCTGCTTTAGGAAAGTCTTTACAAAAACTGAACAAAGGGGATATTGTAATAAAGGAGCATCAATATGAAGCGCTCAAGGGTATAGTCGTCCGAGGAAAAGACAGAATTTGGGAGTAATTATAGAATACCCGGCCCGTCCACTTTTGAAACCGCACTTAAAGGCAGAAATACAAACCAGGTTGCTCTAAAATCGTTTTAAATATGTGTCGAAGGTTTATATTGTGTGTACTTGTTGATAGTTATCAAATTAAATGGGGTTTTACAATAGAACGAAGAAATTGTATATGATGAACTTTCCGTAATTTGACCCTTTTACTAACTGTCAACAGATACAAATAGCGAAAGTGGATGGGTATTCTACAATTTAGCGTATACGGACAACGAAAGGTGGAGTATATCTTTATATGAGCAGATTGTCCAGCCAAGCCCAATAATATTCGCCCACATAGAAGCCTTAATAGAAGATAGAAAGGTCTTCCAAAACATTTTGTAAACGCCTGTTCAAACAACATTGTTCTTGTTTGTTTTTATTAATCCATGACAGAAAAAGTGTTAATTATTCCAATTATAGTCAGCCAATCAAAATACTTCCGGCGATGGATTATCCCAGAGTCTCAGTTTCCCCCCGCAGGTCAGGGGGAACGCAGGCTCTGGGAACGAGATTGTATAAACTACTAATTGACCAAAGTCGGTTCAATATTTTCTTTCTTATTAGCCAACAAAGGAGGTTTTCTCTTGGAATAATTGGCAAGAGTGCTGTATATAGGTTATAGCACCGATTTTCGAGATATTCGTGATATGTATCCCGCGGTAGATAAAAGAAAACCGACTTTGTTGGCTAATAAGCAAGGTTAAAGACTTTGCCAAGGCAGAGGCACCAAGCCGGATGATTTTTTCGCCCTTAGTAGCTTCAGTTGACTGTGAACAAACTCCTCGGATATTGATGTCAAATTGAACACTAAGTAAACTACTGTATTTCGACTAGTTAAACACGAAGTGCTCGCATAAAAGGGGAACCCCCCCCCCCCCCCTCCAAACAATGGAGTCTTTGAAATTTTAAAAATCAATTCAAACAATGGAGTCTCGAAACAATGGAAATTTTGTTGTTTTGATTACTTCTCATTTCTCGTTGTTTCCTGACCAAGCACAGTAATTGAACTAATTATGATTGGTACGAGGCTGGCAATTTACACAAATCGAGATTTCGTTGACTATACATAGGTCCGCGAAGAAGTCTGGGACGAGACACAGCAACCCAAGTCAAGATTAGTGTGCTGCCTAAACAATTATCTTTATTTTGATGATCACATAACTAAGCTTTCTCGCGTTTGAAGCGATTCCAAAAGAAGTGAAGTTGCTTTGTCAGTGCTTGCATATATTGGCGGTGATATGTTCACCGTACCCAGGCGCTTGTTTTGCTTTGCGCGACTTGCGGGGGTTGAGCGCGCGGGGGCTTTTGGGGAGGACGCGAGGGAAGGAAGCGCCTGGCAGAAAATGAATTGAACATGGCCGACGTTTTATCATTCATAAATGTAAATGAGGAAATCGTTGAATTGTTGTTGGAAATTGTTGTAGAAATCGTGCGTCCAGATTATGAATGCACTGCCAAAAGAGAATTCTTTCTCGAAAATGGCATTGTTTATCATTTCCGAATTTAATAGAAACAATCGTCAATCGAGAATTTCTGACAGGAACGATTCAACGAATCATTGCGAATCAGCAGAGAATTACACGAACAAGAAACAAGAGTGTGTGGAAAATATGTATATCGTAGAACAAACGTGGGCACATTTTATGTGTACAATGACAAATTATGCTTTTCTTTTTTATTATATATTGAAATTTTTGTAATACAATAAAGAACTTACAACTACAAGGATAATAATATTATATACTTTTGTACTTTTCCTTAAATGTTAAGCTTAATTCTTATTCTCATTTTTATATGTAATATTAAAATCAAGGCTACCGAGATGTCAATGTAATTTCATGTGGATGCAGTTTGGTTTGTGCTGTGCATAACGAGCATGAAGCTTTGCAATTTATTTGCTTGCTACTATATCATGCTAGAATCTTAAATTCTTATAGCAAAGGAAATAAACCATGCGATGTATTAGCCACAAGAAAAAAACACTATGTAATAGTGGGCACTTCTCTTCAAAATTATGTAACAAATCACAGAAAATTTCCTTCTCCAATATATGCCTCCCATATCACTACATCCTTTCAGACCAAAGAAGCAGATATGCTCCATCTCTTTCATTTCTTTTTCGATTTGTTCCTTTTACAATTTTGTTATTGTAGTACAAAATATACCATTCATTGATCTATTTTTATGGAATGTGTTTCAAACAGGGTGATTCTAAAAAACATACAGTACATTGTTTCACGTTCAATCATTATGGTCATTAGTTGAATCTGGAAAAGTGCTTTAATAGCTCGAGTGAGAATATTCTTGTCATTGGATGTTAAATCAAGCAAATCCATCAAAGACTGTTTGACATATACATCTCAATCTTCATGATTAGCAAAAATATGTTCTAACTCAGTTGAGTCTGTCTTCTCTCATTGCACTGGAGAGACTGGACAAATTGTATGCTGAAAAATACAATGAAAAACACATTACAAAAAGACTGTTTTACTTTCATACACAGTACCCTGGTAAAGATTCATATCTAATATACTGTAGGAGTTTATTTCATTCATTATGCTACTGAGTCCAAACCCAAACAATTTGCCGGTTGGCAGCTTTGGAGTTTGGACTCTGGTGTCAATGGATGATTTGGTCTATCCCCCACAGGAGTGCTAGTATAGCATCAGGTTCTACAAATTTGTCAACAAATATATTTCAACACAATTTTCCTTATTTTTTAAATATGATAAAATATTACGAAATGAATATTGCCTTCAATATTGAATATATATAAAATTGAATATATATATATATATAACCATGAACATTCAGTTCTCCAAATGAATATATATATATATATATATAACCATGAACATTCAGTTCTCCAAATGATATACGTTTAATTCATCATCAGAACTTGGGATGCTATTCTTAATTCTGTATGCGTAATAATAATATTGTAAGAGGCAGATAATAATTACAAAGTCAAAAACAAAGCGATAATATATAAAACAAAATGCGAATAGCACATGTAACTAAGGCCTGATTTAAACGTCGAACTTTTCATGTTCCGAATCTGATGTAATTGTTCAAGATCATTCACATGAGAAGTTCGACGTTTGAAACGCCGGGCCAAATATGCCGACAAAGGGAAATACCGAAATATACAAAATATTACCTTCAAATGACAATTCTTGAAGCAATTGCTCCAGATAATCCATGGATGCATCAAGAATGAGTTACCAGAAGCAATAAATACGGCAAAAACAGACGAATGGATGAGATATATTGGATTCTTCAGATATCGGTCAGGATTCTTCAGATATCGGTCATTTTCTGCCAGGCTAGCGTCGCGTCCTCCCCAAAAGCCCCCGCGCGCTCAGCCCCCGCAAGTCGCGCAAAGCAAAACAAGCGCCTGGGTACGAGGCTGGTAAATTGCCCTCTGTCGAGATGTCGAGATATTTCTCACAGTTTTATGACGTTTTGTGACGTAACTCGTATATGTTCGTTTAATCGCCGGATGCGGTAACTATCCGAATCAAATGTTCGGAAATCGCCAACGGCAACGTGTTCTGCTTTAGTGCTGAACTTCTTGTTGTATTTTATGGCGCGTTTATAATGTCAAAATTGAATGTGACCATTTAAACGCCATACATCTAATTCGAACAACATTTACTCGAAAGAGCAAGCCTCGCGAAGTTATAAATTTGCCATTCAAGCGGAAGTCACGCGGGGATGTCACCGTTGTAAAATACATTGAGGTTATAATGTCTCCTTGAATTCAGACGCTGTCGTTCGTTGCCGTGTTCCACTTGATAACAATCTAAACCACAACATTTACTCTAAACGAGCAAGCCTGGCGAAGTTATAAATTTTCCATTCAGGCGACACTTTTTCCAATTCGAACTTCACGTTTGTAATATTTCTGAATCATTGAACGATTTATCTTGCGGTCATATTTCAAATCAAACAAACGAACGGGAATACCCTTCTAATATACTCAATGCTCCTGTGTATGTTCCGAGGCAGCATTTCACTTCTGATAAGAACTCCTAGTATATGATTACTTTATGATAGGAAACGAAAGCATATACAGTAGTGTACAATTATTATGTATAGTATATACTACAGACTTCTACGGTCGGTATCACGCAGTTGTCGCACAAGATTTCTCACAAATCCTTGTGAATGTCTGCGGTTCTCAGTGGACCAGGCACGAACCCACCACAAACGTCGTTTGCGCCTAGTTGTTTCTTCAGGTGCATTAATAAAATGACACTTAGCCGCCACATGCTAAAAGCCGTTTTTCTCTCGATATTGGTGCCATTTATAGAACTCGTGCTTCCGTTGAGCCGCGAAGAAATTTGTCAAGGGAAATAATTTGACTAAAACTCATTGTTTAATCGTTCACACGGGCAAATTGACATGGAAGATTTGTAAAGGAAGAATTATTGACCATATATACACGAGCAAGTGAATTGGCAAGAAATTTGCCAAAGAAAACTTGCCAGTCGTGTAAACTAGGTTAATTAGCATTTCAAGTCACTTACCATTTATGACCTTCTGTCCGGATGACATTCGTCTTCATATTGCATCTACCAGTATAAACGTTCTTCCTAGAGGAGTTGAACAGCCATTTAACCAAACCATTGGTATTCACAAACACGTCGTCATCAGTCTTTAGCAAATATTGAAATTCACAACGAAGAAAGGCCCATTCAAAACCAAGTTTTGTTTTTAATGTTAAATTTACATAACTGTCAACGAATGATCCTACTACCATATCACCGTAACGCTCCGCTTCTAGCGTTATTAATCGATGAAACGCTGTATCTTTCGCTTGACCAAGGAGAAACACAGTCTTTACAATTTCCTGGTATTTATTTACCGGTTTCCCAAGACTGGAAATGCTTGGAATATCCTTAAGCATCGTACCCCATGAGCTGCGAATCACACTTCTTCGTCCGAAATTGTCAGGTGCACTGAAAACAACAATGACCAGAAACGTTGGAATGGAGCAGCGCGGTGAATTAGGATCCCCATAGCTTGCTGACTTTTCACCAACACTTATAGCTTCCGAACGGAATGCAGAGACATTTATTTTAACCAGAACATTCTTGAAAGGTCGCTTTCGTAACTCGTAATTACTAAACAACCACGCGCAGCAGGAAAGTAAGGCGATTGCTGGAAGGAAACGGCAAAGTAATCTTTTACTGTTCTTCATTCTTTTGAAACAAATGACCGACAGCTTGGATTTTCATACTAAATCTACCAATGCTTGACAAGACTAGTATAGGTTAGGCATGAATGGTCACGTGTGGTCTATGGAGACACAAAAAAATAATAAAAAATTATATATTCCGAGAATTATATATTCCTCATACAGTGAGTATGTTCAAAATTTGTTAATCTGTATGGATATTAAAAAGAACCCTGGTCCTAAACTGGAGGTGGAACGATTTAACTGTGATGAACAAACTGTTATTTCTTTGAGCGCTGGAAAATGTAAAAGAGCTTCAGTAATCATATTCACGATCATATCTTCTTAAATTGGGAAAGAATGCAGTGCTGTTTATCCGTTAAGTTATATGCTGCAAATATCACGAAGCATTTAAATATATTTCGCTTAAGAGGCATCCGAGTAGCAAAGCCATATTCTGTTCATAGATCGATTCCAACTTGTATATCCCGCCGATGTAAACGGAAAATTTATCTATCCGATGGTAGTGTTCACAGTTTCAACGCCGGTGTTGTTGTCGGCCTGTGAGCCGGCTCTCTGCGTTTGGGGGAGGTCAGGCAATATTTTCCCTTTCGTAAACGGTCGTTACCATCCCGAAGCGTCGTTACCATCTCATCTTTCATAGAATTCTGGGTAAGCGGAGTGAAATTCCTCGTGGTCCCAAGGTTCCTGCATACTTTGTTTGGTGCAGTGACATGTTCGTCGTGAAATTCAAGATATGTAAATATTTAATTATAAGCCCAGCATATTATTTTCATAAAAGCCATTGAGTCGGACACGAGAGAAAAATCATAATATTTAATAAAGATCTAACGTTTCGTTGTTATTATCACAACATCTTCAGAGAATAATTTACATGAGTGTAGTAGAGACTAAATATATAATTACAGAGTTGTCATAAAATATGCATGCGGGAAGCGTAATCTAATTATAAATATCAAAGCCCAGCATATTATTTTCATAAAAGCCATTGAGTCGGACACGAGCGTTTCGTTGTTATTATCACAACATCTTCAGAGAATAATTTACATGAGTGTAGTGAGACTAAGGCCACATTTACACTATACCGGACGAATTTTTGTCCGGTACAATGTTGTACCGGTACAGGCTGTTTACACTGTACCGTTTACTTTATTATCCTCCTCTTTCGCGTGCGTTTACACTGTACTGGATAAATATGCCCAGGCAAGACAATTTGGCCTTTTGCTCATGCGTAAAATAACCACGAGCGCAAGTTTAAAATGGCGGCGAAGAAGGGGAGATCTAAAGAACAACAAACCAGCAACTTTACTTGGACAGACGATGAGTTATCTCTTCTGTTGCATGTTATTATGGATTACAAAACTGAAAAGTCATCTCTGGGGGTCGATTGGGATACTGCAAAAGCAAAATATGACAATATTTTGGACAAATTTATCGAGAGTTATCCGAAAGTCAAGAACGAAGCTTATCCAAATAGTGACACATTGATGAGTGTGTTTACAAAGGAAAGGATCATTGCCAAGATTAAAAGAATTTAGTATTCGCAATCTTAAACCTTCTCTAAATGGCAATATTGGTTCTGTGCCACTCTTTCTTTTATAATCTTACTTTCTGTCTGTCACTTTTATTATAGCGACTCTCTCTGATCATAGGTTGCCCAAATGTTGTTATAATTTCTTATTTTGTTCATTAAAGAACGTTTACCGAACGACGAAAGACGACAAACAGCCGATCCACGAGCGAAATGAAGACTGGCCCCATTCCCCTCATTCACTATAGCTACGCGCGACACAATTTACTGCAAGCTGACGTGATGCTTTCACTTATACATATACTAGAAATACGTGTACGCAACAACCCCTCGCCCACCGTAATAGGCGATAAAAATCAATAACCCATTGATTTGCCAATCGAATGGACTTTATAGAAAACACTACATGTATCTCTGAGAGCCTTTAAACTATCAAGCTTGTGTTGTTCTGAATTTCATTGTTTCATAATTAGACATCAAACTAAATAACTAAATAACTCAAAGTGTTTACTTTTTTGGGTGCATTATTATATCAACCTGCAATGATTAAGATTTGGTTCATATGTAAAGGCCGGATCCTCACTGTGATGTCACACTGTATAATAACTTACTGAAAATGCATGTATATATATCTTTGGGATTATTCAATCAAAGCACTCAAAACTCAAAGCGTACAAAAAGTATCTCACTGCTGACAATTAAGCATTTTGAGGCTGCTACATAACGTGTCTAGCAGGTTTTGCTATATATAATACAGGGCATCATTTTTCACATTATTATAAATTCTAGTTAATATTTGTTACTATTATTAAGTTACAACATTATTTGTTACTATTATTATTAAGCAAAAACTTGAGTAAAAAAGTGCCAACAGTTTGCCTGTTATGCATTTTGAAACATTTTTCTATACCGTTTATAATATATCCCACTCAAAACCCCTTTGGAAGTAAGTTGTATAATCCCAGGTCATATAAACAGATTATATGGCATATATCTTCTTCTGTTCAGGTTTATAAACATTATATACCGCACCTTCAAAAAATACTCTGAACACATTTGCTTAGTTTTTAATGTATCGAGACCCTGCTCCTTTATCAAAATGACACATTAGTTACAAAAGTGAAGCCCTATTTATAACAGATTACAAGATGACGATATTCAAACAAATTCTCTCAGGTTCAGTTCCATGGGAATAAAGCTCTTTAATTTATATGTCCAGAATCATATTTTATTGCCCCTGCAATTTAAAAAAATGCACATATAAATGCTCTTGTGGTGCATGCCCAATTAGTGTGTTGCCAGATTTGTTGATGAAGGTAATACTTTTAGTTCGAGTGATCACACATTATATTAATTTTACATTTGATTGTTTGTTTGTAAGAAATGTAATAAAATCTATGTTAATAAAATCTTCTTTATATATCCTTCAGAAAGCACTTCAACAAGAGTAGCTTAAATATATATATAAAACCGGCATTGCATATGTAGTTCTATTCCAAGGACAAAAGTGTTTCCCCAGAAACACTAAGTGGAGGCCAGGCCAGGCATAACATGTGTAGGTCTATAAACCTGTACAATGCATGTTTACACTACTCAAATGTACAAATGCCTTTATGCCCATACAAAAATTAAAAGCACAACATTGTCATTGATGCAATGCATTACAGTAAATTACATCACATTATCACCACATTGATCAAGGGTGCACTTCACCTGCTTGTTGGTTGAGCTGACACATCCATGCAATATATCTAGTATTATAAAATAATCGGAAGTAAATGAGCGACAACACGCTGTCTGATTGAGATAAAAAACCGTGTCATTATATTGTCATTTGTCAATATTAAAGCACAGCTAAGCTGACGTGTTCCTCGCGTAGATTTTGTCGTTTTTGACGTAGTGTAAATCACAAAAGGAAGTCGAAGAATACCTGGATACAAGACTAATCAAGGTACTAATACAAGAGAATGTTTTAACTGCAACGTTGAATACATTTTCATCGCTAAAATCGCTAACATGTTTCCTAGCAACGCACATAGCAACGCCGCTTATAACAGTTAAATCTGCATTTTTCATGGATTTTAGTGTTAATTTAATGGTGTTATTTTATAAAAGGAATAAAAAACTTTGTCTTGTGTGATTATCGAGTTATAATGGCACTCGAGAAGTTAGTAAAACACAGTGGCGAAGCTGGTCGTAGCAACTGGTCATGTGAATATGTAAATGTTTCAAAATTTGCATGCCGTACGAAAACCTAACCCTAAATCTAGCCAAATTACTAACCCTAACCAAAAAAACTATGCAGAAAAGGCAAATTAATTGCTCAACACAGACTCGCAGTGTACTATTATTACCATTATTTGAGAAATTATTAATTTATTTACCTTTATTTGTGTCTGTTCTTGCCCGTCAACACTGCAGTCTACAATCACGGCTTGAAATCACCTGATAAAGTCTGTATAATTTGATGCTTTAGTCCAGAGGTTCTGCAACTTCTAGTACGCCGCCCGTCCGCTCCGAAACCCAAAGCCGCCCCCCCCCCAAAAAAAACGCTTTCGGTTTTCGGGGGGGGGGGGGGGGCGGCGGCATAAAGGTACGTTTGTCGCGCTGACGTCAATTTAAATTTAAACGCCAAATGTAACCACCAAAAAGCCGTTTATAGTACGTACGTCCCAATCACAATTCCTAACCCTAATAATCCTAACTTAACCCCTTGGACTGCCAAATTATCCCTCTCTAACCCCAATTTTCCTTTGTTACCACGGCAACAATAAAGGATCGTTTACCATACATACAAATATATATATATTCCGACATAAAGGCTACTTTCACTTCCCCTTGCATAAAAAAGCGCGGGAAAAAAATTCCGTCGAGATTATCACCCTCGCCCCAGGGCCTTCGGCCCTGGGCGGCGCTTCGCGCCGCCGGGCGAGGGGATTATGATAAGGTTGGCAAGTAAATTCCAACATTCACAACAAACACTTCAACAAATGATTAAAATACTCGCAAACTACGTGAAGAACCACCAAAAATGAAACAACACTTTGAACACTGATAATTTTACTACAATATTACAAACAATTATGTTTCTAAATAATTCTGACAAACAAGAAAGAAGCAAAAGTCTCTAGGTTTTTGAGCAAAGTTTTTCTGTGCCTATGCGGGATGCCATCAAACAGTTATGACGTTGTCAAAAAACCTAATCCTATTGGCTATCAAAAATAAACAAACTATGACGTTCATGCCACTGACAGGGGGTAGATATCCAGATACGATAAAAAAACACAGAGGATTTAAGACGTTCCCGCGGAGGCAGATAAAAACGTGAATAAATCAAAACAGAAGAGATCAGAGAATTTAGTTCGGTAAGTAAATATATTTGCAGTTGTTTTTTTAGTGTGCAAAACAAACGAGACATTTTAAATAATAAGCAAGTCAAGTTATATTAAATTGTTTTCCCTTTCACGGCGAAAGCAGAAAAACAAGTAGGTTTCTATCCCTATCAGTTAGCTTAAATATTTCTCGCGAACACAGTAATAAAGTTATTGTTTCTCCGATCCTAAATCAACGAACAGAAGAAAGGAAAACGGGCAGGTTTTTACCCTGATATTTTTTGACTGTCAAGCTTTTAATTCATGTATTTTCGATCAGAGAACGTTTTGTACTTCTCTTCTGTAACGAAAGTGTGCTCTACACATCGACTTTAATACAATATTCCATTACAAAAAACTTACCAGTTAGACGATCAACATCATTGACGATAAAATATAACTTTTTAACTTTGGTCAAAAACCTAGAGACTTTTGCTTCTTTCTTGTTTGTCAGAATTATTTAGAAACATAATTGTTTGTAATATTGTAGTAAAATTATCAGTGTTCAAAGTGTTGTTTCATTTTTGGTGGTTCTTCACGTAGTTTGCGAGAATTTGAATCATTTGTTGAAGTGTTTGTTGTGAATGTTGGAATTTACTTGCCAACCTTATCATAATATATGTATAAGTGCATGAAAGCATGACGTCAGTTGCAGTAAATTGTGTCGCGCGTAGCTATAGTGAATGAGGAGAATGGGGCCAGTTTTTCATTTCGATCGTGGATCAGCTGTTTGTCGTCTTTCGTCGTTCGGTAAACGTTCTTTAATGAACAAAATAAGAAATTATAACAACATTTGGGCAACCTATGCTCTGATTGGTTATTGCATGCATATTTTATGATAATCTGTAATTATATATTTAGGCCCCGTTTACACTATACCGGACGAATTTGGATCCGGATAACATTTCGTTCTGTTAGACCTTTTGTTTACACTGGGACCTGCTATCCGTACCAATTTTGTACCTCAAAAAAGAAGGTACAGTTTCTGTACCTGTACGATTCGGTGGCGTACCGGTATAGTATAAACACTGTAACCGGTACGATTTTCGTACGTTTTCCACATTTTACGATTACAGAAGGATTGGGAACTAGTTTTCAACATGTAAAATGGCGACCAAAATGGTGATACAGTAGTGAAGTTTTTGTTTGGTGTATTTTTATGTAAAGTGAATGAGCGAAATGTTGTCCAGTAAAGGGCAAGGAAAAGTAAAGAATGAGTTTAGGAACCGTAGGTGCTTTAGTAGATTTAGAAAAAACTTTGTCAAGAAAAGTGGCAACACAACTATCAAGAAATTTCTGAGGGTGCGAACGAAAATGCGTTTAAGCTTTTCTAGTTCGGCATGGAAAATGGCATATATAGAACAAATATTAAAACAGCGGTTGAGTAATGAAAAAAAGAGATCTTAAACCTTCTCTAAGGGGCTGATTACATGGAGAAATTTCAGTCCGGGCTGAGATTTCAGGCCGGCTACTGAGGTATGGTAAAGAGGGAGAATAGAAATCACGGTGTCGAAAGCGGTCAAGCGGTAACAAATATGGCATAAAAACAAAGCTATTTAAATGATTTTCCATAAAAATCAGCCCGGGCTGAAATTTCTCCATGTAAGCACCCCCTAAATTGTAATATTGGTTCTGTGCCACTCTTTCTTTTATAATCTTACTTTCTGTCTGTCACTTTTATTATAGTAACTCTCTCTGATTGGTTGTTGCATGTATATTTGATGATACTCTGTAATTAGTCTCACTACACTCATGTAAATTATTCTCTGAAGATGTTGTGACAATAACAACGAAACGTGAGAACTTTACTAAATATTATGATTTTACTCTCGTGTCCGACTCAATGGCTTTTATGAAAGTAATATGCTGGGCTTTGATATTTATAATTAGATTACGCTTCCCGCCTGGTCTTTCAATAGCTGATGTAAATGTTTAGTATTTAGTATACATTACACAGGAGAAGAGCGTTCATGCGGAAGCAATTATACATGGCAAACTGTCAATCCTAGACCAGTAAATTCGATTTTGTGATCGATAGTCACAACGTATATGTATACTATAGATACTTTCCAAAAGGCAAACGACGTTATTCGGGATTTCGAAATATCAATCGCAACAACGTATGCTGCGAGGTTTCAAACTATATTTATGGACTGACAAAATATATTTGTCGACCGACAAAATATATTTGTCGACTGAAACTATTATATGCGCATGTATAACCATAAACGTAGTTAAGCGTTTCTGCATTTGCCATAGAACATAGCAGACGCGGACTAATGGTCTTACTCTGATGAAGGGCTCCGCTCGAAACGTCAGTATTTCGTCACTAAATTATTGGAAGTTTACCACCTTTTCACTTTGCTATAAAACCCATATAACCCGCGGTTTAGTCGTCTGCGGCGCAGGCTGTTTCTTGTATTGTTTTCTTATTAAAGTGCCTATACAGCCCTTTCATTTTTTAGTTATCTGTATAGAGGATGAAAAAATAGCTGATAAGTTAATTTATAGTTTTTAATTTCGACTTTTCGTTTGGAAGATATCACTCTTTAAAGATTGCTATTTATATAAAAAAGCCGCAAATTAGAAAGGCCTGGAACGAGCCACACTGTGACGTCATTTAAGAGACGAATGTGTGTTTTGCCTTTGGGAACTTGTAAACACTGTATTAAACAAACTGAAAATTCTTTATGTAATATTCATCTTTACTGTCCGTGTATCGTCCAAGTAAGGAATCGTTCAAGTAAGGTATCGTTCAAGTAAAGATTACGATGGACAGATATTTTTCTTTCAAATTCACTTCATTAGAACATCCATACACTGCGTATCTGTCTGGCATGATTGAATAGTTCAACATAAACGATAAATATTATAGTATAATCTGGGAATCGAGTTCGTTTGTTTACGAAGCTGGGAAGATCCGATTCATCTCTTAAATGACGTCACAACCTAGTTTCTAGACTCCAGAATTGGCAGAAATACGTTTTCGGTTTTTAATCGGAATTTGCTTACATTTTTTAATTTCGATGCAAAATATCTTCTAAACGAAAAGTTCAAATAAAAAACTGTAAAATAACTTATAACTTAGCTATTTTTCTATCCTCTATGCAGATAACTAAAAAACGAAAGGGCTGTATAGGCACTTTAAAGGTTTTCCTAAATTACAGGTTCAATAATCCAATTGGCAATTGCCAGTATCCGCATGTGCGCTACAGTGTGCCTATGTTTTGGGAAGGCACTGATTGAGAGTTTCCGAAGGCAACCCAAAACAAGTGGAGCATCCTGGGTACCTCCACGGAAGTTTTGTGAAAAAGAACAAGAACTTAAATAACTTTTTCCATTCTTTTTTACTTCTATGAAGATTGAGGAAGAGATTATACTGGTATAAATATAGGTAATCGTATAATAGCGAGTGCAATTAAGGATTTACACCACGAGCTGTGATATTTGAAAATTATCAAATATCAAAATTTTTTATCAAAATTTTCAAATGTCACCAGTAGTGTAAATCCTTAATTGCACGAGCAAAATCATACGATTGCTCATTTATTATATGCATCACAAAATTACGACACGTACGCTTCATCTTCTTCTAAGTCTTTAAAAACGTCTTGTTTCATTAGTTGACAACAAACCTTTTCACTCTTGGTGTTCTTTGTCCCATTTCAAAATATTTACATGGAATTTTTAACTCCTAGTGTATCACAAGTCGTTGGAAAAGTGAAAACATTCCATTGCAGAATAGGCCACCATTTTGAATTTTATTGTCAAACTTGTTCCCAGTGTCTTCTCTCTTTTCATTTATTGCACTCGAGTGCAATAAATGATTTTATTACACTCCTCTCAGCCAATCAGAATCCAGTAATTTTGTCATGTATATAATAAGGATGAATATAATAATAATAATAATAATAAAAGACGTATTAGGAGCATTATATATTGTCTCAATGCTCTTACAACAATATATATTCTTAAAGTTACTTATAAAACTAATTACAGTTTCATTACAAAATAAAGCCTATACTAGTAATAGAAATAATAGTAATAATTTATTTACCGTCGAAAGCGTAAGGAGTGGTCACCCAATCTCCCGAGCTAATAGCTCATGCTAAAAACGCTCGACAAAATATACTACATATATTACATATATTACATACTACATATATTACCACCATGAACAAAAAACTATTAATTTTAAAAAAGAAAAGTCTTAAGTGCTGACTTAAAACTACTTAACATTTCAAAGCTTCTAATTTCCTGTGGTAATAAATTCCACAGTTTTGGTGCTGCAACCGAGAATGCTCTGTCTCCATGAGTCACCGTTTTGGATTTTGGCTCAAGTAGCAGATTTCGGTCAGATGTTCTCAAAGCACGAGTAGGTTTATATTTAGTAAGCAAATCAATAATATAAACAGGCGCCTGGCCATGCAAATCTTGAAAGTAATTATTAGTATCTTAAATACAATCCTTGATCTCACCGGCAACCAGTGAAGATTACGAAGCACAGGGGAGCTATGCTCCGATTTTTTAACCCCTGTAACAAGTCTAGCTAGCAGCTGTATTTTGAATTCGCTGTAACTTGCTCAATTCAGTTTCTGGTAAGCCATATAGGATGCTATTATACAGCTGCCAAGTTTTGATGTTATGAATGCATGCACCAACTTCTCACAGTCCTTTTTACTCAAATATTTCCTGATCTTGCCAATATTTCTGATAGCCAAAGTGGGCGATTTACAAATGTTATTTACATGAGCATTTAATTGTAAATGTCTATCAACAGCAACACCGAGATCACGTGCAACCGGAGCCGGTTGGATTATCACATCATTGACACATATTTCTGGCATTGGTTCACAATGCATAAAACGTGATGATAAATGGACAATCTCGGTTTTACTTGGATTGCATAAGTACACCAGTTGGTGATGTCCTTAATACATAACTCAAGTTTAGCTAGAGCAGCAGGTCGATCACATGGAGATTTTATAGGCATATACAGCTGTGTGTCATCAGCGTACATTACATAATGCAATCAAGGCCATGGGCATTGATCACATCTTCCAATGGCGCAAAGAGGAGTGAAAACAGAAGTGGACCCAGTACAGAACCCTGAGGTACACCATATTGCAATGGTTTGTTTGAGGAATGCGTATTCTTCACCATAACCGACTGTACCCGATCAAAAAGGTATGAGCGATACCAGGCTAGTACAGTTTCACTAAACCCATAACGATGTTTAAGTCTCTCCAATAGAACGGTGTGGTCAATGGTGTCGAACGCAGATGATAAGTCCAACAGTACCAACACTACTTCCTGATTTTCATCAAGTGCGTGAAGGATATGTCATTGAAAACACGCAGAACTGCTGTCTCTGTGCTATGAAAGAGTCTATAAGCAGATTGCATTTTTGCAAGGAGGTTATTCTCAATAAGATAGTCTTTTGTCTGTCTGGCAGCAATCCGCTCTAATACTTTTGACAAGAAAGCCACGTTAGTAATAGGTCTATAGTTAGGGAATTACTCTTTATCACTAGTAGGTTTTTTAATAGATGGGCAGATGAGACCTTTCTTAAGAGACAGAGGAAATACTCCTGAGGATAAAGATAAATTGATAATGTCAGTAATTGGGGCAGCTAACACGTCAAGAGATTCCTTTAGCAGATGTGTAGGTACAGGGTCTAAGGCACAGGACTTAGACGAGTACTGTTTGATAGTATTACAGACAAAGCTTTATCCTCAAAGATTATTTAATATCAATTTAATATTAATTAATTGTATTTTATTTAATTAATTTAATATCCTGGACAGGGACGATTGCCGGTGTGGTGGCCGAGGACTGACATAACGTTTTTCGTTTTTTGTTTAATTTTCTTTAAAAATAAAATTGAAATAAAACAAAAATGAAAAACAAAAGACAAATGAAATTAAATCAAAAGTAAAAAAAAACAAAAGTTAAATTAAATCATATCAAAAGTAAAATCAAAACAAATTACTCCGTGGCCGAGAACTGCCATAGACCACGATGCTTAGCGAATCTTCGTAGCGTTTCTAATTGCTGTAGCCTGGGTACGAGTAAAAAAATCAGCGCGAAATACAATTTTCCAAAATGGCGCGAATACCATTACGAAACGATGGATGGAAAGACGATTTAATCCTTAATGAGGCGATGCAGAAGTATGTGAAAGATGGCGTTACCCGAGAGGAGATATTGGATTAGAGATTTCAACCAATATGCATGGCGTATAAGGCACTAGATCGAAGGCTACGACACTTCGAAATAAGCTATCACGACCACACTGTTTCAATTGACCAAGTACAAGAAGCTGTTCGAGAAGAATTACAAGTACCTGTCAAACTGCTTGGTTATCGAGCAATGCAGCATGAGAAGATCCGTAAAGTCCATGATCGATCTCTTTGTGCCAAGAGACTTGGTGCGTGCTGTGATGTATGCCCAAGATCCTGATGCATTGGAAAGAAGAGCCCCTGGATTCAAGGCCAAGAAGGAAGGGAAATTTTACGACGCGTGGGACCAACTGGGTACACTCCTCAGATGGCCATGATAAACTCATGGGGTACCAAAACAGCACTTTCCCCCATTGCAGTATATGGCTGTTTGGATACATGCAGTCGTAAAGTTCTGTGGGCTAAAGTTTGGATTAGCCAACCTCGTTCCCAGGGTATTTTGCCTCCAGGGTGGAAGGTCGGCGAAAATGGCCCTTGGGATCGGCTGGTCACATGACACCCAGAATTTCTGGGTGTTTAGATATGATAATTTTTGTGGTCTTTGTTCCATTGCCTTTATCTACTTCGTTGACCTGAATAATTGAGAAATATTCAATGCTCTTCAGAGTTGTTCATGTCAGCATTCGTCGGCATAAATTAATATACAATGGCCGATATTTTTTCGCATCGACCAATTTTATATTTTCGCCTGCATTTTTCATCATCGTTGTAAGTCGTCTAAGCAACGCACATATCAAATTTTAAGCCAATTTGGTGAATTATTTCCTACATTTCTAAACACGGTGAATTTTGACCTTTTTGACCCACATGCATAGAAACTATTGTCTTTGTGGTGTATAAATAGCTTGCGTATATATTTGAAAGTATGAGCTCCCGCGCGGGTGGACCGGTGCGGGTGGGATCTCTGCAGAGACTCTGCTGAAGGTAACCCTTATCCGTAACCTCTCGTTGAAGGGGGTAGGGGGGAGCAGAGAAGGGGTTCATCTTTTCCCACTGACCATTTTTTTGCTTTGTTAAACTGTATTTACATTGATTATTTTCAATTTAACAGATGATAAACTGCTTTTTCTTCGATTATTTTCAATTTACCTGTTATTGCTTATTAACTCTTTCCCGACAGGCTGAAAAACATCCAAAATTGAACCACCTCTTTGTTCTATTGATATCTTTTGAAATAACCATAACTGTTGCGAAAGCTATACATTTTCTGAAAGCCCAATAAATTAGCATTAATTATCATAAATCAGGTTGAAAAATTTACATTTTTCTAGAAGCCCCGTAGCATCTTGAAAACTCAAAATGCCACCAATCGCAGAGTTGTTTATGAAATCAAATCAAACTTGGCGTGTGCGTGGATGTCATGTTCCTGGCGCTTGTCGAATTTCAATTTTTAATCTTGCATTACCGTGTGCCGTGTTTTTCGATTGACGACTTTGCGGGTCTTCTAAGACCCGTTTTGACTGGGCCGGTCAGGAAAGAGTTAATAATCCACTATACATCCATGGTTATCTCATACAAAAGGTATGAAGAAGCATATACCCAATTTAGCGAAAGCTATCACTTCTAATTTGCTGCAAAATTTGAAGACAGCATTCAGATTTAGATCAATAAATTATACTCGGCTGAATTAATTGAGTTTTATGACAAGCCAATCGCATTATAGAATGGACCAGCCGACCCCAGGGCCATTTTCGCCGACTTTCCGCCGTGGAGGCAAAATGCCCTGGGTACGAGGTTGTGGATTAGCAACAGTGACCCAAAGCTTATTAGTAGTTTTTATCTAGAGAACATCTATGAGAGCAAGACTATTGCCAGTAGATTGAGAGTGGATAAAGACATGGAAACTGGTGTCATGGCAACCATGCATGCGTACCTTCGCCAAGGGCATGGAGATATGGATCCTGCAGAAACTGTAATTTTTGGTCCGTCAACATCTAACCAGGTGAAAAATCTTTTAACTTGATATTAAAGTGCCTATGAAATGAAAAAATCCAGTTTCCATAACGTCTTTCCTTCGAAAGTAGATTTTAAATAATGACGAAATCTGTTTAAATTTTTTCTTTATCATTCACCGTTGCCTAGTTATAAGCATTTGAAATTTTAGCGTGTTAACGTCACAAGGTGGACATGCTGTACAAGAGAAATATTAAAGTCTTGATATTTTGTTAAGTGTTTTCACGAGAACTACAAAACTTAGTAGAATTTCAACTACCACAATAAGCTATGTGACAAACTACTTTTTGTGATCACCATGGTAACATACTAGGCTCCAGGCCCCTGCAAGGAGTCAATAGAAACTTGCTCTAGTTTTAGTACGAGGCATTGTTTAGGCAAACACTGTCATTTCTTATATTAAGGATGTCATGCCAAATTCATAACCAGAACAAAGCCAACAGTAGGTATCCAGAAAACAAGAAAATTACATTTTATGATATATGGATAAAAGGGTCTGGAACCTAGTATGTTTCCATGGTAACTATACAAACATCAGTGATGAGTCAAGCACTTGAAGGTCAACATTGCTGCCATGTTTCGTACGTCTTTGTCCAAGTCATACTTTATAAAATATCAACACTTTAATGTTTCTCAGGTATAGCGTGTCAACCTTGTGATGTCATCACGCTAAAATTTCAAATGCTTATAACAGACATCTTCGTTATTCAAGACCTACTTTCAAAGGAAACACATTATGGAATATTGATTTTTTCATTTCATAGGCACTTTAAGTTACATTTGAATAATGTGTTGTTGATTGTTTGGAACAAGCACTAATTGGGTTTTGGAGATTGTTGATCATTTATGGCATGGGTGGCACTGAAGAACATTTTTCTGTCGCAACCATTGTTAGTATTTTTATTTACCCAAACTTCAATATTAATTATTAGCTAGTCTTTAGGTGATGTACTATATGTTCAAAATGTTTGTGTTTCGGTTGTCTGCTTGCTGTCTATCAGTTTAACAAGTCAACTTTCTTCTATAAACTTAGGTTGTTTGTCTCTGAGTGGAAGCAAAAATTTTGATTTCTATAACTTCAATAATATTACGTACAAGTTCTGTAAAGTTGGTTCATTCATCGTATTTTCTGTTTAAGTTTTGTGTTTGCGTTGTCTGCTGTCTATCAGAATTTAACAAGTCAAAGTTGTTTGTTTACTATATAGTGAGAGAGAAGAAATCCTGTTTCCAACTTGTCTCGCAACGACTTAATAATATACTTCCGTTTCAGTTGCATGAAAGGGGGTGTTACATCAGGCAATGTTTCGTGCAAGTTTACTCGCAAAGTTTTGCCATCTTTGTGTTTTTGACAAGGTACAAAGAGGAAAATTGCGAGACAAGTTGCAGATGGGTGTGCTGCATTGTGCTGAACATATAGTTGCTGCAATCATTGCCGAAAGTAGAACTCTAGATTCTACTTTCTGCAACGATTGAACCAACTTGTTTCGCAACAATTTTCTCCGTTGCAAGGCATCTTTGCTGTCTATATCAGTTTAATAAGTCAAATTTCTTCGTCAAACTAAAGTTGTTTGTCTCTGAGTGAAAGCAAGAAATCTTGATTTCTATAATTTCAATAATATTACGTAGACGTCCTGCAAAGTTGGTGCTTTTATTGATTTTCTGCTTAAGTTTTGTGTTTGGGTTGTCTGCTGATTCTATCAGTTTAATAAGCCAACTTGCTTCGTCAAATTAAACTTGTTTGTCCCTGTGTGAAGGCAAAAAATCCTACAGATTCCTATAACTTCCATAATATTAGATGTGTGAAGTTGATCGTCCAGGTTTCTGTAGTCTTGAGAAAGACTATTGTTGGGGACTGACGTTTCGACGGCCTCAGCAGCGGTGCAATTTTCCCTTTCGTAAACGGTCGTTACCATCCCAGCTCTCATAGAATGCTGGGTAAGCGAAGTGAAATTCCTCGTGGTCCCAAGGTTCGTCGTGAAATTCAAAATATGTAAATATTTTGTATTTAGTATATGCTGTACAGGAGAAGAGCGTTCATGCAGAAGAAATTATACATGCATGGCAAACTGTCAATCCTGGACCAGTAAATTGGATTTTGTGATCGATAGTCACAACGCATATGTAAGATACTTTCCAAAAGGCAAACGATGTTGTTCACTTAACGTATGCTGTGAGGATTCAAAATATATTTGTGGACTGACAAAATATATTTGTCGACCGACAAAATATATTTGTTGACTGAAACTATTATATGCGCATTGCATATATGGACCACCATAATTTACTGTATAACCATAGATGTAGTTACGCATTTCTGCATTTGCCATAGAACATTCGTAAAGTCACTTAGGCCCGGGTCAAACGTCGAACTTTTCATGAGTCAAACTCAATGTAAATTAGGAAACTCTTTTGTTTAAGTTCATTTGCATTGAGTTCGACTCATGAAAAGTTCGACGTTTGACCTGGGCCAGTGACTGATAAAATGTGTTGTGCTGCGTAGGCAGCATAGAAATACAAATCAAAATGAATACTGGTAATACCGAAATAGCGTGTAAGTTGTCTAACGTTTCGAGCGAAGGCCCTTCGTCACAGAGTGAAACATAAAGTGAAATAATCACTCAGTTATTATTTTACTTTATGTTTCACTCTCTGACGAAGGGCAGTTCGAAACGTTACACACTATTTCATAGACTTGCTCCAAATCTGCCTCTTGATTATTTCGGGTTTGTTTAAATTTGTTTTTTTCAAAGAACTCGCCATATAGAATATAGATGCTTGTTCGCTTTTTAGATATAAATATTATGAAAGAACACGAAGAGTCGCGAAATAAAGTGTGCGGGAACCTTGGGACCACGAGGAATTTCACTCCGCTTACCCATGCAACATTCTAAGACTATGTGCACACGGTGTCGTTTTCAAGCGTTTTTATCTGAAACGCGTTTCAAAAAGTATCGTTTTCACGGGGTGTTCACACGAAAACGGATGAAAACGACGTCAACTGACGAAAACGTTTTCCAAACGAAAACGATATCTGATAACCGTTTTCGCTATTGAAAACGTTTTCAACTGTGTCGTTTTGCCTTTTGTTCTCGTGTGAACAGGGGAAAACCTTGGGAAAACCCTGAAACGCTAAAAATTCAAAATGGCGGATATTATGATATTATTTTTGTTCGCCGGGAACTTGATCTTTCAGCTGGCAACCCTGGTTGTGAACTCGTTATTAATAACAATAACAACAAATAAAAGAAAAAATGCAGCCATTCAATCATTTAATGAGTCAAAAAAGCGATTAAAACGGCATTTAAAAGTCTTAACAGATGACAGGCCAAACTGTAAACAATGCGATGGATATTGCGAAAACACTTCGTGTGAACGGAGTGCCAAAACGACAAAATTGAAAACGACACAAATAAAAACACTTGAAAACGACACCGTGTGCACATAGTCTAAGTAACGACCGTTTACGAAAGGGAAAATTGCAGCGGCGGTCATCTTCAGAGTCCACTTGAATCTGAATTGACCGCCGCTGAGGCAGTCGAAACGTCAGTCACCAACAATAGTCTTTCTCAAGACTTTCGAAACGTCAGTCACCAACTGTTACAATAGTCTTTCTCAAGACTACAACAACCTTGACGATCAACTTCACACATCTAATGATACTCCTGCGACCTGCATGGGTTCAAAGCATTTACTTCCTGCATAATACGTTGATGTCGTGTAAAGTTTGTATCATCGTATTTTCTGCTTAAAATTAAATTTTATGTTTGCGTTATCTGCTGTCTTTCAATTTAACAAGTCAAAGTTGTTTGTATACTATAGTGAGAGAGAAGAAATCCTGATTCCTAATTTCTAATCCGCCACTTCAGTATAATATTATTACTATAAACAGACGGCCATAGTATACAACTCAAATAACTTCTTAAAATTTCTTTTCAAGTCTTGTATTTATGTATATTTGTACTTTATGATACTTTCTTCGTCAAACTAAGGTTGTTTGTCTCTGAGTGAAGGCAAAAAATCCTGATTCTATAACTTCAATAATATTACGTAGACGTAAAGTTCGTGCATTCATCGTATTTTCTGTTTAACTAGTTTTGTGTTTGGGTTGTCTGCTGTCTATCAACTTCAGAAGTCAAAGTTGTTTGTTTACTATAGTTAGAAAGAAGATATCCTTATATTCCTAATTTTCTATCACTTCAGTAACACTATAAACAGACGGCCATAAAGGTGATGTCACACTATGCAAATGTTCGTGCAACTTGTCTCGCAACGACTTAAAGTGCCACTACGATGAAAATTCACCCCCGTCTTTTAGATTTTCTTTAGCATAGAATAGTATTTCAGGGTCGAAAGTAGTTATCGATGTAAAAAAAAACAAAAAATGGTATTTTGAAGTAAGTATTTTGAGCTCTGAAATCACTATTATTTTGGCCACCATTACTAAAAACGTGTTCCAAGTGAGCCAGCAATTTCAAAAGGTAATATTGTTTGTGACGTCAGATTCTCAATGCTACGCCTGAATTTCGGTCGAGGTTATTTGTTTTCTTGTTTTTTTCGAGAAGTAGATGAAATGTCCAGCCTTTCAGACGAAGAATTTGAAAAAAACGACCTTGATTTACTTGAAGAATTAGCCACGTGGAGTCTTCGCGTTGAGAATCTGAACGATTAATGGCGGACAAAACAACTCCAGATTCGGAGTAAGAAAAATAATACTTGCCCATCGTCGAATCGCAAAACGGTTTCGACCAAGTAATATTTAGCAGCTCTGCTTTATAAATACGTAAACATATCGATAGGTAAAAATTTGATCGTAGTGGCACTTTAATATGTTTCCGTTTCAGTTGCTTGAAAGGGGTGTTACACTGTTAATACCTTCGCAGACGTCCTTATGGCTCCCTCCCGGCCCCAAGGGAGCCATAAGGACGTCTGCGAAGGAGACTACAAACATACAAGCAACTCAATAACATCTTATAATTTCTGTTCAACTCTTGATCGGTTTGCGTTGTCTGGTCATGCATATTAGTTTACCAAGGTTATTTTCTTCGTCAAACTAAAGTCGTTTATGCAGTGACTTAAATAATATGACGTACTCTAGACGTCCTATAAAGTTTGTGTCATGCTGATATTGATTTCTGTTTACTTTAAAGTTTAGTGTTTCTGTTGTCCCCTATCTACCAGTTTAACAAGTCAACTTTCTTCGTTAAACTAAATAAGTTTTAAAACGTTACCATCAATTTTCGTTTGAAGCTTTAAAATGCTATCTAAAACTTCAAGGAGAATTTAATGAATCTGAATAAAACTTTCACCAGATATTCCCATGCATGATAATTGGCTGGATACCGGATATGCCGGATAGTTGAAAAAAATCCGGCCGGATATCATATAGTCGTATACAAGGCTCAGTCCTTCTTTTCAGCTATAGAATAGTTGAATTGCCATATTTTTACTAGTTTCTGCATGGGCTATAACCTGCATGTATTGTGACCGAGATTTGATGCATTGAAAATCACTAACCCATGCTTCAATTCAGGCTTGTCTACAGTTATACCAATAACAATGTTATAACTGTATAGTCTCAAATAGTACTGTAGTTTGCAAGTATAAATAGTATTAAACTATGAAAAATTGATAATCCAACTTTGTCTAATGGTCTCTAAACATGTGTAAAAGATAAAAGGTATATATGAAATTATAATTTATTAAGCTTCGTATGAAATAGATCAATAGATCTTCATAAATGTAAACAAACTGAAGCGGCATTATGGAAACGTATTAAGTTGTTTAAAGTTATGAGCAACTTTTGTGTGTGTGAGCTATGTTGTTACGAAATTTTATAACTGAACTTAGTTCTTTTCAAGTTGATATATTTTATCTGTTTAAGAAGATAGTTAACCATTACCAACAATACTGGAAAAGTAAACAAGCGCAATATTGCTGTTTTCTTGTATTATTTTAAAATTTAATACGCCTTAGAAAACTGTCAAAAACAAATTATCCGGTATCCGGCCGGATAATAGAAAATATCCGGCCCGATAACTAAATCCGGTAAAATTTAACGATAGTGGTTCTCCGGTTAGCTAATATTATCTCTTTTTGTGTCTGCGTTTTATTGTATCTGTCAATTTTATAAATCATTGAAACTCAAATTATCTGTAATAATCCTCATTTCTCACGGTGCTTCAGTGACACTAGCCAGCCTTCCATTAAAGTTGAATTGTTGCGCACTTAACATTGTAAAAACAAGTCAATCAAGAGCTACAGGAAGACGTGATTATAAATACTGGTGCATGACTCAAGAAGGTTAGACCATAGTTGGCCAACACATCCCGCTGAAGAAAACAAGAACAAGAATGGCATTCAAGGAAATATTTTGGTTAAGTCTGTTTCTTCTTACCATCGCTGAATTGCCAGCCTTTGCCCAGCAGATATCTCGCATGCAGGGTGTAGTTCAGGAACAACAAGATGCCATCACGGAGAAGAGGTCGTTGACAGCACCTAAGGTATAAAGTACGAATTAAAAGGAACAAAAACATAAAATCGTAATCATTAAAATGTACGAAAAGTATACAAACTTTTTAACTTACTTCAAAATTTGTTTAAGTTTAATTCTAACAATAAAATAAAGTAAGTAAGAGCATGGGATACGAATTTCATGCAGTTTCCCTCAGTTAGTATCGGGACCTTAAGATCTACGACTGCTACAAGGGCAACGTAGGACGGCGACGGCAGTGAAAGCAATATAAATTTTAGCATTTGAATGAAACCACGGTCGATTGACTAGCGTATTTGACACTCAAAGCTTGTTCTATGATTTCCAGAACGGCTCAATATTTCTCAGTAAAACGATTGTAGTGTGTGCGTTTAAGTCAGTCTTAAGGAACATGAAACTCTCATCTCTACGCGAGTCCCTGTCGTCCTAAAGGCGTGAAAATGCTCTCAGTGGCGTTGTAAACCGAACGAGCACGGTGTTGAGATTACTCTTGCAGGAAATAGAAATTATTCATTCTTTTTGTTTCGCATCAAGATTATTTTGTTTGAACAACGTCCCCGTCCTAGATTGCCGTCATAGATCTTAAGGTCCCTATATAGGGGGATGCAAGTCAATTTTGCGACATGTATTATGCAAATGAATGTTGTGGTCATTACTTGGGCTATACATGTGGCGCTACCACATGCGAGTCCAGGTTTCGGCTTCATTATTTTTATTAGTATTTTTGGGGTTCCACAAATTTGCTAAATTGCGCAATAATATTTCCCGTCGGGCTTTTGCGAACCGTGACGCATGTTGCGTGTCAATAGCCGGGTTCTTTCTTTACGACAGCCTTGATTTTGGTCGAGTTGTTCTCTGACTCTGCGTTGGTAGATTTTGAAAGTAACCGACTGTGCGTTGGTAGATTTTGAAAGTAATCAGCAATGTGGCTGACAACTGTGTTGATCGTGAGTACATTCACTATGCTTACTGCTCAACTGCACACGCTGATCGCGGCACGCAGACCTATACTAAAAGATGACGAGCGATTTCGAAACGGTTGGAAGGCGATCTCAATGGGACTATATGCAAATCTTTACTAGTAAATATTCACAAACAAGCTGAATTCACAAAACAACAATCTTGTCAGTTTCATTATTTATGACAAAAGCCAAAAGGTGCACTGAACGCAACAAATGCAATCAAGCATTTTATTCATTCAAGAGAGACCAGTTTGTAGACATGTAGGTCTGGTGAGTAATTGGCCTATTGCAACACACTAGCGGAGGTATACAGTCTCTGAGTGCCTTCTAGTTAAGATTGCTATTGGTTTTTAAGTTTGTAAATAACGTTGATTGTGCACCATAATTTAGGGATTATTTTAATTTTAGAACCTAGTTAAGGAATATAATGCTGCGAGATCAAACTTTAATTGCAAATCTCCACAAATTAAACAGTTCGGCCATGCTATGTATAGGATCGCCACAACAAAAGACTGGAACTCTCTCCCGAAATCAACTAAAGAAAAGTTTGAGTTCTCAGCCAATTCTTTAAAAATACAATTTACAACTAGAAGTTACTATCGCAAGGGAAGTGCTGCCTTGAAATCCAAGTCAGTCATGATATTGTGCAAAATTGCAAAAATGTGCGGTGGCCCCTGGCAGATTTGTGGATCTCACGTCTCCCCCTCCCTTGTTGACCCCCCTTGTGTTGTAACCGTTCTCAACAATATTGTAGTTCATGAACATGTATAATATTAAACAGATGTAACTTGAACAGTTACATTAAAATGCAGTTGAACATATTAAAGCTAAAACAGTTTTATAACATAGTTCTCTGTACAAGCATTGCATAAAAATGCAGTTCAATATGAACACAAAACAGTTGACATTATAACAGTTGATAAACTAAGTTAATCAGAATTTGTTTCTAGCATAAAAATTCAGTTCAATAATGAACACAAAACAGTTGACATTATAACAGTTGATAAACTAAGTTAATCAGAATTTGTTTCTGATATGGACTGCTCAATATCTGTTATCTTGTTATCTACATTTTCTACATTTGCCATATTCAAGAATTATAAAGTTGACTATGTATTCTGCTGATGTCGACGCTTCGTTGACAAGCACAATGGCTCGTTTCGTTTTTGACAAGCACAATGGCTTGATTTGATTTAATATATGTGATAGGCACGCATACTATATAAACGTCTGATCAGAATGCTGATCAGCGCGAACACAATGGCTCCTGTGAGAATGAATAAACTCACACCAGTATATGCACCTAAAAATAGAAGATAACAGCCATGAATTCTCCGGAGAAATATCCTGATAAACCTCGACCAAAACACAATGAAAATTTAAGTTTACACTTCTATATTACCTTGACAAGAGAATCTTTCCTCGTTGAAACTGAGGTAGCAGCTAAGCAGCGTAGGCAAAACAACATTCAATGGACGTTCGTCTCACCTCGTGGCCTCACTAGTTTAGAAAATACCATGGCCGTTGTGACGTTCGCGAGTTCATTTGGATGATTCGGATTGCTTCAGTAAACCCTCTGGAGTATGTCATTTTGTTGGATGACTCACAGACATCCAATTTTGTTCACAAATCGAGATTCAGGTCGACTATACATAGCTCGGCAAAGGGAGTGGCACGAATTGCATAAGTAACCCAAGCAAGCGTCAAGAATAGTGTTTGCATTTTAAATAACAACAGATCAACATTACTCAACAAAAGATCGGAATTGATCGCCAAATGCCGCCACGAGAACAAATACTGCGCAGCCAATCACAAACAATATTTATATATATATATATATAAAAAGCCACAAACACCTTGCCCACACAATAATCTGATGATCGCTTAAGGCGTGAAACTGAAGTAATTTTAACCTTTTACCGTTTTTATCCATTTTACATAGTTTTATATCGCTCTACATTTTATTTGTATATTGAGCACTTTTGAGATCTAGTGAACACCTTTGTTTTATCTATTCTTAATATATATATATAATTATATATATATATATATATATATATATATTGAAAATGCTGTGCATGCAGTCAGGCATATTGTTAAAAACAGATTAAAAAGGTTGACACTGACTTAAAAATGTTAAAATATGGAACGTTTCAGTTTAAATACTAAAACCTTCTTCAGCCTTAACGACTAAATGGTGTTCTTTTGGAAATTACGACTATAAAACCACTAAAATGCTACGTTTGATTGGCTAAGATGTTATGATAAATGTTTGGCACCTGTACATGTTCGTTTATTGAGTTATTGTCACGGATGGAATGCCAGGCCTCTAAAAACAAACGACCAGACCATTGTTCACATTGGTCAATTATATATGCACATTGTCAAAATCGAAGTTGTGCTTGGTTTGCGTTTGGTGAGGTGTTGAGTTTTTTTGTGTTCTTTTGTTCTGGTTTTCAAGGCAAGATTTGTTTGGGCAATGTAAACCTTCTCGCAGTTCTTACAATTTATTTTGTAAACAACCGCGGTCGAAGAGTCTTTCTCAAATTTATCTTTTGGTTTTTTGAACATGGACCCGATAGTTTTGATGGGCTTGTGTGCAATTTTGATGTTCTGTTTCTGCAGCGCTCTAGCAATCCTTTCGCAAACCCCTTGGACATATGATAGGACGACTAGGCCTTCCTGTTCACATTGTGGGACATCGGTTGGTGGTTTCTTTCTCGGGGAACTTATTATAAATTGTTCAGGGTAGCCGTTGTTTTTAAGGGTGTTGATGTCATAATTTCTTTCTGTTCTCTTGTTGGCTTCGGTCGAGGGGATGTTTGTTGCTCCGTCTAGGAGGGTTCTTGCCACAGATCGCTTGTGCTGGATAGGGTGGTGCAAGTTACATTGCAAATGATTTGTCTGTGTGCGTGGCTTTTCTGTATACACTTACTGTATGTCCAAACAGCTGTTTTTGCTTCTATTGATTCGTGTGTCGAGGAATGAGATTGAACCATTGTGCTCCTCTTCAATAGTAAATTGGATGTATTGATTTATAGAGTTGAGGTAACTGTGGAACTCGGTTAGATGATCGCGATCTAGACAAACGAATGATGTCGTCAACGTATATGTACCACCACCTCGGCGGGAGTGGAGCGGATCCTATGGCTATTTCCTCAACATATTTCATAACAAGGTTGGCAAGAATGGCGCTGACAGGAGATCCCATTGGGCATCCAAATATTTGTTTATAATATGCACCTTTCAAAACGAAATAATTGAAAACGAAAATATATATATATATAACTAGAACTTACCATGTTATTTTGTTAATGCTCTGATAATGTTGTGATATACAACGAAACGTTATAAGCTATATTAAAATATTCGACTGAAATTCTGTCCCTATAAAAGTTATTTGCTAGGCTTTGATATTTATATTCAAATTACGGTTCCCGCCTGGTACCTCAATCACTACAAACTGAACAATTGTCATAATTTAGACACACGAGAGTTGCACAAACAGTTATCACACAGACCTTGTGAGTATATGTATCAACAACCTTCAGATGCAGTAGTTTTCATAGCTTCAATTGAGGTATCCATAAGTCGAGAATATTTAGGGACCGGTCATTATTTATAGTCGGGGTGGGGGCCGAAGAGAAATAAATTTGGTGCTAAAAATATTTTACCCAACCAAATTAAGATCAGAAGTTTAACCGTCCCAACCATTTATGGGTAAGTTAGATAAAGCCCAATTCCCAACATATCGTCGATACAGACAGATCCTACTGTAACTTTCAGATTATTATCTCCCTACAGTATACAGAGCAGGCATCGAAGGAAAACAAGGAGAGGAATACAATAATAAAGGCTAATGTGCAATGATGACTAAGGAGAACTGATGACGAGATTCCAATTTTAAATGATGAATTATTTAATTTTTATGTAAATACTCATGAAAATTGTACTACCCAACCCTTCAGAGAAGTTATTTTTTTACCCAACCATTTAGATCTTAGAATTTTCAGTTACCCAACCATTTTCTTTTCGGCCCCCACCCCAGCCATAAATAATCATACCGGTCCTTAAATTTTGTAGTAATATAATAAACAAATAAACATATGATTTTCTCATGCAATTTGGGATTTATACAACTAGTAATATTTGTAAATTGTCCAAATTGATCTCGTCTAACGGCTCCTGCAAATTTTCCACAATTTTCAAATATCACTCGTTGTGTAAATCCTTAATTACACTCGCCAAACAGTAATTTTGATCAATCATAAAACAGTAATTTTATCATACAAATAATAAATGTTGTAATCATTGTGACCCTTATAGTCTTCTATGATTTTTAAATGATAGGTTAAAGACATTTACGACCCAGGAGTGTGTAACCAAAAAACAAGAGGAGCATTTGTTTTGATAAAAGATCGCCTGAATGAAGATAAACTTTTAATTTGTCAAAGAGAAAGACAGCAATTCCGTTGGGTTATGTTAAATGGTAGGTTTCATAAGTAAAAGGTTAATTATAGGATAAATAGGATTAAATCTTTCCTGTCTGGCCGGCCCAGTCAAAATAGGTCGTACAAGACTGATTAAGTCGTGAATCAAAAAACACGGCACACGGTAATGCAAGATTAAGAATTGAAAATCGGCAAGCGCTAGGTACATAAAATCCACTCACACGCCAAGTTTGATTATAAAAAAAACTCTTTGATTAGTGGCATTTTGAATTTTTATGATGCTACACGGGCGTGCAAGATGGCCTTTTCTAGAAAACTGAAAGTTTTTCAACCAAATTGATGTTTTTCAACCTAATTTATGATAATTCATGCTAATTATATTAAAGTGCACCTGTGATCAAATTTTTTTGGTATGCATATTTGTAAAGAACATGGTGTTCTCACTTAACTTGCCAAATTTCAAGCAATTGCGAGCATGGGAAGTCGCCTTTTCAGACTGTTTTTATACGAGATTATACGGCCGCCATTACTCGAACATGTTCCGGAAGTGACGTCAAGACTCAACACATGGCTAGTTATATATGAATATAAAGCTTCTTGGGGAAAACGTTCTATTGTAACTTGTCGTATAATTCGAATAATTTCCATAAAGCTTTGTCACGTGTTGAATCTTTGACGTCATAATCACCTACTCTGCTGTGGAATCGCGGGCTCGTCTGGAACAAGGTTTGAGCAATGGTGGACAAAATTTGGGCGACTTTGGAGGTTAAATTTCTTGTGATAGAATGTTTGTTGTTCAATTTTTTTGGCAAATGCGAACATTTATTAACCTAAAAGGATGTTTTGTAACAAAAAATGCCAGGAAACGTAATGTGATATTTCGTCACAGGGGCACTTTAACATAATGTGTTTTGTTCGGGAAATTTAAAACCATTGGTAAAAGCCGGTTTAATGGATTAAACATAAAATGTATTGCTTTCGCAACAGTTATTTTCAGAGATATAAATAAAACAAAGAGGTGGTTCAATTTTTGATGTTTTTCACGGGTGTGGATAGTACATATTCCTTAAACGGGAACTGTACCCAAAAAATAAATTACTAAAGGCCTTTATATAATGTTTAGAAATGTTAATATAGTTTTACGGTATCTGCTCTTCTACTTATCAATTTTTGCCAAATTTTAATTTTGTCTAGTCGAGAACTAACTGAGGGAGGAAGTGCTAGTCACAATATATAATCGCACTAATTCCTTCGTTTTGACTACATTGACTGCATTGACTGCATTGACTGCATTGTTATTTGTTAATTGTTATTTGAAACTTTGCATGGAGTTAATTTATAAAATTAACTCCATGAATTAATTTTTAAAAAAAATTTTATTTGCTTAGTTTTTGTCCTGTTTGCCCTTCACTGTCTTCTTCAGTGCCAAAGGGGATTATATGAAACGAAAATTGAGACGACTTTTTATTGATTTATTTGAACGAACTCCTAAAACGATAAAGAATGTCTTTTTACAGTTCTTTCATTTCTTATCTCGTTCTTGAGTTATTCAAGGTTATTTAATATTTATTTATTTATTTATTTTCCGTGTTTACACACACACAGGCTGATTAACAAGAGGTCTAACAAAATATTTTTTGTGATAAGGAATAGTGTGAAGACTTATACCTGAACTTAGGCACGATTTATTCATGCAATTGACAGCTACACAACTGTTAACCATCTTTTCACAATCATTCAGCAAACAAACGCAGTATATCTGTAGATAAACCGACAATTTATAGTGAATTTGCATATAAGGCAAGACACAACAGGGATTTTTAGCCCTGGTGGTGTCTAACCCTAAAAATTAACAAATATCAAATTACATATATACTACCATATACATATTACTATATCACATATACTGTACTATCATATCGCTTATATTATATTATACTTATTATATTACTTATTACACATACTTACTTCACAAATACATTGCACTAACACACGCACGCACGCACAGTTAATATTAACAACAAGTTCTGAAGTTCTGCAATTTAATATCTGTAACAGAACTGCAATTTAAACATATTGAGCGCCAGGTAGATGCAATATCAATATTGAATGTGTTCTTGAGAACGACAAAACCTCTTGATTTTAAATAATTTGTAAAGAGATTGTATGTGTTCCAAAGTCTAGATGACCTTAAGAAAAAACGTTTTTGAAAATGATCTATCCGAGGTTTTAGTATTTTGAAATTATGTTTATTTAAATGCCTGAGAGTTTAACCGGCAGATGTGGAAGGAAGTCAGACATATTGATATTGTATTTTCCATTTAAAGTGCCTATATCACTTGTGGGATCTTTACATATTTATAGTAATTGGAACATTCTAAGAAGATTTGTACTATATCTTCTCAGGCGAAAATTTCATCTTCATGGACTTTTTTGCAGTTAAAGTTACCGGATATGACATCAAAGGAGGAATTGCAAATCAGTTTTCTTTTGTTTCTTGCTTCAAAAATTCCTCCTTTGATGTCATATCCGGTAACTTTAACTGCAAAAAAGTCCATGAAGATGAAATTTTCGCCTGAGAAGATATATTACAAATCTTCTTAGAATGTTCCAATTACTATAAATATGTAAAGATCCCACAAGTGATATAGGCACTTTAAGCAACCATGAAGAAAAAGCAAGTCCTTAATTTCGTGCCAATACGAGAGTAATGAAATGGATTTTACGCCTGATTTTATATTATTTTAATCAAATTATATAGGTATTATATGATATGCCTGATATGATGAGCACTGCACTACAATGGCTGTGTGGCTTTCAAAGAAGGGGTGGGAAGTACTGAATTACAAGGGCCATTAAAACAAAACTAATTTTGTTGAAAACTAATTTTTTTCAAAACTAATTCTGACTTAATGACATTCTATGTGGCAGGTATGCTTAAATATCGGTCATTGGTTTTGACCATTAGTTATTTACAGATTTTACACTCCAAGACGTTTGCGTCAAAGGCACGGTTATCTATTATTAGAGCAATTTGAAATTTTGAGGTAACGATCTAGATTGCAATTTTGAGCATTCTCGCGATTGAAATTCGCGTGACTGTCGCGTGTATTGCTAAAAAATATAAAAGAAATGTTATCTTTTTCAGAACTTTTCTAAGCATGATTTTAAGAGCCCATAAATGTTGGGGTTGGGGCCAACCGGGAAATCACCCGGTGAACCACGCCGCCCCTGTTTCACTAGCATCGCAGGTCTCGAGTTCAATTCCAGCCGGATGGCCTTGGTGTTGTATTCTTCGCAACTGGTCCCGGTTTGGTCTTAAAATGTATATATTTCAACACAATATATAAAATATATAGAATATATATATAGGTATAGTTAGGTTAGATACACGACCCCACAAGATTATTAAATAAAGATTATTATTATTATATTTATCTCCAAAAATTTCTTAATAAGGATATTCCTATGGTAACTACTTTGATCCCGCCAAGTGTTGCTCAGATATCGTTGATAATGTTCCGAAAGCTGAAAATGGCATTTATTGGATCAAAACTGGAAAAGGTCCAAAGAAGGTAATTGATTAAGCGTGATTATATTTCAGAAAATTAGCAATTATTGGATATGATTGATGATGGTGCCGCCGAGAATAAAGTTGAGGTTTGTGTTATCTGCCGAAGGGAGGAACCTTGGCATCATACTCCACTATCGCTAAATTGTAGAATACCCGCCAGTTTCGCTATTTGTATTTGTTCACAGTTAGTAAAAGGGTCAAATTACGGAAAGTTCATCATATACAATTGCTTAATTCGTTCTATTTTAAAACCCCATTTAATGTGATAACAATCAATAACTGCACACAATATTAACCTTCGACATTATATTGAAAGGCATTTTAGAGCATCCTGGTTTGTATTTCTGCCTTTAAATGCGGTTTCAAAAGTGGACGGGTATTCTATAATTGCTCGGCCAACCCATACACATTATAATGCTTATTTTGTTGGGAAATACCCGCATTGAGTGGTGAATCAGTAATATATAATTGTACCCCTCATATAATTCTACTGCTTATTTGCTTGACTTTTCGGGGAGATATCCACAATTTGTTTGGTGACCCTTTTTGAAATAGGTAACTTGATCTGAATTTATCTGTAATCAGAGTAGCGCTATACCATGTCTTAAAGAGTGAGTGCCAGGGTCGTGCATTGCGCGCTCACATTAGTATGGCGGCCATTTTGTGGGCCGACTGGCAGTTGTTGAGTTCGCTTTCTAATCCGTCGATATCTTTGCAATCCTTTCATTAAACGTGTTAGTTTGTCGATTTCCAAAGTGAAAATATACTAGACTGAATCTTTTTATTGCTATTTGTTGTAAACTTCCGTATTGGAAAACAATTAGTATTATCATTATTATTTCTTAAATTTCTATATGTTAACGTTGTTTATAATTCTGTTGGTTATTACTTGGGCTACTGTAGTAGCCGAGTCTAGGTTTCGGTAGTTTTCCTGTATTTTTCCTGTCGACAAATTGTAATTATTGCATCATCCCGATAGGTTTTGCGAAACCAAGCGGTGTGCTCATTTTGATGCGCCATTCGTTCAACTATCCGTAGAAATATAGTAAATTTGTGATAGGATTGATCATAAAAACGTTCACAATGTGCCGACCTACAAGCGATCTCGGAACGCCGGCCACGATCTCTATAACCGTACGCTGATTTGTACTCGATCAAATCTGTGTTTACATCTTTTTGAATCGATCAAACTTATGTTTAAACGTGTTACATCGATTGAATCTGCCGAATTCAGCACTATATGTTTTGTCTATACTAATCGTATTAAGAAAGATCGTTTAATTATTCAGCTATAGCACGGGCTTGTGCCTTGTTACACGGCAATCGCTTCAAGGCTCGTTCGATTTGTGTACCCTTTCAGGTTTCTGCCTGACTATACATTGCTTTATAACGATTGCTTCTGAGAACTTTGTACTTTTTAGCAAACACTTAATATATATTTTCTAGATGTGCGAAGGCTACGCCAATTACAGACATCAGTAGCCCGAGTGAACGCCTGAGCAGGCGTCTTGTTTAATAATGTTCATGATTTAAAAGTCATGCAGTATATATAGATGCGATGAAATCATGAAAACCTCGAATTTTAAATGTGTGTTTGTACTCGTAAAATTATAACATATTGAAACTGATTAACATATTGAACTGCACATTATTTGGTAATTGAAACTTTTTGAACGACTCGTTGCTAGGGATGGCGTCAGAGGGTGGCTTAGCCCACCCTCCAGCTGTCGGGAAAAATGAACAACTCATCGGGGAACGAGCTGGAATTATCAATTACCTATTTAATTAGTCTGTTTTAAACATTAATTAATAATTCAGCCAGTCCGGAGGCTGTAATTTGTAACTTTAATAAACTATCTATCTATCTATCTATCTATCTATCTATCTATCTATATATCTATCTATCTATCTATCTATCTATCTATCTATCTATCTACTATCTATCTCCATTTCTGGTTCCTTATTTCATCCTGACAGTAAATAGTCATCAAACCGTTGTATGACCAGAGAGGGGAGGACGGTGTTCATAATTGATTTCGGATACTGAAACACGCTACTAATACAATAAGAGTTAAGTATGATAAACGCAATTAACTGATCATTCAATGACTGTGATTAAGATAGTAGTTGCTTTTAGCTTCAATAACTAACAGATCAGTGGGAAAGAAAGGCAGGCCACAAAATCAATGGAAAACTGGATAAGTTTTTAATTTGGTCTTGAATTATTGAAAAAATTTTAACGGTATATTCAAGTCGAATAATCCAGATAAATTTTAGGCAACGCCCATGTTCATAGCTGACTCCTGTACCCAGGCTACGCCCACTGCTAGCCATTGGCCGTCGGTTAACGTCATTTACCTACAGACAATTACACGGTGTCTGTAGGCTATATCTACTAATTAAAATTATCATTTTATTGTAGGTTTGGTGTGACGTTTCTACTGATGGTGGAGGATTTATGTTAATCGGCGTTAAAAACTCTCCTGTATCCTGGGATATTCCTTCAGATTCTTTGACTGTTTACCCAACTGATACAAGACATTGGTCATCTGTGTTTGGTGACATGGATGTTCTGGACTTTCGCATTCAATTTGCGACATCAAAACGATTTATTGACACTAAAGCACACTGGTAAATATGATATATACAATGATGGGTGTCCTTGAAAGCTTTATTAATACACGGATCGCGAATATCAAAAATGTGCGTATTTGATACATTATGAGATATTTTAGGTGAGTAAAATTCTGAGTTAGCGCTCTTATGTACCACGATAGACAAAAAAGGAATGACGGTAAAAACGCATAACACTTAAAAATTAAGCACTAATTAAGAAATAAAAAACGTGTCGCGTGTGATTATCGAGTTATAATGGCACGAGAGATGCGTGTAAAACACGAGGCGATAGCCGAGTGTTTTACTAGCTTCTCGAGTGCCATTATAACTCGATAATCACACAAGACAAAGTTTTTTATTTCTTTTATAAAATAACACCATTAAATTAACAATAAAGCCATGAAAAATGTAGATTTACCTGTTATAAGAGACGTTGCTAGCACATAGCAACGCACGTTGCTAGGAAGCCTTTGATGAAAACACGTTGGCGATTTTAGCGATGAAAATGCACTCAACGTTGCAGTTAAAACATTCTGTTGTGTTAGTACCTTGATTAGCTTTGTATCCAGGTGTTCTTTGACTTTTTTTGTGATTTAAACTACTTAATATCCGTCAAAAACGACAAAATCTACGCGAGGAATCACGTCAGCTTATGCTTTATTGAGTTATAATGCACGGTTTTTGAGCTCAGTAACCAATCAGATAGCGTGTACTCGCTCATTTACTTTCGGTTATTTTATAATAAATGTTATTGACATACTCAATGAAGTCAGTACAGAATCGCCATTAACATTCTACTTCCTGTTGGCTAAGTAACAATATTCAAGTGTTTATCTTGTTCAAGTTCAACTACAAGGTTTCTACGCATGTAACAAGAATCAAAGTGCTTTATTACACATAAATCGTAGAAAACAACGAAAAATAACCATTTTTTGAACGTCCGTGATTAAGCAAAACCGTGACTTTTACTCACCTCTAGTATCCCACAATACAAAGCGCGGGTACATTTTTTGAGATTCGCGATCCGTGGATGCATATTTTTCCTCTCGTTAAGTTGTTGCTATACAAGATGTAAATAACGTTTGAGCAACGTATTACTAGCCAGACACTCTAATCCAGTACTTTTCTAAAGTACATCACCATAAACCCCACAGTTTTTAGCTTCCTGTATTTAGGACGTTAAAATAGTTGAAAGTTCTTTTCTAGTTTTTGATTTGGTTCATTCGTCTCTGATATCTTTAAACATAGCCAAAAAGCCATATTTTGAATTTTCAACTGAAAATTTCCGCGAATTGTAAAGCGTCTGGACCTTATGTCATGTTAATTAAGGGACGCAAGTCGCTCATTAGAGTTATTTCCTGGTGTATATATTATTCTGTTGTATACTTATCATCGAAGTGAGCAACGTGCCCGACAGATGTGTTGTGTTTGGATTTTCAAATGAATCGGACGTAGAAAACGGACTTTCACTTTATCACATCCTTAAAGTGCCACTACGATGAAAATTCACCCGCATCTTTTAGATTTTCTTTTGCATAGAATAGTATTTCAGGGTCGAAAGTGATCATCGATGTAAAAAATAAATAAAAATTGGTATTTTGAAGTAAGTATTTTGAGCTCTGAAATCACTATTATTTAGGCCACCATTACTAAAAATGTGTTCCAAGTGAGCCCGCAATTTCAAAAGGTAATATTGTTAGTGACGTCAAATTCTCAATGCTACGCCTGAATTTCAGTCGAGGTTACTTGTTTTCTTGTTTTCTTCGAGAAGTAGATGAAATGTTCAGCCTTTCAGATGAAGAATTTGAATAAACGACTTTGATTTACTTGAAGAATTAGCGATGTGGAGTCTTCGCGTTGAGAATTTGACGTCACTTCGTTACGCTGGTCAAGAACATGAACGATTAATGGCGGACATAACAACTCCAGATTCGGAGTCAGAAAAATAATACTTGCCATCGTCTAATCGCAAAACGGTTTCGACTTAGTAATATTTAGCAGCTCTGCTTTATAAATACGTAAAAATATCGATAGGTAAAAATTTGATCGTAGTGGCACTTTAAGCATGGCGTCACAGATGGTGACAAAATCGCTCCGGCCATGTCCGCATATTCTCCTACCTAGAATTACCAATAATCAGTCAAGTACCTATAATTACCTGCAATAGTTGTTAATTTTAGGATTCTACAATCCTGGTCAAAATTGTTGGGACACTGCTCAGGTGAAATAACCAAATTCACGTCCACAATGCATGAGATGTGGTGACCCCCTGCACCCCCATCTCAATGTTGTATTTGGCGAAAATTCTTCCCAGGTGTTCCAACAACATTGTACAACATTGTATTGGGCTAAGGGGGCATGGTACATATATAATATATCTAAAATATGTTAGTATCTATAAGGGATAAGACGCTTATATCAAGAATTTATGCTTGGTAAATTTATGCTGTGAAAACATACCACAAACTTCTATAATTGAAAGTATAAATAGTATATGGATAATTTAAAAATATTACAATTTATTGGAAAGACATGTACGGACTGCAGACAGAAGTTGAAAGATGGTGGATTACTTCGAAAAATGCGTTGATTTACGGACATTTGTTGCTGTCATAAGATAAACATTAGGGACTTTAAGATCTACGACGGCAACCTAGGACGGGGACGTTGTTCAAACAAAATAATCTTCATGCGAAACAATAAGAATGAATAATTTTTATTCGCAAGAGTAATTTCAACGCCGTTCTCGTTCTGTTTACGCCACTGAGAGCATTTTCACGTCTTTAGGACGACGGTAACTCGCGGAGAGACGAGAGATGTGACTTAAGACTGACTTAAACACAGACACTATAATCGTTTTAGAAATATTGAAGCGTTTTGGAGATCATAAAACAAGCTTGGAATGTCAAATACGCTAGTCAATCGACCGTGGTTTCATTCAAATGCTAAAATTTGTATTGCTTTTACTCCCTATGATCAACGCAAGAACAGTTCGAATTTACAATTTTAATACATTCAGACTATGACTGTTATTTTAAATACTAATCATGTTTATCTTATGACAGCAACAAATGTCCAGTAAATCAACGTATTTTTCGAAGTAATCCACCATCTTTCAAGGCTTAAAACTTGTAGTTTTAAATTATCCATATACTGTTTATACTTTCAATTATAGAAGTTTGTGGTATGTTTTCACAGCGATCCGCCCCCCGGATAATATAAGCGAGAATAAGCCAGGTTACAAAATAATACAATATCCTTGGAGTCACGTGACCAGCCTTTACCAGGGTCTTCTCTTCCCTCGCTCCACTTATCCCGATAGGGGTATCTAGTACGTATTCCTTATAAGGAAGCGCAAATAGAAGGCATTGACGAGCAAATAGAGTGAATTAACGAGCAAATAGCTGACACGTTCAACCCTCGTACCAGCCTCCTTGTTAATTGGATTGTAACCGACCCCAAAACAACAAAGGTCCTAACCCTTTGGCAAACGTTTTCTTGACAAATAAACCACCCCCAAAGCTATAGAATATATGAAAGGAAAGTTAAATTATCCATTTACAACATACGTACAGCTTTATCCCGGTAGCTAACTTAGTTCTCTTTAAAAGCGCGGATAATCGAACGACGAACATGCCCAAAATATAATTTTCCTGATACGGATACCATCTTGTAAACAAAAACACGGCTGTCTTCGACGAACGTTTTCTTGAGAAATAATCAACTCTAAAAGCTACAATATATATTAAAATAAAGATAAATGATCTGTTTACAATATGCGTACAGCTTATCCTGCTAGCGAACGTATTTTGCTTAAAAAGAGTGGATAATCGAACATATCGTAACGTGTTAATAATCGCACATCCAGTGGGCTGGTACGAGTGCCATGTGTTTGTTCGTTAATGCCTTCTATTTGCTCGTCAATGCCTTCTATTTGCTCGTCGGTCACTTCCTTATATGGAATACGTACTAGAAGTACATATGCTTATCCCGGGCGCTCCCTCCCCGGGCACTGAGAATACCCTGGGTACGAGTTTGAGGGTTTGGTTGTAAGCCATATGGCCATATGTGACACAACTACTCCATTTAACGCATGCGTAAACCTATAGAGTAACGTGAGACATAATACTTGTGGGATTCTCATGATCCTACAATTACTGATTATTGGTAATTTTAGGTAGGAGGACATGTTGACCATGTTTGGTCTCACTTTTTGCTCTGCCAAAGACTAGAACATAGTACTCCACTTATATATAGAGAGCTCACTTGGGAGGAAGGGGCTGCGCGACCATTTTGCGCACGTCGTTTCTCAGTGGGCATGTAATATATGAAACACGCTGAGAAGATTGTTGAAAACCGAGGCCAAGCCGAGAATTTTTTTAAAAATTCGAGGTGTTTAATTTGATATCATGATGAAACACACTGCCTAGTGTTTCATATTATAACATCTCAAACAAATCAGTATTTTAAGAGAAAATCGAGGTGAAAGTTGGCTTAATTTATGTAATTTCTTCCTCCGATATCCAAACCACCGTTTCGGTGCTGATTTCCTTTGTTTTCGGCTCATGAATTATTAATTGCATTATTTGAGATGTGTTTTGCAACAACTTAACAAATCAATAACATGAAGCTGTACTGAATCTTTTTCATTGAATATTAAGGTATTATCGATTCCGTTCTACTCGCAAACTGACAAAATTATTACTGTTTAACGACGGTGGCTGCAGTAATCATTATCCTGGAATTGGAAATATATCTTACATTAAAGATCTTAGGAACAACAAGATTGTTACCAGTAACTTTCAGTGTTCAAGATTCGGCTCACATTTTATGAAAACATTAGGATGGGTAAGTTAACAAATTAAATTACAGTATAACCTAGTGTAAATTTATAGCAACCAATCTAATTGTTTAAGGTGGCTCCATACAGTTTCTGGAAAAGTGTTTCCAACACATGTTTCAGACCAAAAATCTTGTATATTGATATTTTGTTAGATGAATGAAACTAAGTGTTGTGTATAGAACAATTTTTTGAGAATCAGAAACTGTAACGAGAAAGTGCGTAACTATGGTTGCTATGGCAATAATGACGTTTCAAAATGGCCACTAATTCGCGTTTAAACTAGTTTAATTCAAAAATAACGTCGGTGACCCTCAACTTTTATTTTGTTAAAAATTTTCTTCTAGTATGAGTAATCAATAGGCCAATTTAAAAAAAATTCTGTAGATGCAAAAATTTTCTATAAAAAATAATCATGTTTTTTGGATTTGATAAATTTTGGATCTACAGAATTTTTTTTAAATTGGCATATTTATTACCCATATATACCAGAGGGAATCGTTTAACACAATAAAAAATGAGGGTCGTCAACGTTGTTTTCAAATTAAACTAGTTTAAACGCGAATTAGCGGCCATTTTGAAACGTCATTGTTGCCATAGAAACCACAGTTGCGCACTTTTTTGTTACAGTTTCTAATTTTCAAAATGTTGTTCTATACAAGACAGTTAGTTTCATTCTTCTAGCAAAATATAAATGTACAATTAAGATTTTGGGTCTGAAACATGTGTTTCCACTTTTCAAGAAACTGTATGGAACCACCTTAAACAAATCTACAAATTACATTTGTTAGTCATAACATTTAAACTGCGGCTAAACGTTCGAACAATGTTGTACAACATAGGCCAACATTTGCTGGTCCAACAATATTAGACAGTTTAGCACGCTTTACTATACCCTCACACAGAATCCACCAATGTCTCTATTAGCATCACGTGGCAGCCCAATATTTTACGATGTAGGAGAGCTATACATATTGGGCAGCAACCTTTGGACTGTTTAGGCGGGCTGTTCACGTGAAAAGTAACGTCACTCGCATCCCTTTTATATATCTAAATCGAATTTTATTTGGTTGAATTACTTTCTCGCGGAACGTGATGTGTTTTTCGAGTTATTTTTTTTATTCTTTTTGACGAACAGCAACTTTTTGACTCTTTACGTGCGAAGAAACATCTTTGTGTTAAGATATTTTGTTCGATATAATAAAACACCTATTAGATTCATCTTCGCCAAATATTACAAAATATTTAAGTCTCGATTTGCAATATTAGTCTCGACCTTCGGTCTCGCCAATATTGATTTCTCGACTTAAAATTTTGTAATTTTGGTCTCAGAGGAATCCAACAAGTAATAATGTTGGGCAATGTTGTATAACATTTTTCGATGTTCTGATGTCAGTGGCGGATCCAGGGGGTTCCTAGGGTTCCATGGAACCCCCCTTTCTGAAGCCGAGCATGTTCTTTACGCTCATATTTCAGAAATTTATATTTTGCTCAAAAGTGCCCTCGAAATGCAGGAAATGCTGTTTTATAGATCCAAAATTCATGCCCACGGACCCCCTAGAAATATGTCGTCACTTAGGACTGAGATTGGAACCCCCCTTTTCAAAATCCTGGATCCGCCACTAGATGTTGAGTGAAATTTTGATCTTGGTCAAACATTTCTCCCAACAAATGTTGAATCACAAATGTTGGAGCGTTTAGCCAGGTTTACAACAATGTGGAAACAACGTAAACAACCAATCATATTTAACATAACAACCATACATAAAATTTCAACCTCGTTCCCAGGGCATTTTGCCTCCACGGTGGAAGGTCGGCGAAAATGGCCCTGGGATCGGCTGGTCGATTTCATATTCTTATTGGCCAGCTCTAAAACTCGATTAATTCAGCTAGAGTATAATTTATTCATCTAATTCCACATGTTAAGAAATTTCCTCGCCTTTAAATTTTATATTTATGCATTCGATATATACTTGTTCATGTATGATATTTATATGAGATAATCATTGCTGTATTATGAATTAGCTGCCTTTGGATAAATGCTTTACATGAACAAGTCTGCAGAGAGTTGCATATTTCTCATCATTATCACATCAACAGAGTAAACAAAGACAAATTACCTAAATTATCATAAATAAGCATATCAAAACACCCAGAAATTCTGGGTGTCATGTGACCAGCCGATTCCAATGGATTACCTTCCACCGTGGAGGCGAAATGACCTGGGTACGAGGTTGATAAAATTTAAGAACTCTCATATCACAGCAATTTGTTTCAAGTGATACGTGAATTTTTAATTTATGTGAAATTTTATTTACTATTTTTCGTTGTTATTCATGTTTAGAACACACTTTCATATTTGTTATTTTCTAAAAAATATTAAAACGTTATTTTTAAGCTTCAAAAACAACCAATTTGTTAAAAGATTTATCACAGAGACTGGGCAACACACAGCAACACCCAACCTCGTACCCAGGGTCTTATGAGCAACACCTTGACGTCATACCAAGTCACGTGGTATTTAGCCACGTCTGGAATTGAAATGACCACTTTTTGGTTGAAATGTTCATTGTTTTATAGCCTATTTCAGTGGTATAATAACGTTTTAAAGAATTTTTCTGCTTAATATGTTCTAAATGCATATTGAACATTTAAAAACTGCAACAAAAGTTTTCATTTCATGGCATGCGCACAAGCATAAAATACGAGAATGAAAACGTTATTTCTCAAGCAAAAATTGTTAATTAGTATTTCTTACAGTTGTATTCTTCTTCTCATAGGGAAAAATGAATGCATGTTTGGGAAAACCTTGTCCGGAAGGATACGCACATATAGCAGGATTTAGATATGACAGTGCCGGTTCGTTTAGGTAAGGATTTAATAGTTATTACAATTTAATTGGCTATAATTTAACTGTAAGATCTAAGATATATGTATACGTATATATACCGACACATAGGTTATATATATATATATATATATATATATATATATATATATATATATATATATATATATATATATATATATATATATATATATATATATATATATATATATATATATATATATATAATCTAAATATTACTCGGTCGAAACCATTTTGCGATTCGACGATGGCAAGTATTATTTTTCTGACTCCGAATCTGGAGTTGTTATGTCCGCCATTAATTGTTCATGTTCCATGACCTGCAGCGTAACGAAGTGACGTCGAATTCTCAACGCGAAGACTCCACTTAGCTAATCAGTTCTTCAAGTAAATTAAGGTCGTTTTTTCAAATTCTTCGTCTGAAAGGCTGAACATTTCATCTACTTCTCGAAGAAAACAAGAAGACAAGTAACCTCAGCTGAAATTCAGGCGTATATAGCATTGAGAATCTGACGTCACAAACAATATTACCTTTTGAAATTGCGGGTTCACTTGGAACACGTTTTTTTGTAATGGTGGCCTAAATAATAGTGATTTCAGATAATGGTGGCCTAAATAATAGTGATTTCAGATAATGGTGGCCTAAATAATAGTGATTTCATTTTTTAGTTTTTTACATCGATGATCACTTTCGACCCTGAAATACTATTCTATGCTAAAGAAAATCTAAAAGACGAGGGTGAATATTCATCGTAGTGGCACTTTAACGAACGATAAGCTTTCCTTGAAATGAAAGGTGTTTGAACATTATGTTTCTCGATCGCAATTCACATGAAACAACTGAAAAATCGTATACATAATGATATGTATATAAAGAGGACAATAAGGACGTAAGCTTGCTTGCTTGCTTGTTTGCTTGTTTGCTTGCTTGCTTGCTTGCTTGCTTGCTTGCTTGCTTGCTTGCTTGCTTGCTTGCTTGCTTGCTTGCTTGCTTGCTTGCTTGCTTGCTAGCTTGCTTACTTACTTACTTACTTACAGTACTTACATCATGATAGCATTATATATATACTGCGCGCGAAGCTGTAGATACAAAAATCAAATAAAGTATTCACATTAAATTTCTGGTATTTTTATTTATAGTTACAGTGTTAAGTCTACAAGATCAGGAATACGTCATAACTCAACTGCATTCATTGGTTGTGATCAAGGAGAGGTATTTTTAATTAATTCAAATTCATTGAATATCCATAGGTGTACGGCGTAATTAAGTTTTGGGAAATTTAGAAAGTTACTTATTGTACGTATTCAATATAAGAAACAGTAAATACATTGCCTTAGTTAGTTACTATATATGAGAAGTACCAACGCAAAATCCCAAGTAACCCTAACCCATCTAACTTCTGGTACAATAAACGTTGATAATATACGTGAACGCTATTATACCATGAAGGTCTAATCGCCGTCTATTAAATTAAATTCACATTTAAGATAACAAGCGCTATTATACTAAGAGCTTTTATCAACTTTTCATGAAAGATAATCAAATTTCCGATTGGACGTCACAAACAGATATAACAGTTCCGGTTCGTTTAGGTAAGGATTTATAATAGCTATTACAATTTAATTGGCTATAATTTAACTGTCAAAGACGTAATATATGAAACACAAGGAAGAGTGTTTCATCAGGATATTCAAACACCAAGACGTTTATTGAAAACCAAGACGAAGTCGATGTTTTTTAACAAACTTTGAGGTGTTTGGATATCCTGATGAAACACTCTTCCGAGAGTTTCATATTACATCTCAAACAAATCAGTATTTTAAGAGAAAAAGGTGCAAGTTGGCTTAATTTATGTAATTTCTTCCTCTGATATCCAAACCACCGTCTCGGTGCTGATTTCCTTTGTTTTCAGCTCATGAATTATTAATGAGTTTGAGATGTAATATATAAAAGCCGACAATGCGGACTGGACCGGATTTCTAGTCCGCGCAATTATTTGCAGTCCGCGCAATTAGTTGCAGTCCGCGCAATTAGTTGCAGTCCGCGCAATTAGTTGCAGTCCGCGCAATTAGTTGCAGTCCGCGCAATTAGTTGCAGTCCGCGCAATTAGTTGCAGTCCGCGCAATTAGTTGCAGTCCGCGCAATTAGTTGCAGTCCGCGCAATTAGTTGCAGTCCGCGCAATTAGTTGCAGTCCGAGAACTGTAACTAATTGCAAGGACTTGAAATCCGGTGCAGTCCGAATTGAAGGCTTTTATATTGCATCAAATACGAAAACAAGTCAGTGTTTACAGATAAATTTGTGGTTGAAATCGTCAAAATCCTATGCTAATTAATATCACATCTCCAGTTGCCGTCAGGGAGTTGATTTTCTTTGTTTTTGGTTAATAAATTATTAATGAGTATTTGATTGTAAGATCTAAGCTCGTGTCGGGTGTCGGTATACATATCGTTATTCAAACGTTGATAATATACGTGAACGCTATACTAGAGATTTGATCAATCTGAATGGTTAAATGGTTGTAAAATCTATATCAGTAATATCGTGTTTGTGTATAGGCACTTTAAGTGGGAGATTTTTCTCTGCTCTGCACACACATTACCACCAGTGTTTTTTCAATGGTTGGCAATTGGATAATATATAATATATTCGAAACATTGGAATGTTACTCTACTACAACATTGATTTATTGTCATTACAGGGCCAGGGCAAATGGGGGGGGGGGGGGGGGGGGGGGGGGGGGCGGTCGTAGGCTCCCGAATAATTCTTGAAATTAGAATTGAAAAACGATTACAAACATCGTTAAAAACGTTGTTCCCTCTACTTCTGTTTAAAAATAACATAAACCTCAGTCTGCATATATAAATTGCCATAACATTCAGTATACAGTAGAAGAGAAAATACGTGAGACGTAATGTGTGGTCATATGTTGCCGAGCCACATGGGCCATCTGAGTCTCATGAGTAGCTCGATGTTTTGAGCGTCTCCGGCAATCAGAAGGTTATAGGTTCGATTCTTTTCTCTTCTGGGTCTAAACAGTTTTTGAGGATATGAGCTTGACGATCGTCCATGTATCTACTCCAAGCTCTCCCATATTCACTACAGCAGTGTATATATTAACACATCCAAGCATTACTGATGATTGTCGCATACTATAAGCAGTACATATATCAATCGCACCATTACATTATTGTAATCTTCGCTCTCCATCTGAGTCTCGGTAGCTCAATGGTTAGAGCGTCTCATCGGCAAACAGGAGGTTATAGGTTCGATTCCTGTCCGGGACTCACAAACAATTTTGAGGATATCCTCAGGCAAATATTTTCCCGAATAGACCGAGAAAATTAGATTTACAAGTCGAATATTATTTCGTTATGTTAAGGATCATTAAATCTTTGAATTGCTTACCTTTTGTAAGAATATTATCATTTTTTTTAATTTATCAATTTAACTAGTGTTGTGCATGTTTTGGTACATCAAGCGACAAGGATTACTGTGCTCCAAGATGTAAACCTATTAATGGTGGAACAGTTCTTCATATTAATGATACAGTTCAGGCTTGGTTCTGGATACGTTCATCCTTGCCTAAAAGGGTGTGGGAAAAATGTATGGAATACAAGAAAACTAGCAGTAATAATAGCATTGAGATTTGGCATATAACTGAAGAGGGAGGTCTGCCAAAAAAGGTATTATATCTCAAATTGTTTTCACTTATATATCTATATATAACAGAACAAAACTGACGCAAAAAACACAGAGGACATGGCCTGATGTAACATGACATAACTTAAACTTAACACAACTTAAAAAATCTAACAAAACTTAACACAACTTAACATATTAAAGGGGAATTGTACCCAAAAAATAAATAACTTTAAAATAAAAGTGCTTTAAGTATAATGTTTGGAAATGTTAATAGTTTTGCGGTATCTGCTCTTGTACTCGAGAAATAATGTTTTCATTCTCGTATTTTATGCTTCTGGACGCCGCCATTTTCGAGTTTGCTCGACGGCTCAAGATTGATGTACAGCGGTGGTTTTCTTTTCAATTTTGACGTCATTGAGTGCTTTTCTTTTGGTCCTTGCACTCAAGTGACGTCAAATTGAAAAGAAATTCCCGCTGGACCTCGAGTCTGAGCCGTCGAGCAAACTCGAAAATGGCGGCGTCCACAGGCATAAAATACGAGAATGAAAACATTATTTCTCGAGTACAAGAGCAGATACCGTAAAACTACTAACATTTCTAAACATTATACTTAAAGGCCTTTTATTTAAAAGTAATTTATTTTTTGGGTACAGTTCCCCTTTAACAATTTAATTTAACTCAACTAACACAACTTAATACAACTTAATTAAAAAAAGTTAACAAAACTTGACACAACTCAATTCAACACAACTTAACATAACTTAACATAATCAATGCAACTTAACACACCATAAAAAACTAACAAAACTTAACACAACGTAACACAACTTAACATATATTAACATAATTTATCACAACTTAACATAACATAACTTAACATAATTTAACAAAACTTAACACAACTTAATATACTGTAACTTAACATAATTTAATTCAATTAACACAACTTAAAAAATTTAACAAAAATGAACAAAACCTAACACAACTTAACATAACTTAACAAAACTAAAACAACTTAACATAAATTCTTGAAGGATTGCATGGTGGTGATTAATAATTATGAAAACATTTGTGGAAACACCATGTAGATAATTTTATTAGTTGAGCTTTCCTCTCGTAGGACTCGAGACTTCATCAGAGTAAACTAAAGAAGTGAGTGTTGACTCACGTCGTTTTACACGACATTTGTAAATGCTAACTCAACGGTAATTTACGATAAAGCGCGCGCGTGCAAGAATTACGTAATAAAATTAAAATTACTAATAAAATTACAATTAGTTCGAAACAAATTCTCAAGAATTACTTAATTAATTAGTTCTTTCGAAACACGTTCTTAAAGGTTACTTATGTACTAAAAGGGCTTGCCAAGTGTTATTTAGTGGTTGCCCTTCTTGTTCCATAGTTTCCGCTTTACATATTTCTATCGATTCTTTCACACGTCTCGAAAAATAGTTTTTCTCGTTGGCTATAAGTGATGCTTCTCCCCACTTTATTCTATGATCTTGTTCCAACGAGCGCTTAGCCACTGCTGATTTCTCGGTCTGAAATTTAGAACAGCAGGATTTGTGCTCCTTCAGGCGTGTAGCTAAATTTCTTCCAGTTTCACCAATGTAATTTAGACCACATTCGCAAGGGATGCGGTAGACATCGGGCTTTAAATAGTAGTCATCAGAAACTCTACCAACTCTTATACACGTATATAGACAAAACCGATGGATCCTTAAAGCCTGGTGTCTACCGCATCCCTTGCGCATGTGGTCTAAATTACATTGGTGAAACTGGAAGGAATTTAGCTACACGCCTGAAGGAGCACAAGTCCTGCTGTTCTAAATTTCAGACCGAGAAATCAGCAGTGGCTAAGAACTCGTTGGAACAAGATCATAGAATAAAGTGGGGAGAAGCATAACTCATAGCCAACGAAAAAAACTATTTTTCGAGATGTGTGAGAGAATCGATAGAAATACTCTAAAGCCAAAACTATGGAACAAGAAGGGCAACCACTAAATAACACTTTGCAAGCCCTTTTAGTACATAAGTAACGTTTAAGAACCTGTTTCGAAAGAACTAATTAATTAATTAAGTAACTCTTGAGAATTTGTTTCGAACTAATTGTAATTTTATTAGTAATTTTAATTTTATTACGTAATTCTTGCACATGCCGCCGCTTTACCGTTAATGAGTTAGCATTTACAAATGTCGTGTAATATGACGTGAGCTAACACTCACTTCTTTAGTTTGCTCTGATGAAGTCTCGAGTCCTACGATACGAAAGCTCAGCTAATACAATTATCTACATGGTGTTTCCACAAATGTTTTCATAACTTAACATAACTTAACACAACTTGACACTTGACATGGCATGGCATGACATGACATATCACAGCAATTAAATAATTATACTGTACTGCATTACACTTTTCTGTATTACACTGGACAGCCCTGCGTTACACTGTACTGTATTACACTACAGTCTACACTGTACTTCTGCATTACATCAGAAACAACTGTCATTTTTCACCTTATCAGTTCAGCAGAACACATATCACATCAGAGCACTGCACACCAGATAGAGGAGGATCATCAAATACACATACTGTATACTGGGGGAACCACTTAAAAAGTATTTGTTTAACAGGGGTCTATTTATTTTATGTCATTGTTTGTTAATGCCAATATGCCTTTCAGTGAAATTGACATTTCATGTTTAGATAATTACCATCTAATCATTAATTATACTATCTAATCACCAATTATACTATCTAATCACCAATTATACTATCTAATCACCAATTATACTATCTAATCACCAAGCAGAAAAAGTACATACAAAAATTACTAAAGAGCTCAGGTTCTCGTTCTGTTGCTTCAACTCATTATTCGTTTACCAAATACATGGATTTATCTACCAAATAAACATAGAATATGATGTTTATAGTTATGTCGTAATTTAGTTTTTGGTTGGTGCATCAGGAGCGAAGAGGGGCTGCATTTTTAAACGTAAAGGTTGGGATACATGAGGCGACAAATCGCGGGAGCGTGTCGCGGGGACATTTCCCTTGTTGAGGACACACGAGGGGACATATCAGAGAAGGAAAAGGAAAATAAAATAACGTTCTTTGATTGGTTTATTTTAATTTTGTCGCAGTAGTTTATTAACATTTTGTCCCCGCGACAAGATTTCGCATGATGCATACGATGGGATTTGTCCCAGCGACACGTCGCCGCGATTCGTTGCCTCGTGTACGTGCGATGGGGGTTATTGGATATTCTTCTTGACTTGTAATAAAGGGGTTCAGAACGTTTTGGTCAATTTGTTGAAGAATATTACCAGCCCCATCTCGGGCATAAGTAATGAATGGTTCCTTAGCACGTCAGGCACTGCAACACACAACAACAACAACAACAATAACAACAACAACAAATATAAACACATGGTAATCGCAATTAGAATAACAACTTCAATTTTGATAATATTATCAATCAGCATAATACGATGGTGATAAACCATCTAAACGAACTACCAACGAAGCAAACATTTGTTTTTAACGCCTTTGAAGTAAAAAATAATTAAAAACTAACTCTGAACATACCATGGTGTTTTTAGGGCAGCTGTTCCTCTTCTGAGCGAGCTCGATTGACGGATGGGGTAAGAAATTATTATTTTAAATAAAGAGAGGATTATTATATTATTATTAATTATTAGATAGATTATATTATTATGTATTATCATTTATTTCATTATAATAACAGATATTTCCTTACGTTTTAAGACAATAAATCGTTTTTAATGACCATTTTAATGCGAATATAACACTTGGTTGCAGAAACGATTAGTATTTGTTTCCGCTATAAGTAAATACTCTTTATACAGCATTTACACAAGACTACTGGTATGTTTATAGAGATGTATATTAGCTATAAAACCATTCGTTGGACCAATTAATAAATTACCCGAATAGAGTGGGAGATTTCATAGATAATGCACTTCTTTTATGGTATTCCGTTGTAGTACCAAAGTGGACAAAATCAACAAAACTTTGTTGGAAACCTCCTCAATGTAATAATAAGTCAGATAAACACCTCGAACGTCGGGATTTATGCGATATACAGCCCTCGGACGCTACGCGTCCTCGGGGCTGTATGCCGCATAAATCCCTCGTTCTCGGTGTTTATCTATTACTTAATGTGACTATAAGAACAAAAGAAATTCAATAAATACATATATTAATTGTTCAATATATCAGAGAGCTAATTTATACACGTAAACAGTGAATATATCATCGAATAGCACGCTATCTCGAATACACTAATGTATTTTAAAAGCTATATTATGTTTTGGAATAATATATAATTTACAGACCCTCCTCTTTGGGAGTTCCATGAAATATTACCACTCGGAATATGTTATCCCCGGGACAACATATCGTTGAATTTTCCGAACGTAGGATCTATAATGAATTTTACAAATGTTGATAAAACTAAGAGCAATGAGAGATTATATAGATAAAACTAGGAGTAATAAAAGATTATAATTGATAAAACTAGGAGTAATAAAACATTATAATCAAAGATTATAATTGATAAAACTAGGAGTAATCAGAGATTATATGTTGATAAAACTAGGAATAATGAAAGATTATATAGATAACACTAGGAGTAATCAAAGATTATAATTGATAAAACTAGGAGTAATAAAAGATTATAATTTATAAAACTAGGAGTAATCAGAGATTATATGTTGATAACACTAGGAGTAATCAAAGATTATATAGATAACACTAGGAGTAATCAAAGATTATAATTGATAAAACTAGGAGTATTAAAAGATTATAATTGATAAAACTAGGAGTAATCAAATATAATTGATAACACTAGGAGTAATCAAGGATTATATGTTGATAAAACTAGGAATAATCAAAGATTATATAGATAACACTAGGAGTATTCAAAGATTATAATTGATAAAACTAGGAGTAATCAGAGATTATATGTTGATAAAACTAGGAGTAATCAAAGATTATATAGATAAACACTAGGAGTAATCAAAGATTATAATTGATAAAACTAGGAGTAATCAAGGATTATATAGATAACACTAGGAGTAATGAAAGATTATAATTGATAAAACTAGGAGTAATGAAAGATTATAATTGATAAAACTAGGAGTAATCAAAGATTATAATCAAAGATTATAATTTATAAAACTAGGAGTAATAAAATATTATAATTGATAAAACTAGGAGTAATAAAAGATTATAATCAAAGATTATAATTTATAAAACTAGGAGTAATTCAAGGATTATATGTTGATAAAACTAGGAGTAATCAAAGATTATATAGATAACACTAGGAGTAATCAAAGATTATAATTTATAAAACTAGGAGTAATAAAAGATTATAATTTATAAAACTAGGAGTAATAAAATATTATAATTGATAAAACTAGGAGTAATAAAAGATTATAATTGATAAAACTAGGAGTAATGAAAGATTATAATTGATAAAACTAGGAGTAATAAAAGATTATAATCAAAGATTATAATTTATAAAACTAGGAGTAATCAGAGATTATATGTTGATAAAACTAGGAATAATGAAAGATTATATAGATAACACTAGGAGTAATAAAAGATTATAATTGATAAAACTAGGAGTAATAAAAGATTATAATTGATAAAACTAGGAGTAATAAAAGATTATAATCAAAGATTATAATTTATAAAACTAGGAGTAATCAGAGATTATATGTTGATAAAACTAGGAATAATGAAAGATTATATAGATAACACTAGGAGTAATAAAAGATTATAATTGATAAAACTAGGAGTAATAAAAGATTATAATTGATAAAACTAGGAGTAATAAAAGATTATAATCAAAGATTATAATTTATAAAACTAGGAGTAATCAGAGATTATATGTTGATAAAACTAGGAGTAATCAAAGATTATATAGATAACACTAGGAGTAATAAAAGATTATAATTGATAAAACTAGGAGTAATAAAAGATTATAATTTATAAAACTAGGAGTAATCAGAGATTATATGTTGATAAAACTAGGAGTAATCAAAGATTATATAGATAACACTAGGAGTAATAAAAGATTATAATTGATAAAACTAGGAGTAATAAAAGATTATAATTTATAAAACTAGGAGTAGTCAAAGATTATATAGATAACACTAGGAGTAATCAAAGATTATATAGATAACACTAGGAGTAATCAAAGATTATATAGATAACACTAGGAGTAATCAAAGATTATATAGATAACACTAGGAGTAATCAAAGATTATATAGATAACACTAGGAGTAATCAGAGATTATATAGATAACACTAGGAGTAATCAAATATTATATAGATAACACTAGGAGTAATCAAAGATTATAATTGATAAAACTAGGAGTAGTCAAAGATTATATAGTTAAAACTAGGAGGAATCAAAATTAGATAAAAGTGGGAGTCATCAAAGATTTACAACAATCGGATCAAGCTTAGACAGAAATCAAACCACAAGCGTCAATACGAGTGAGCTCTGCATATAAGGAGGACTATGCTCTGGTCTTTGGCTGGGGAAAAGTGAAGCCAAACATGGAGAACATAGATGTGTTTTTTTACGGCAGTTTAAATACCCAACGCTGTCTTCTTCGTCAGTTTTAACCTCCCACGCAACCGTTCTGTTTTAATTTTCTCAACTAGCTATGTTCATTTCAATAACGACGACATGTAAGACATGGAACTCTCTATGCAGGAACCGCTCAGCTAATGTCCAAACGTTTCAATTTTTAAAAACAAAACTTAAGAGTTAGTTAATAGATTTATTTTAACTTTATTATTTTACTATTGTCTATTATAAAATTTATCTAGATTATAATAATATAATTATTTTGCAATTATTTGTATTAGCACTTGTATAGGCTTTTACTTTTATAATACATTATCATTGAAATTATCATTTTGAGAGATGTGTTAACAAACATCTACTACTACATAAAAAGTAATATCAGAAATATAATACCAGAATCAATCGAGTAAAAATGGTACACTTTTTATAGAAACAAATTGCAGAATTAACACAAAATATCGAAAGAAACAGGTTAAAGATTAACGTTCGGACAATTGATTTCACTAGCAGGTCACATATAACATTACTGAATCCTTATTAATTTCTTAGTTACTGAACGTTTGTCAGTTTCACTTCGTTCAACAATTTCTTTCTTTCTTGTAAATGATTTCGTAAACGAACCAAACAAAACCTAAAGTACAATGTCGTGAAAAGGACTGGAACGGATGTACATGACCGCGTATGGGACTGAAATGACGTACAAGATCGGTCTCGATGTCCGCCATATTTGGCTTCACTTGATTTCTGGGAACATAGTATTGAAGTTCTATATAGAGCTCACTGGTAGTTACCGCTTCATGGATCACGAGTGGCTTATATATTCAGGGCGGACGAAAGGCAACTTCCGGTTTTAGGGCTAAAAAGTAATCCACAGGATCATACACTAAAAAATCTGGATTACGTCACACCAGCATTTAATTATATCACTCACATATAGGAAATGGCTTAAAGTGCACCTGACATCAACATTTTTTATTGTCTTATTTGGAAGAACTTTTAAAATGATAAAGTAACTTCTTTTGAAGATTTTCGTTTATTCGCTTTCTTTTTGAGATATATCAGTTTGTTTGATGTGCAAATGTCCGGAATTTACGTCACACATGCATAATGACTTATCAGAGAATGTTATATATCTTTGCGTTCATCAAATAAAAACACTAAAGTGTGAATAACACGTGTGCGTGTTTCTCTCACAACACCAAACTTCTCGATTTTAAAAGATTTCGTTCGAGAATGAAAGAGATACACACATTTCTCCAATAAGTCATTATGCATGTGTGACGTAAATTCCGGACATTTGCATATCAAACAAACTGATATATCTCAAAAAGAAAGCGAATAAACGAAAATCTTCAAAAGAAGTTACTTTATCATTTTAAAAGTTCTTCCAAATAAGAAAATAAAAATTTTTGATGTCAGGTGCACTTTAAAAGATATCACTCAAAATGACCTTTCTATTTTTGTCAGCTGGTCTTTATTTTTAGGGTTAGTTACGATTATGGTTAGGTTTAAGGTTAGAATCAAGGTTAGGGTTAGGTTGGTTAGGGTTAGGGTTAGGGTTAGGGTTAGGGTTAGGGTTAGGTTTATTACTTGAAAGTTGGAGTGTCTGTTGAGTCATCCCTTTTAGCCTTGTCATATCCGTCGAATATAATTGCCTTTCTCATGTTTACTGTTACTCATATTTGTATCAGGTAGCTATAGTTGCTAACTATAGAGAATTCAAAAGTCTTCCGAACGTTGAAGGTCTTCTTTGCTATCGCTCTGATATTGGAAGGTTGTATCTTAGAGAGAAAACAGGATGGACGGCTATGGGCACACTCCAGGAGGTAAGGATTTCAAAAGTCACTTGCTGAAAATATATATGAAAACTGAATGAAACATTTAGATCTAAAACAAGTGACAAAAATAAGCCAATGTACGAAGAACAATGCCCAATAATTAATGAGATTTAAAATAAGGGAATCCGTTGATCAATATACCATCCCTTCGTTTGTTTATCACTATTCCTTTATATGGTCTGTTTACTGATTGACGTTAAAAATAACAAGTCACTTTCTTACTTTTACATCTCATTATTTATTTGTTATTGTTTTTCGTACATGATTGGCTTATTTTTGTCTTATGTTTTCATTTCACTTTACGTTTCACTCTCTGACGAAGCGCCTTCTCTCAAAACGTAACGCTTCCTGCACACTATTTTGGTAGCACACCAACAGGCCCGGAGTTACGGGTGTGTGTGTGTGTGGGGTTGGGTTGCGACACCCCCAAAAAATTTATATTTTAGCAGAAGTTATATTTTATATTTTACGATGCTAAAATGAATCAGTTGTCCAATCTTTTCGTATACAGTTAGAACACAAACTGCGGATCCTTGACAGAAATTACTGATAGCGCAGGTTCTGCCATCTTTACTCTACTTGCAAACACCTTGACCGTCACACCAATAATTTGGCTGATATGTTCATTCTTTCATGCCTGTTTCTGTGGCGTAATAAACGGTTTTAAGAATTACTCTAATCTATTCAATATGTTCTAAATGCATATTGAACGTTTAAAAACTGTAAAATTAATTTTCATTTTAAAGGCACTTTAAAAGTCTGTCTTAGGAATGGTAATTCCATAGTTCTTTTGTGTCGTTCGTCAGATATTTAGACTTATGTGATATGCAAATGATCTACAGTATGACGTCAAGATGTTTCTACATTTTTAGTACATTTAGGTCGGAGATAATTCAACGAAATCTCTGGAAACTTTGCACAGTGCCACACCTCGTTAAACCTAACGTCATTACATCGAAATAGCAATGCCAAATTAGAAATTTCTTGATTTCCTAAAAATGTAAAAATATCTTGGCGTCATAGGTTAGTCATTTGTATATCACACAAGTCTAAATATCTCAAAAGCTATGTGAGATATTTAAGAATATTTAAGTTCATTTGAATAAGACAAACTATTTAAGTTCATTTGAATAAGACAAACTATCTTTGATAGGCCACAAAAAGTGGCACGATAGTCAAAATGGAGTCATTTTGAGAGCACGATTTATTATACTACAAATGTTATATAGTCATATGTTTTACATAAGTAGTGAACATGGCCCAATAGAATTTACAAAGAAAAAGATTTGGGTCCATATCTTTAATTGCTTAGCAGTCACACCCTTTTCCGCGAACACAACATTTTTAAAGGCACGAAACTGTAGGACGCGCCAATAGTGATTTCTCCAAATAGGTAAGTGTTAAGGGTCTGAAATTTTATATGTGGTACATGCAATATGACAAATTATTTTACAGATATGTCAATGCCTTCATATATTTTAGCCTTTCCAAAAAATGAGGGAGAAAAATGTCCAATTACATTACAAAAATGTCCTCTTCCAAAGGCCCTATATATTTTTTGGAGTGGTCTAACAACAAATCAATTAGTCATGTATGAACTCACAGTGAAAATGTCATGCATATAGGTCAAATATTTTTGATAATATCACAAAAATAGCATCTCGTGGCCTTCAAATTCCAGAATTTGAGGAAAACCCTTTAAGGTGGCTGTATAGTCTAAATCATGAGAAATTGCATTTTTCCCCATAAAAATGTTTGCAATGCAGATCTGATCTTCATCGTGGTTTATTACATAGCTCTAGCGGTGGTCTTGTTTACTGAAACGTTTTATACCCTCAATGTTTACCTGAGTGGAGAAATCGTGTTTCCAATAAATCGAAAACTAATTTGCATAAAATCTACCGCTGATAATAAAAATAGGTCCGCAAAGCGAACATGTGGGTACCGCTTGGTTTTGAACTGGAACCTTAGGTACACAATGCGTACATGTGTAAAGGACTGATAACTGAGGAGGTGAGGGGGAGGAGCATTGCAATTAATTATGTTACCGTCGAAGTCTCGTAAACGATCTTATCGCCATCCGGGTTGGGTGCGAGCGAGAAATGCGAGAAGAAATTTGACAGTGATTATTAAGATACATTTTCGGTTACAGTAAAAACCGCATCTCTTATGCGAAAAATTACAAAATTATAATTGCTATACTGGTTAACCCGCTACTGGCGGGTTGTTTAATGATTAGTAGGGACCTTAAGATTTACGACGGCAACCTAGGACGGGGACGTCGTTCAAACAAAAGAATCTTTATGAGAAACAAAAATAATGAATAATATTTATTCCCAAGAGTAATCTTAACGCTGTCCTCATTCTGTTTACAACGCCACTGAGAACATTTTCACGTTTTTAGGACGACGAAAAGTCGTGTAGAGATGACAGCTGTTACTAAGACTGACCTAAACACAGACACTACAATCGTTTTAGAAATATTGAAGGGTTTTGGAGATCATTAAACAAACTTTAAGTGTTAAATATGCTTGTCAATCGATCGTGATTCCATTCAAATACTAAAATGTGTATTGCTTTCACTGCCGTCGCCGTCCTAGGTTTCCGTCGTAGATCTTATAAAGTCCCTAGTGTGAATATTAGACCTTTCAGGAAATACACCTATCGCGAAATATCTCGATCGCCTTCGGGAATTATTGCACCTTCGACCGCGAGATACTATTATGCATGTGACTGGTATAGTCACCTACTAAGAATCATACATGAAAGTTGATGAAACCCGGCTCGAAACCCGGTATTTCACGATAGGTGTATAGTTGACTAATTAAAACAAATTGTAAGGAAATACTGTACATGTATACCATATTAGAGACAATTGTTTTTGCCCCATTATAATCATCCCTTTGTGTAAATAATTGGATGGTATTTTATGTTAACAAATTATACCTCAACTTGGAAACGGGATCATATTAGAACTAATACGTCAGTTTGACATCAGTTGAGGTACGATTAGTGGAAATGAATTTCAGTGAAGTTTCACTTCATGCTATTAATTCTGATTTGCAAATATCACTATAGAAAACTTTGACTGATCTTTCTTTATCTTCAGGCCTTTTTGACCGGGTAAGCTAGTTCTTCAGAATATTTATCTCTAAATATACTAAGTGGTCTGCTACCTTCCCCTGGTGCAATATTGTGAATTGTTTCTCGTTCATGATTTTCGAGGAAATCTGTGGCAGTCAACATGGTATCAGTTACGCCAGCTGGTATTTCTGCTTCATCTTCACTCCAATCTTCATTTTAACATTTGAATTACTGTATGATCATGTCTGCTGTCTGAATAATCTTTTTCCTGTGGTATTACTGGTATAATATCATCATCATTTGAGACAAAGTTCCATAAGGTGCATAGAGTGCATACTGGCCGGTAAAAATGTGTAACGATCAAGAAGAACAATAAATTGTTGCGTTGGTTAAGAGAAGATTAAGATATAATCTACACAAAAGTTACGATGCAGTTATACTTAACTAAATAAAAAAATTAATTACTTGTGATATGTTGAGTTGGATGTTGAAGAGAATTTTCGAAGTAACACGAGGTGGACGTTCTCTCCATTTACGCTGACAACCACTTTTACCCATGCAGATGCATCTTGACAAAATGGAATTGCTCATCGTGTTAAGACACTTGACACAGACTCACAATGGACAATCAGATAAGCAGAAACCTGGACTAGCCTCTTATTACAGTTGACGCACTTCTTAAAGCTTTCGATGTTGTTCGCTGCAGGCCAAGCATGGTGTTATTTTACACATGCAGTAAATTGGGTTTGTTAAATCTTGTCTTTTTCACTTGAATTGAAGTATAGTGAGCAATCTTGAGACAAAGTTGCATATACTAAGTGGTCTGATAGCTTCCCCTGGTGCAATATTGTGAATTGTTTCTCGTTCATGATTTTCGAGGAAATTTGTAGCAGTCAACATGGTATCAGTTAGACCAGCTGGTATTTCTGCTTCATCTTCACTCCAATCTTCATTTTCACCTTTTTATGATTTGGGTTAACATTTGAATTATGATCATGTCTGCTTTCTGAAAAATATTTTTCCTGTGGTATAATATCATCATCATTTGAGACAAAGTTGTATAAGGTGGTTAAGCAGTCTTGTGTAACGATCAAGAAGAACAATAACTTGTTGCGTTGGTTCTGCAGTGGAGAACTGTACTTTCTTGGTATTGTGTACGTATTGCACCACCTAAAAAATTAAAGATTAAGAGAAGATTAAGATATAATCTACACAAAAGTTACGATGCAGTTATACTTAACTAAATAAAAAAACAACTTACTTGTGATATGTTGAGTTGGATGTTGAAGAGCATTTTCGAAGTAACACGAGGTGGACGTTCTCTCCATTTACCGCTGACAACCACTTTTACGTTTTACCCAGATGCATCTTGATAAAATGGAACTCCTCATCATGTTAAGACACTTGTCACAGACTCACAATGGACAATCAGACCAGCAGAAGCCTGGATGAGCGCTTCTTAAAGCTTTCGATGTTGTTCGCTGCAAGCCAATCATGGTGATGGTGTTATTTGTCACAGTAAATTGGGTTGTTAAATCTTGTCTCTTTAACTTGAATTGAAGTATAGTGAGTAATCTTGAGACAAAGTTGTATAAGGTGGTTAAGCAGTCTTGTGCATAGAGTACATACTGGTAAAAATGTGTAACGATCAAGAAGAACAATAAATTGTTGCGTTGGTTCTGGTGGCCGAAAACTGTACTTTCTTGGTATTGTGTGCACCACCTAAAAAATTATAAGAGAAGATTAAGATATAATCTACACAAAAGTTACGATGCAGTTATACTTAACTAAATTAAAAAAACAACTTACTTGTGATATGTTGAGTTGGATCTAATGAGTTCTTCAGTTGAAGTAATAAAATTACTTCAGCTCCGATGTTGTTCCCACAGCATGGGAACATTATATACTAACTGTATTTTACATTTATATGAAACTGATGTTGTTATTACATGATGATTTTTCATAATAATTATAAGTCATCCTAGTGGTGGTTGTAGTATACTCTTTGGCTTTTGTTAAAAAATAATTCTGAATGTTTAGACTTAATTAGCTGTGATTTCTGTGATGGATGATATCATGATAGTATACAAAATAAATTATTGGTATATAGAAATATACACATAGATTCTAGTATTAGATTACAAACGGTCAAAGTAGGATAACAAATTTGAAATTTAAAATTTAAAACCACAACAGTCAAGTATAGTGAAAGGTAAATAAGGTATCAGGTTTCAGCTAGCAATTAAATATCTTTTATTATGTCTTAGTCTCAAAGTCATTTGCTGGGCTCTAATATTTATCTTTAAATTACGTTTTTGTGGCAATATCATGATATTTAATTATATAGTTTTTTTATACCACTGGTTTCATCCCTGAATTTACACTTTGAGAAGTTATTTTACAGTATATATGGTCAATGAGAGTTCTGTATCTGTTGTGTAGTCTGATATTTGTACATAGCTATTGTCTCTCACCATAAACATTTAGAGAACTTCTGTCTGTTATACACTATCTCTCAATCGTTAAAATCTCCAATTATTACACTTTCCTCAGAAGCACATCACAGACAACTTCTCTTAATGCTGAACACAACTGACTTATAGGTACTGTTTATGGAGTGATCGTGCATTTAAATAACATAATTTCAAAGCTGAATTATCATTTATATTGTACAATGGGGAAATACAAAGTTGGAGACTTGTCGCTGTTCTTAGTTCTTTCATTTCATTTACAACGTTGGAATCAACGGCAATTTTATTTTCACAGAGGTCAGTAATATAGAGTCCTTCAATGGTAGTTACTCGACTCAGTGCTACATAATGTATGTGAGGGATTGCTCTGCGAGTATTGAGGTTGACGACAATTTCAGTTTGCGTATCACCTTGAGATCTATGTACAGTTTTTGCAGCAGCTGGACGTAGTGGAAATTGCTTTCTGACAATTTGAGCTGACCTGTTTCTGCCGACAGCGAACTGTGTGGTAAGTGGTTTAATTGGAGTCCATGTTTGCTCAATATTAATTTGTTGATAAAGCTGCCAGTTTTCGTGCCTTGTTTTGCTCCCAACATCTTGTTGATCAAACTGTACCCATATTATACCAGATGGTTTGTCAGGTTGATGTAACTGTACTAACTTAATAATATTACTTGCACCATTTGTTAGACCATCATCAGTTCTTACGTTTATTGCAATTTCTGTTCTTTCACCTTCAGCAATGTGGAGTTTTGAAGCTAGCTGTTTAGTTTTGCGTGGGTCATTTGGAATTTGCTTCATTATTTTTTCTCTGAGCTCTGCAGAGTTGGCACCAATAACACTGTCTTGGGCTTTTATTGTGTACTTTCTCCCTGTTGCTGCTTCATGGACTTGATTATTGAATTCATCAACCATAGCGTTTTGAATAAATAAATGAGTTGCTTGTTGTTGACAGTTTTGTTCAGGAACTATTCTTTCTTTGATCTTCAAATATCATCCTTAGTATGCTTTCCTTCTCTTAATCTGTTTAAAATTTCTGCAAATTCTTTACTATCTCTTTGTCGCATAATTTCATCTAGTTCATGCATTCTAAAGTGTTTCTTCCATAAATTTGGAGTAAGAATACCATATTCTGAGTTATCAAAATCTTTGAATACGAGACTATCCATGACTGGTTTTAGTTGAAATAAATCACCAATTGCAATGATGCTTACACCACCAAAATCTTCCTTGCTACCTTTTATGTCTTTTAACCGATTATTTATTTGGACATTAAACATACTGTTTCCAACCATAGATACTTCATCAAGTAATATGAGTTTTAAACCTCCAAGTAGACACCTAATAGTATTTAATCTGTTAGAATCAAGAGGTTTGTAAATTTTTAGTGACTGACATGCAGGTACAGCAAGAGCACTGTGTATGGTATTGCCTTTGATGATAAATGCAGCTTTTCCTGTAGGTGCTAAAAGTAAGACTTTTACTTGATGAAAATCATCACCAGCTCTGGTGTTATAGTATTTCAATGCTGCTTGGTATATTGATTTTGTAAGATGTGATTTACCCACACCTGCTCCTCCACTTAGAAAAGAGTAAAATGGTTTATCACAGGTTTTAATTTGATGAAGTGAATGAAAGAAAAATTCCTTTTGTTTCTTATTTAATGTTTGTACCATTTCTCTGTATTCTTGATCAGGCAATTCATTTAGAATAAGTGGTTCATTATTTGATGATGCTGAAGGGATACCAAGATCATCTGACAAATCATAGTTTTCATTCAAGTCAGGATGTAAATTTTGAGTTCCCTCATCTTCATCTTGGCGTTCAATGTCTTGGGTAATTGGTGCAATTAAATCAAATTGATCTTCATTGTCATCAGGAGCTGCATTTAATTGTTCTTGGGCATTATTTAATTCTTCATAACAAACTGCATAAAGAGCCATTTGGTCTTGAATTGGTTCCTCCAATGCTAAGTAATGTTCTTTATAAGATGAATATTTACCAATTAAATCAGTGTCTTCATTTCGCCATGGTGTAAAAAGCATTATTAATTCCCGATAATGTTTCTCTGGGTAGGCTTCTTTGTTAAACCAAACACTTCTTATAATTCTGGCTTTTGTTCGCTTTTTTGGTTGACTTGTTTTGTTTAATTTTTTTGATTTAGAATTACATGTAAGTGATGTGACTGTATTAGTGTCATCACAAAGCTCATAATCATTGTTGTCATCATTATCTGATGTCTCTAATGGTAGGCCATCAATGTCCAATTTAGTAGATTTCTTGTGGTAAGGTTTAATGTCACATGAATCATACCATGCAGCCCAGTCTGCCAAAGTTACATTCTCAACAGTAACAGGACGTTCACTATACCTCTTTAGAAGACCGCCAAAGTGTATTTCTTCACATTCATCTGGCATCTTTTCAATTTCACTTAATGGTTTTAACAGTTGAACTCTTTCACTGGGTGGTGAGGTGGGTATGAAAACAACTTGTCTTGAGGATTTCCTCATTGGCAATTGCAGAACTATGTACACAGCTTCTTGAGCACTAATTTCAACACTGTTTAAAAATTTATTTCCTATGTCTCTCACTTGCTGCTTAATACTAGCATTTCCTTCTCTTGCTTCAGCACAAGCAGTACGTAGTAGTTCACTCATTCCCTTTTGGGCTTTAGATATATATGAAACAATATACATTGCACATGAATACACATCAAGAACAAACTGAATATCCATATTTGCTCTCCAGGCACTGAGACATGCAGGATTATAATTGTTTATTCTTAGCTCATTGGGATTTCTTTTCAAAAATATTGTGGGGCAGTTGAGGGATGATCGAATTGCCAGTAAATAGTCATTTTCAGAGATATTCAGATCAGTTAATAGCTGATCAAATGTGATATTTTCACCTTCTTTCATGTCATTTAGCTGCTGCTTTATGTTTTTCCACAAAACTTTTAGTTTCCTAATATCATTCTCAGATACATTGTCATCAAGGGGATAAAGTATTTTAGTTGACCTAATTGGTGGTTGAGGGTAATTAAATCGACATTCTTTTTTTGACTTTTTGCGACAAGTATGGGAGTGTCTGTGTGTTTGTCGGTTAACAAGATTAAGTAGCTCAGGCTCATCATTTGGTAAATGGCAACTAATGATTTTATCAATAAAAGATGTGACATCATCATCTTTATCAACTGCAAATACTGGGGCGTTTTCTAGCCATATTAGCATGTGAATATGAGGTGAACCTCTTTGCTGATACTCAACTCTGTAGAACCAGTCTTCAATTTTCAGTCCCAAAGGGGAAATACTGCTCATTAAAAATTCCTTCAAAAATGTATTAAACTGATAGTCAAAATGTCTTGCACAAGTTACTGGGTAACTTTGAATGAGTCTGCATTTTTCTTGCCAAGTTAATTCTTCCAGTTCATCATCAGTATAATCTTTGTGATCAACAAGTTGCCCTAATATTTTAAGGAGGTGTAACCACTTTGTTTCAGCTGAGGAAAAGCTACAGAACAAAGTTGCAGGACCCAATTGTCTTATCATTGCAAAAAGATCTTTTTTAGCTTTTTCAAAATATGGTGGTGATCCTCTTAGTGCTCTTAAGAATTTGAAGCCTTCATCAAAGTTAACAATTCTCTCTAAACTACCAGGTTGCTTTAATTGTCCAGCTGTTAAGCCTACATTATTTCTACGAGTCTTTCTCAATGCAATTTGACATTTCCCCAAAAGTATTTTCATTTGTAGCTTTTTAGTCTTGAAAAATATATTTTCAACACACATTGCTGCTCTTCTGTCTGATCTTCTTAATTCTGATTTGCAAATATCACTATAGAAAACTTTGACTGATCTTTCTTTATCTTCAGGCCTTTTTTGACCAAGAAATATTCCCGGGTAAGCTAGTTCTTCAGAATATTTATCTCTAAATATACTAAGTGGTCTGCTACCTTCCCCTGGTGCAATATTGTGAATTGTTTCTCGTTCATGATTCTCGAGGAAATCTGTAGCAGTCAACATGGTATCAGTTACACCAGCTGGTATTTCTGCTTCATCTTCACTCCAATCTTCATTTTGACATTTTTTATGATTTGGGTTAACATTTGAATCATGTCTACTTTCTGAATTATCTTTTTCCTGTGGTATAATCATCATTATTAAAGTCTAAAATATTTTGAAAGTTATTCTGCCAGTCCTTGTTAAAAATAATGCCTTGCTCTTGATAAAGAGCACTATTTGCAGTTAGCCAAGTTGCTGCCTGAAAAACTTTATGTGGTCTTACATTTAATGACCATGCAGAATGTTTATATCGCATTCGTCTTTTAAACTGAACTTTGATTGTCCCAGTCTCATGTGGTAGTCTCGGCAAGGTATTTACAGTATTGACAACATCAGCAGGCACATTAACAACATTGCCATTTATTTTAAATTGTTTGCCTCTTGGAGCTTGCATAAGCTTTTGAAAGGCTATTCTTGGTGCAACAAGTCTCCACTCTTAATTCATTTTAAATCAAATAACTCGGATGGCTTTTCTGGAAATAACATTCCATTTTTCACAGCAAAAGATGGTATTTTATTCTTTTTTAAATATTTTTCACATGTTCGACAAATCCATTCGATGTTGTCAACACTCAATTTATTGAATAAGTACTGCACCATATCGGGATTTGATATTCTCAGTTTTTCAGCAGTATTGACACTGTGCCTGTACCATAACTGATCACAACATGTGCAAACATGTAATGGGCCTTTTGAGACAGCTATGTGAAACTTGTGGACAAGATCTGAAATCATAGTAGCATCATTTGTATTTGAGCATTTTGCTCTCATTTTCTTATTATACAATTGCTTTGTTAAAAGGTGCTTTTCCTTGTGCTTAGCGGTTTCATTCTCCTGTGCTTTCTTATTATACTCTTGCTTTTGTAAAAGGCGCTTTTCCTTGTGCTTAGCGGTTTCATTCTCCTGTGCTTTCTTATTATACTCTTGCTTTTGTAAAAGGCGCTTTTCCTTGTGCGTAGCAGTTTCATTCTCCTGCACTTTCTTATTATACACTTGCTGTTGTAAAAGGCGCTTTTCCTTGTGCTTAGCAGTTTCATTCTCCTGCACTTTCTTCTTATACACTTGCTTTTGTAAAAGGTGCTTTTCCTTGTGCTCAACAGTTTCAGACTCTTTCATTTTCTTATTATTCATTTGCTGCACTAAAAGACGCTTTTCCTTGTGCTCAGCAGTTTCATTCTCTTTCATTTTCTTATTATACACTTGCTTTGCTGTAAGTCTATTTTTTTTGCACTCTGGAGATTCATTTTTCTTCATTTGTCGACGATTAGCAAGTCTTTCCTCTCGGCTTGATTCGGTTTCATTTGTTTTCCTTTTTAAATAGTTTATTCGTTGAGCTTTTAGTCTTTTTTCTCTGTTTTTTTCATCTTCGTTAACTATTTTTTTCTCATTTTGAGCTCTTTTCCTTTTCCTTTCTAATGCTCGTTCTTCATCTACTCCCTTTCCTTTTGGGATGTTTTTAGTTTGTTTATTTTGATTACCAGTAGCTGCAGAGATGTCTGTGTTGTTTTGTCTAGGAATACATTCCTCAACATTTTGACTTATAGAGGCAACATTAACTGAGACACCCTTTATCTCAAAAGGCATAGACCGTCCACAATATGTACTCTTTTGACAAAAAGTCACTAGATTTTCAAGACTCTCAACAGTAAGCAACACAGCGGTGCCAGAAGAATGTCGCCTTCCATACAAGTCTCTTGAATGAGAATCAAATACCTTATAACATTGTCCTGTAATTTTAAACACTGCAACTGTGCTGCAATCAATAGTTAACAAACAACATTCATAATTTATTTCAACTCCATAAAATAACTCATTGAAGGCATTTTTAAGGGTAACATAAGGTCCATTATTATTTCTCATGTACATTTCACCAGTCAATGACTCACTATAAGTTAAAATATATGTTTTATCACTTATTGATACCATGCCAGGTACATCGGTTAACAATAACAAATCTTTTTTAACAGAACCCTTAATACAGCTGTACAAAGAATTACCATGTAACAAAATATTATTTAAAACAGAAGAATCCCAATTAAAAATATATTTAATGTTTTTAAAAACAATAGCAGTCAATGACATTGCTACACACTGTTTACCCGCATTGTCACCAAATTTAGCTTGATTTCCTTGACTAAAATCAGCACAGACAGTGTTGTTTGGATTTACAATTTCGAAAATGCTGGGAGTGGGGCCTGGATTTTCTTCAACATCGTTCGAGAGTCTCAAAAGCAATGGTACATGTACATTGTAGCACAACATTTCAAATGACAACATAATCACCAAAAACACATATAAATGAAATAACACCAACATTTTATTCAAATATCGCCCTCTCAAAAAAGGACTTGCATTAATATTTTTACTCGTCTTATTCATGTTGACACTGTAGCACCCGATTCTTGCTCGATATTGTTCTAACGTGTCACCCATTTCAAATATTTATTGCTTGGTTAACACACAAACAAGTGCTTGAAAAAGAATATTCCGTAGAGTTTCTATTTGTTTAGAAGCGCGCTGGCTTCACTTAATTCAGTTTGTTTACGAGCACTTGTCAGCAAAGACGGTGGCTTCGTAGAGTAGTTTTGATACTGATTTTGTATTGATTTGATTCTAATTTTACTCTGGTTTGACTCGGATTTGACTCTGGTTTGACTCTGATTTGATACAGTATTGAGTTTGATTTGAGTTTGATTTGAGTTTGATTTGAGTTTGATTTGAGTTTGATTTGAGTTTGATTTGAGATTGATTTGAGATTGATTTGAGATTGATTTGAGATTGATTTGAGATTGATTTGAGATTGATTTGAGTTAGTATCAGCGCGAAGTGTCGACGCCGAGACTAATGTCTGCTGGTGGTTAGTGAACCGCACAGCAGATAGACCTGAAAAGAAAAGTAAAAATAGCTCAATATACAAAGTATTATCTGTATTCTTAGTGTCGACGATAGACTGCTTCGTAAATGATCGAAAGAAACTGCTTACCTTGCAAATAAACCACAGAAACCTTATCAAAAGATAAGATTTTTCGATATTTTCCACCGTAGTTTGCACAAGACACGAGGAATTGAGGAATGCTTCGATGATGGCGACGACATTTTCCGATGAATTCCGAATGAGTATCTGAGTTGCGCAGTTGTAATTTCGATGTTGAACCCCTAAATACCTCCCTACCTAGCCACCTCAACGCCGTGACTATATGGGTACCGCTGACCGCGGTACCCACAAAAATTGTCGGAATTTCTCTAGATATACAAATGCTACAAGTGTGAAACGTTTCAATAATCAAGACCACCTCTAGAGCTATGCAACGAACAAAAGCAAAAAATGCAATTTCTCATGATTTAGATTATTGAGCAACCTTACTGCCACCTCAGAACACAAAACAACATTCAAAATCACGAGGAAAGAACCAAATGCCATATAATAAATTATCTTATTATTACAAAAACTTCAGGCAAATACTTTCACGTGCAGAACTTACACTCGGTTAATAAGAATAATCGGTATTTTCATTTTTTATTGAAGATCCTAAAAAACGATAAACAAATCGCAGTTCTTAAGATGACCATAGCGAAAAACAAGAAAATCATTTCTCATCTCTCGAGTGAATTAACGAAATTCAAACAAGGTACGTATCTGGTGGTAACGAGGTAAATATGAAATTGTAAGCAACGTTTATTATATACATGACAAAATTACTGGACTCTAATTGGCTGAGAGGAGTGCAATAAAATAATTTATTATATGACTATTTTCGTGAGCGGTCCTGAACGTGAAATCCTGCAATTTGATTGGTTCCTGAACGGTCTGGAACTTGCCGTTCCGGACCGCTAGCTAAGAGCGAAAACAAAGTTTCATCACAGCGAAAACAAAGTTCTTTTTATTGTTCAACCAATTAAAAAATGGAATCCAGTTAAATTTCTTAAAGGAAGCCAAATATAGGTTTAAAAAGCCAGATAAATGGGGTTGTTGTTTATAAAAGTTGCATGTTTGATGCATATTTCAAAATAATAAAATACATGTTTTTTTTCCGTTTTCTGCACTATAAAAACGTCGGGCCAATATTTCACTAGTACAGACCTCACGCTAGGTCAATATGTAGTAATTATTGCACTCGAGTGCAATAAATGAAAAGAGAGAATACACAGCTGGGAACAGGTTTAACAATAAAATTTAAAACGGTGACCTATTCTGAAATGGAAAGTTTTCACTTTTCCAACGACTTGTGGTACACTATGAATTAAAAATTCCATGTAAATATTTGGAAATGAGTACATAGACCACCAAGAGTAGTGAAAAGGTTTAATGAAATTAAGACATTTTCATCAACTAATTTGATAATCAACTAAATTAACAAGACATTTTTCTGAAAGACTTGGAAGAAGATGAGGCGTACGTGTCGTAATTTTGTCATGCATATAATAAATGAGTAACCATATATATGATTTTGCTCGTGCAATTAAGGATCCACACTACTCGTGATATTTGAAAATTGTTACAAATTGCACTCGCCTAACGGCTCGTGCAATTTTGGCACAATTTTCAAATATCACTAGTGGTGTAAATCCTTAATTGCTCTCGCTATCATACGATTACCTATACTTATTTAATTATCTTGATACATTAAAATGCGTTTATTTGAGTATATACTTTTTAACACTGCGTATGTCCAGTACTACATTCTCAATTATCGGACAACGTTCAGTACGAAAGCAAGAATCATCACCAAGGACGAGGTTTCTGTTATCTGCCGAAGCCGAAGGCTGCGTTTCTGGCTGCCATGTTTATATTGTCGGGCGACCTTCGAAAATAACTATGAACGTGTTTCAAAATCACATGTGATCACATGTGAAGTACAAAGCGACATTGACGATCAAGCTATTGTCCTTCGGTTTTCGCGATTTACCAACGGACGTATAATCGTAATGATCTTGTGGTTACCACACATGTCTATGGTCGTGGCTAGATGGTCTCGCAGTTGAGGTGACTATGAGGTACTAATTCTGAGTCGTCTTCTGGACGATCCTTTTATTAGTATTAAGGTGGTTAGAAAACCATTAATTAGGCGGGGAGTTAGGATCTAAGTTGTTTTAGGGTTAGCAGTTCCATGATGTGTTTCATCATACAGGCATGTCTGATAGTATGATAGCAGTATACAATCTTTCATTTCGTCCAACCTCTCGCGGATCCTAAAAAAAGTCCAGAAGACGACTCTGACCTAGTACCTCACGGTCACCTCAACTGCGAGTATTCTATCTATTTACGACCCATGTCTATGAGCTTGGAGATACAGGTTCAAATTCTGGTAGAACCACCGCTCAAGGTCTTAAAAATAATTGATAACGACCTTAAATCGTAGGCCCTCGAAATCCCTATCATGAATTGGGCTTCTAGGGCGAAAGAGCGATAAATATAATTAACTTCTCATAACTTATGATCCACTGCACAAACTGGTTGAGCTTATAAGTATTTTCTTTTCAACTTAGAATTATCAACGTCCTCATGTGAAGAAATACTACAGATAAACAGGTAAAAATAAAGGCAAAAAATAATGGAATAGATAAAATGAAAATCCAGTCGGAATATTGTAGTTTCGCGCTACGAAAATGCTGGTAAGACATTTCAAAAGTTGAATAAACTTAAAAACAGCTGGCTCTTGAGTAGCCGTTTTGAATATGACCGTCACTTCATGTCCTGGTATAAGTGTTGTATATATATTCTTAAAGCTAATTTAATGAATGCTGATAACCCCAGCAAGCTATGGGTTAGTATCAAAAAGTTTCTCCCGAGGAAGAATAAGGTGGCGTTCAGGAAGTTAAATTCAACGATATCACCAATAGCGATAATCTGGGAATAGCTAATGGTCTCAACAAGTTCTTCACCAATAGCGATAATCTGGGAATAGCTAATGGCTCAACAAGTTCTTTACATATAGGTTGTAATACGCGAATAAGCAACTTTTCTCATCAATCCCTCAAATCAACATTTTGTAGTATTACATCATCCACTCGTCCTCAATTTCCATATTTTGAGTTTATGGATATCCTAGTGAATATTGTGCAGAAAGAATTGGCCTCACTACGTATTAAGAAATCATCTGGTATGAAGGGCATCCACTCTCGTAAGCTGAAAGATGGTGTGGACGTTATAGCATCTCCTCTTATACACATATTAAATTTATCTCTCCAAACAAGTCAAATACCAAGTATCTGGAAATCTGCATTAGTTACTCCAGTACACAAAAAAGGATCGTTGTCTGACCCTGATAATTTTCTAACGATTTCTGTCGTTCTTGTCGTCGAACGCACAGTTCATAAACAGTTTTACAAATATCTTATTGACAACAGTTTGCTCTCATCGATCCAATCAGGTTTTAGACCTGGATACTCTACCTCAACTGCACTTCTGGATGTCTCAGATTTTATCCTAAGTGAAATATTGAGAGTGCGAAACTTGTTGGAGGTATATTTCTTGATCTAAGCAAAGCGTTCGATACGATAAATCACACCTTTTGAGGCGTAAACTTTATGATATTGGTGTCAGATCTAGGGCTGGCATTTAGCTGGTTTGACAATTATTTAAGCAACAGAACCCAGATGTTCACTGTTAATGGTGTCATATCAAATTCTATAGAACTCTCTTCAGGTGTACCACAGGGTTCTGTTTTAGGACCATTACTATTCATAATATTTATTAATGACCTCCCTTATAGCATTCAACAACAACTCTGTAAAATTGTTGTATATGCAGACGACACAGCTATCTTTTATGCTCATAAAGACAGCAAAAATATTGAAACAGTATTACAAATTGAACTTAACAAACTTAACATTTGGTTTGAAAACAATAATTTAATTTTTAACTTTTCAAAATCTAAGTTTTACAGATAAGGGAACGTATCTCTTTAAAACTCCTGTTATTACTCGGACCTCCCCCCCCCTGGGGGGAGAGCACGAGTCTTAAAAAGGGCTCTGTTTATTTTTATTACTCGGGCCTCCCCCCCCTGGGGGGAGAGCACGAGTCTTAAAAAGGGCTCTGTTTATTATTATTTTTATTATTTTTATTATTATTATTTTGTCGTCGTCGCGAAATGGCAATTATTGCATCATTGTTGACTAAATTTGTAGACTAGTGAGCGAGACTATGAATGTGGGATTACTACACATGCGCAGTCAAGTGATCCCAAAACATTTTTGTCGTCGTACCCAGGCTTTTCACCAACACTGCATATATTCATGCGCCATTGTGATTTATTTACTCATCTGATCCAGTGATCTGTCACCTTTCTTCGAGTGCTCTTCACTGAAAATCTTTGATGTGGCTGGCTGGCAAGTATCTTGATCTTATTTATATACGCTCACAATCCCGATCGCTTTCGAAACGGGTTGGTCTACGATTTCGAGAACCTGTACTCGATCAAATTATCTGTTTCCATACGCTTTTTGTCTACTAAATATTTATTAATTTAATATGAGACTCAACATATGAATGCTGTATGGAAATATGTTAATTGTTCTGAGGTAACTGTAATATTTTTATAAGCTTTGTTGCCTGTATTGTTTATTGTTATGTTATACAAAATAAAGTTGATGCTTATGTTTAGTTGCTATCGAATTTTACCCTGTTTCACTTGATATTTTACCTGTAAACTTAAATGGAGCTCCAAAATGTTCTACATGTATTATTATACACAAATGCTTACAAATGAACACACAGTATATAAATCTCTGACACCCATACCAACTATCAAGATCAAGGAGTAAAGAGTTTGTTGTTGTTTGACCTTGCTACTGCCAGCTAAATGGTTTGATTTACTGCCATGAAAAATATTAACTGATTTAATGCTTGCTCAAACTGAACCTGTTTGTCGGACGTTATTACATGAGCACAGGCCGGCTCGCTTGCCAGGCTTACCCTGTTGACTAGAACTGGATTAGGTCAGCAAACAGGATGGCTCATTTGGTGGGGCATACTTCTCAGTAAGCCAGCTTGGATACTGAGTCAACTCACCTTCATATAATCAAAGCTGTTGGCCAACACTATGTTATGGGTTTGCAATGATGGAAAATGTAACCACCCCTGCACTGACAGCTGTATTACATGTACCATTGTACTTGTGTATATTGAATTAAAATCACTGAATTTGCCTACAATGTCTTTCAACAAGCCACAACCTCAAGTAGCCCGAGTTAACGCCTAGCGGGCGTCTTGTTACTCGGGCCTCCCCCCCCTGGGGGGAGAGCACGAGTCTTAAAAAGGGCTCTGTTTATTTTGTCGTCGTCGCGAAATGGCAATTATTGCATCATTGTTGACTAAATTTGTAGACTAGTGAGCGAGACTATGAATGTGGGATTACTACACATGCGCAGTGAAGTGATCCCAAAAATTTTTTTGTCCTCGTACCCAGGCTTTTCACCTTTGCGAAACTGAAAACACTGCATATATGCGCCATTGTGCTTTATTTACTCATCTGATCCAGTGATCTGATCACCTTTCTTCGAGTGCTCTTCACTGAAAATCTTTGATGTGGCTGGCAACTGGCAAGTATCTTGATCTTATATATATACGCTCACAATCCCGATCGCTTTCGAAACGGGTTGGTCTACGATTTCGAGAACCTGTACTCGATCAAATTATCTCATGTTTCCATACGCTTTTTGTCTTCTAAATGTTTAATAATTTATTATGAGACTCAACATATGAATGCTGCATGGAAATATGTTAATTGTTCTGAGGTAACTGTAATATTTTTATAAGCTTTGTTGCCTGTATTGTTTATTGTTATGTTTATACAAAATAAAGTTGATGCTACAGTTTATTGTTTCATATATTATACCGCTACAGTTTATTGTTTCATATATACCAAGTACTATGTTTAGTTGCTATTGAATTTTACCCTGTTTCACTTGATATTTTACCTGTAAGCTTAAATGGGGCTCCAAAATTGTTCTGGGTTATCAGTAAGTTTGTATCGATTGTTTATATATGTATTATAATATACACAAATGCTTACAAATGAACACACAGTATATAAATCTCTGACACCCAAATTACCAACTATCAAGGTCAAGGAGTAAAGAGTTTGTTGTTGTTTGCTGGTTTACCAGTGACGGGTCTGAATTTTGGCCTTGACTACATGGAAAGCGAGTTGGCTCGCTAACCGAAACAGTAACATAGTTACAGTAACTATGCAGTAATCTGTCTTTATATTACAATTAGCTGGCCGGCCTACTGGACTAGTCACTAGTATGTATATAAAGCCTCTCAAATAATAAATATGCTAAAATTATGAATATTTTTACAGGCTCAAAATGTTAATATAACTTCAAAGAAATAATGATTTTGAATTACATTTCTTTAAACTGTTTTATAATAGCTTATGACACCTTGCTACTGCCAGCTAAATGGTTTGATTTACTGCTATGCCTTATACACTGAGAAAAAGATTAACTGATTTAATGCTTGCTCAAACTGAACCGGTTTGCAGGACTGAGCATATGAATTGTTATTACATGAGCACTGGCCGGCTCGCTTGCCAGGCTGACCCTATTGGCTAGAACTGGATTAGGTCAGCAAACAGGGTGGCTCATTTGGCGGGGCAGACTTCCACTCAGTAAGCCAGCTTGGATACTGAGACAACTCACCTTCATATAATCAAAGCCGTTGGCCAACACTGTGTTATGGGTTTGCAACCACCCCTGCACCTACAACTATAGAGTTGTGTATATTGAATTCAAATCACTGAATTTGCCTACAATGTCTTTCAACAAGCCACTAATTCAAGAGCCCGAGTTAACGCCTAGCGGGCGTCTTGTTACTCGGGCCTCCCCCCCCTGGGGGGAGAGCACGAGTCTTAGAAAGGGCTCTGTTTATTTTTATTTTTATTATTTTTATTTTGGCAATGTCGCGAAATGGCAATTATTGCATCATTGTTGACTAAATTAATAGACTAGTGAGCGAGACTATGAATGTGGGATTACTACACATGCGCAGTTAACGGATCCCAAAAATGTTTTGCCCCCCCGCATCCCGATCAACCTCGTACCCAGGCTTTTCACCTTTGCGAAACTGAAAACACTGCATATGTGCGCCATTGTGCTTTATTTACTCATCTGATCCAGTGATCTGATCACCTTTCTTCGAGTGCTCTTCACTGAAAATCTTTGATGTGGCTGGCAACTGGCAAGTATCTTGATCTTATATATATATACGCTCACAATCCCGATCGCTTTCGAAACGGGTTGGTCTACGATTTCGAGAACCTGTACTCGATCAAATTATCTGTTTCCATACGCTTTTTGTCTACTAAATGTTTAATAATTTATTACGAGACTCAACATATGAATGCTGCATGGAAATATGTTAATTGTTCTGAGGTAACTGTAATATTTTTATAAGCTTTGTTGCCTGTATTGTTTATTGTTATGTTATACAAAATAAAGTTGATGCTACAGTTTATTGTTTCATATATTATCACGCTACAGTTTATTGTTTCATATATACCAAGTACTATGTTTAGTTGCTATCGAATTTTACCCTGTTTCACTTGATATTTTACCTGTAAGCTTAAATGGGGCTCCAAAATGTTCTGGGTTATCAGTAAGTTTGTATCGATTGTTTATATATGTATTATAATATACACAAATGCTTACAAATGAACACACAGTATATAAATCTCTGACACCCAAATTACCAACTATCAAGGTCAAGGAGTAAAGAGTTAGTTGTTGTTTGCTGGTTTACCAGTGACGGGTCTGAATTTTGGCCTTGACTACATGGAAAGCGAGTTGGCTCGCTAATCGAAACAGTAACATAGTTAACTATGCAGTAATCTGTCTTTATATTACAATTAGGTGGCCGGCCTACTGGACTAGTCACTAGTATGTATATAAAGCCTCTCAAATAATAAATATGCTAAAATTATGAAAATTTTTACTGGCTCAAAATGTTAATATAACTTCAAAGAAATAATGATTTTGAATTACATTTCTTTAAACTGTTTTATAATAGCTTATGACACCTTGCTACTGCCAGCTAAATGGTTTGATTTACTGCTATGCCTTATACACTGAGAAAAAGATTAACTGATTTAATGCTTGCTCAAACTGAACCGGTTTGCCGGACTGAGCATATGAATTGTTATTACATGAGCACTGGCCGGCTCGCTTGCCAGACTGACCCTGATGGCTAGAACTGGATTAGGTCAGCAAACAGGGTGGCTCATTTGGTGGGGCAGACTTCCGCTCAGTAAGCCAGCTTGGATACTGAGCCAACTCACCTTCATATAATCAAAGCCGTTGGCCAACACTGTGTTATGGGTTTGCAACCACCCCTGCACTGACAGCTGTATCATTACAATATGTACCATTGTACCTACAACTATAGATTTGTGTATATTGAATTCAAATCACTGAATTTGCCTACAATGTCTTTCAACAAGCCACTAATTCAAGAGCCCGAGTTAACGCCTAGCGGGCGTCTTGTTACTCGGGCCTCCCCCCCCTGGGGGGAGAGCACGAGTCTTAAAAAGGGCTCTGTTTATTATTTTGGCAATGTCGCGAAATGGCAATTATTGCATCATTGTTGACTAAATTAGTAGACTAGTGAGCGAGACTATGAATGTGGGATTACTACACATGCGCAGTGCTAATTATTCCATCACCCGATCAACCTCGTACCCAGGCTTTTCACCTTTGCGAAACTGAAAACACTGCATATATTCATGCGCCATTGTAATTTATTTACTCATCTGATCACCTTTCTTCGAGTGCTCTTCACTGAAAATCTTTGATGTGGCTGGCAAGTATCTTGATCTTATATACGCTCACAATCCCGATCGCTTTCGAAATGGGTTGGTCTACGATTTCGAGAAATATCAGACTCAACATATGAATGCTGTATGGAAATATGTCAACTGTTCTGAGGTATTAACAGTAATATTTTTATATGGCAAAGACTGCCAATAATTTAGTGACGAGATACTGACGTTTCGAGCGCAGCCCTTCATGCTTTGTTGCCTGTATTGTTTATTGTTATGTTATAGAAAATAAAATCGATGCTACAGTTTATTGTTTCATATATTATTTTCGAATTTTCCCTGTTTCATTTGATGCTTTTACCTGTAAGCTTAAATGGTGCTCCAAAATGTTGTTATCAGTAAGTTTGTACCGATTGTTCATATTATTATATGATATATAAATCTCTGACACCCATACCAACTATCAAGATCAAGGAGTAAAGAGTTTGTTATTGTTTGCTGGTTATCAATTCATCTATGATGAGTGATGACTATGCAATGTTGCCATTGAATAACCTTGTTTCACTTGATATTTTACCTGTAAGCTTAAAATGGAGCTCCAAAATGTTCTGGGTTATCAGTAAGTTTGTATCGATTGTTCATATTATTATATGCGAATGCTTACAAATGAACACACAGTATATAAATATCTGACACCCATGGAAAGCGAGTTGGCTCGCTAACCGAGACAGTAACATAGTTAACAATGCAGTAATCTGTCTTTATATTACAATTAGCTAGCTGGCCGGCCCACTGGAGTAGTCACTAGTATGTATAAAGCCTCTCAAATAATAAATATGCTAAAATTATGAATATGTTTACTGGCTCAAAATGTTATATAACTTCAAAGAAATAATGATTTTGAATTACATTTCTTTAAACTGTTTATAATAGCTTATGACACCTTGCTACTGCCAGCTAAATGGTTTGATTTACTGCTATGCCTTATACACTGAGAAAAAGATTAACTGATTTAATGCTTGCTCAAACTGAACCTGTTTGCCGGACTGACCATATGAATTGTTATTACATGAGCACAGGCCGGCTTGCTTGCCAGGCTGACCCTGTTGGCTAGAACTGGATTAGGTCAGCAAACAGGATGGCTCATTTCGTGGGGCAGACTTCTCAGTAAGCCAGCTTGTATACTGAGCCAACTCACCATCATATAATCAAAGCCGTTGGCCAACACTATGTTATGGGTTTGCAATGATGGAAAATTTAACCACCCCTGCACTGACAGGTGTATCAATATCATTACATGTAACATTGTACCTACAAATATAGACCTTAGTCAAAAATCGCCCTGGAATTAGTATTCTTTTATATGCATATAAATTGACCCTAAAACTCATTTTCATGTGACAAAATTGAAAAGGATTCTTACTTTAAAACTAGGTCATAAGGGCCAATTTATATGCATATAAAAGAATACTAATTCGGCAGCCATTTTTGAATAAGGTCTATAGATTTGTGTATATTGAATTCAAATCGCTGAATTTGCCTACAATGTCTTTCAACAAGCCACTAACTCAAGTAGCCCGAGTTAACGCCTAGCGGGCGTCTTGTTATTATTATTTTGTCGTCGTCGCGAAATGGCAATTATTGCATCATTGTTGACTAAATTTGTAGACTAGTGAGCGAGACTATGAATGTGGGATTACTACACATGCGCAGTGAAGTGATCCCAAAAAAATGTTGTCCTCGTACCCAGGCTTTTCACCTTTGCGAAACTGAAAACACTGCATATATGCGCCATTGTGCTTTATTTACTCATCTGAATGTCTGATCCAGTGATCTGATCACCTTTCTTCGAGTGCTCTTCACTGAAAATCTTTGATGTGGCTGGCAACTGGCAAGTATCTTGATCTTATATATATACGCTCACAATCCCGATCGCTTTCGAAACGGGTTGGTCTACGATTTCGAGAACCTGTACTCGATCAGTGCTTTTTGTCTGCTAAATGTTTGACTCAATATATGAATGCTGTATGGAAATATGTTAATTGTTCTGAGGTAACTGTAATATTTTTATAAGCTTTGTTCGCTGTATTGTTTATTGTTATGTTATACAAAATAAAGTTGATGCTATGAGCCTATGTTAATGTTTAGTAATTGGTTGCTATTGAATTTTTTACCCTTTTTCACTTGATATTTTACCTGTAAGCTTAAATGGAGCTCCAAAATGTTCTGGGTTATCAGTAAATTTGTATCGATTGTTCATACATGTATTATTATACACAAATGCTTACAAATGAACACACAGTATATAAATCTGTGACACCCATACCAACTATCAAGATCGAGGAGTAAAGAGTTTGTTGTTGTTTGCTAGTTTACTACCAGTGACGGGTCTGAATTTTGGCCTTGACTACATGGAAAGCGAGTTGGCTCGCTAACCGAAACAGTAACATAGTTAACTATGCAGTAATCTGTCTTTATATTGCAATTAGATTTAGCTAGCTGGCCGGCCCACTGGACTAATCACTAGTATGTATAAAGCCTCTCAAATAATAAATATGCTAAAATTATAAATATGTTTACTGGCTCAAAATGTTAATATAACTTCAAAGAAATAATGATTTTGAATTACATTTCTTTAAACTAGCTTATGACACCTTGCTACTGCCAGCTAAATGGTTTGATTTACTGCTATGCCTTATACACTGAGAACAAGATTAACTGATTTAATGATTGCTCAAACTGAACCTGTTTGCCGGACTGACCACATGAATTATTATTACATGAGCACAGGCCGGCTTGCTTGCCAGGCTGACCCTGTTGACTAGAACTAGATTAGGTCAGCAAACAGGATGGCTCATTTGGTGGAGCAGACTTCTCAGTAAGCCTGCTTGGATACTGAGTCAACTCACCTTCATATAATCAATAAATCAAAGCTGTTGGCCAACACTATGTTATGGGTTTGCAACAACTATAGATTTGTGTATATTGAATTCAAATCACTGAATTTGCCTACAATGTCTTTCAACAAGCCACAACCTCAAGTAGCCCGAGTTAACGCCTAGCGGGCGTCTTGTTTACTTATAAGATATAGTTAATGGTCTTGCACCATTATACTTAAAAACCCTTGTTACTAGATTCAATCCAGTTCGCAACTGGGACTTCTTACGGTCCTCAACTGCAACCTAAGCTGCCCCAGATATTGGAACGCTCTTCCTGCTAACAATATAAATTCAGAGTCAATTACTATACATATAGTTTCAGAGTCAGTTAGTACTATATATATTATACAGTGGCGGATTAAGCATCCCCCCCCCGAAAATCGTCGATCGATCGGTGTCATTTGATTTTCATGCGAGCTTTCAAGCATTTGGGAATGGGAAATTGAAAACTACTATCGAAGATCGCCGCAGTCGAGCGCATGAAATTCAAAATAAGATAAAAAATACGAGAAAAATTATAACTTTAATTTTAAGCGTAAAATGAACATTAGACCCCAAAACGTGTTATAAAAAGAATGCCATCATCTGGGATGGGATTTCCTTTGTTTTCGGCTCATGAATTATTAATGAGTTTGAGATATGTAAGTATTGTTTAGCTGACAGGACCTTGTGTTGTATCACATGTGAACGAATAGTTCAGTAGCAAATACCAAGTTGAATAAAATCTAGAATTTAAAAAAATTTAAAAAAATTTAAAATAATAAAAATATTTAAAATAATTTAAAATAATAAAAAAATTTTAAAAAATTAAAAAAAATAATAAAATCTAGAATTAAAATCTAGAATTTTCTGTAACCCCGTTTGTCCAATCTATAGTGAGTTCGATTGTGGGAATTCTACACAGCAATTTAATGAATTTCAAATATGTTTGTTTTTCTACACTCCTGCATACTTTTATACCAAAGGTTGCAAAATAGTTATGTCCGTTTCCATGAAACTGCCAATGTTTTATCTGATTCTCTATACACGAAATTTTTTCTCGAAAACGTTGTTTTTAAAATTTGATGATGATTTATTTTGAGTCGATGATGCAGGATAAGGTTACCCTATTTATCCGAGCCAGAGTCTCATGTTTTAAGCGTTCGACTATTCATTTTATCACTCTTAGGTGAACGGAAAACCCAACTAATAAGGATTCCGAGGTCCTACGATGTAAGGTCGTTTTCCGAGAAGACCCGAAAGTATAACCATTTGCTGGTGTTGTTGCAAAAAAATGACAAACAAAATAAATACGTGAAAAAATGGAGCTTTTTCTATATATATTTATGCAATAAATGCAGTTAACGGCGAGCTTTCCGTGTTGTATGACGTAAGCCCACGGGGACTGGGCCTAGTAACTCTTTGTGATAGATCACGTGATCAGAGGTCTATATAAGACTGGTCAACACGAGGCCAAGCATTGTTCAACAGTTCACTAGTACCACTCGAACATGTCCAGGTCTACCCGAAACAGTCAGGCAGGGAGATAGCGGCGGCGAATGAAGAAGGATACGAAGAAATAGCTGATGAATACACGGGTAACGCAAACTGCGGTTCTGCAGGCGAAGGTGGAACAAAAGTAGGTAGGAAGGCCGGAGCCTGAGAAATAGGCATACCTGTAGACGTGTTGAATAGTGTAATGGTAAAGAGCCACCTAGCTCCGTGACGATTTTGACAGGCCAGTTTATCGATCTTCCGATTCTTATTCAAGAATCAACTGACGAAGAACCGACAACATGCACCTTGCTAGATGGTCAGTTGGTCATAAACCCGGGGCCTCGGAAAACCAGGCAAATTACTGATATTTTAAGCTGGGTACAAGCCTTCTCCATCTACGGGAGTATTTTTTGCGCCCACCATACCCACCGAGCTCGCGACCTCTGCTTGTATCAGCTCTTCATTGTCGGGCCAATTACGATAAAGCGTTTCGTCGGGACGCGGCGGCTCGAAATATAACGGACTGATCGAAAATGAACGTAGAACTGGGGTCGAATTTACACAGCCTCGTAGATCCTCGGTGGAAGCAAGAGGTTTTCCCTCCTCACAATTCGTTTGTCGTTCGTGGAATAGAGGTCGTTGCTCGTGTACGACTGCCGTTTGTCGGTATCGCCATACCTTTTCATGGGCAAGAGAACGCCCAGCAGGCAAACGCTACTAATGACAGCTCCAATCAAGTTTCTTGTCTTGGATAACTTTATAATATACTCTGACTTGACTATATTATAATCTCATATGCTCGCGCTGTAGGAATATTTATTTGTGCGAAACGCATCAAATTTTGTTATTAAGGTTTACACTGTTGTCTCTGGGGCCCCTGGGCGTTTATACAATCATGCTTTTGTGTTGCTGCCTCATCGTTCACCTTTGGCTTCCCCGAACCTCGCGCTATACAACTGTTTGTATGTCTGTAAATTCATGATTATTTTAAATTATCCCGCGTAAACTCACGGGTCGGAGTTAATTCTCCACCTTCCGTTTCATAATCCACAGCAAATATATTTCGTTGGATATCGTAATATATATCGTCACCTACTGATAAAATATTATATTCCATATATGTATTTTATGGCCCGGTGCTGGTAGTTCGTCTTGAACGTTTACAACTTAAAATCAACTAGCATGTGCCATGTAGAAAGAAAAATAATAAATAAATTAAATATAACATACACTGATACAGAACAAACAAGTTGGTCTTGTTCCTTTGTTTGCCAATGAGAACCAAGAGAAGCATTTCTTTGGCGCCACGCGTCTGGGTCAGTTACTGGCTTGACGGTATAAAACAACTGGTAAACAACGTACGCGTACCTAGCCATATTGACTATGATCTAGCTAATGCTATAGTCGAGTGCATCGCCTGACAATATTAACGGCATCTTTCGGATGAAACAACGACGACCTGCACCCTGGTCCCTAGGCCGATTTTACTATTCAAGCCAAGGGTCTCTCGCGATCCGCGAAATGATTCTAAATGCGTTTTTTAGACGAAGCAATTACCTTCGAGGCCTCGTTCGAGGCTATACATAAAATCTGGGTAGAAAGCAATATCTCTGCCTGTATAGTGCCAGCACGGATTTCTATACCTCCGATTTATATACGACCCATCCGGCTTCGCATGGAAAAAATAAATAAATAAAACCACTTTCGGTATGGGAGACCTCTGCTAACCAACATTTGTACACGAAACAACAGGCTACACATAGACAATAGTATTAAACACTTTCGGGTGGAGAGCGAAAGTCTTCAGGCGTCTATATAGTTCGAACGAGGAACTGCATTTGTACACGAAAAAACAGGCTATACGTGGCCAATGTTTGCTATCCTAAGTATAAAACACTTTCGGGTCAAGAGCGAAAGTCTTAGTCAGGCGTCTATATAGTTCGAACGAGGAACTATGCATTTGTACACGAAAAAACAGGCTATGGCCAATGTTTGCTATCCTAAGTGTAAAACACTTTCGGGTCGAGAGCGAAAGTCTTCAGGCGTCTATATAGTTCGAACGAGGAACTATGCATTTGTACACGAAAAAACAGGCTATACGTGGCCAATGTTTGCTATCCTAAGTGTAAAACACTTTCGGGTGGAGAGCGAAAGTCTTCAGGCGTCTATATAGTTCGAACGAGGAACTATGCATTTGTACACGAAAAAACAGGCTACACATGTGGCCAATGTTTGCTATCCTAAGTGTAAAACACTTTCGGGTGGAGAGCGAAAGTCTTCAGGCGTCTATATAGTTCGAACGAGGAACTATGCATTTGTACACGAAAAAACAGGCTACACATGTGGCCAATGTTTGCTATCCTAAGTGTAAAACACATTCGGGTGGAGAGCGAAAGTCTTCAGGCGTCTATATAGTTCGAACGAGGAACTATGCATTTGTACACGAAAAAACAGGCTACACATGGCCAATGTTTGCTTTCGGGTCAAGAGCGAAAGTTTTCAGGCGTCTGAGAGTTCGAACGAGGAACTATGCATTTGTACACGAAAAACAGGCTACACGTGGCCAATGTTTGCGACACTTTCGGGTCGAGAGCGAAAGTCTTCAGGCGTCTATATGGTTCGAACGAGGAACTGTGCATTTGTACATGAAAAAACATGCTACACATTGTAAAACACTTTCGGGTCAAGAGCGAAAGTCTTCAGGCGTCTATATAGTTCGAACGAGGAACTATGCATTTGTACACGATGTACAAACACGATGTACATGTTAAACACTTTCGGGTGGAGAGCGAAAGTCTTCAGGCATCTATAGTTCAAACCAGGAACTATCCTAACCGACGTTTGTGCACGAAACAACAGGCTACACATGGCCAATGTTTGCTATCCTAAGTGTAAAACACTTTCGGGTCGGGAGAGTGAAAATCTCCAGACGTCTATAGTTCAAACGAGGAACTATCCTAACCGACGTTTGTACACGAAACAACAGGCAACCTGCCATGGCCAATGTTTGCTATCCTAAGTGTAAAAGTTCAAACGAGGAACTAAAACACTTTCTTCGGGTCGGGAGAGCGAAAGTCTCCTAACCAGTCATTTGCACACGAAACAACAGCTACAGCCTACATGCATGACCAATGTTTGTTATCACAAGTGTACACACTTTCGTGGTGAGCGAAAGTCTCCAGCTGTCTATAGTTCAAACAAGGAACGACCCTAACCGACATTTGTACACGAAACAACAGGCTATACCTGACACGGCCAATCATGTTGACTTTTGTTGGCTATCCTTACTACGTCCCGTGTAAAACACGCTCGGTTGGAAAGCGAAATTGTTCCACATCGTGTAGCCAAAAAATCCTCACTTAGATTGGTAAACGAAACAACTGCAGCTGGGCCACGTTTTGCAGGGTAAGTGTTTTGCTATCCGGATCGCAAGTAAAAAATCTCTTTCAGGCGGAGAGCGATTATCTCCTAGTCAGACTCCTGTCTAAATGGACGAAACCGGCTCACACATTGGTCAGCGTTCGATATCGTACGCCTTATTTGTCTGGAGAATAATTACCATTATAATAAATTACCATAATAATTCAAAATTTTCAATTTTAATATTAAATTATTAAAATTCGCATAAGAAGTATTGAGCAAGCGCTCTAACTCAATAAGTGCCCATTACCATTGGATGAGTCGTCGTCTACAAGTTTTTAAGGCGGTTCAGTCTTACCTTAAATTTTCCTCCTTGTAGCTCGTTCACTTCCGCCCGTATGCCGGTTACTACTTCATGTTAGGATCACAAAATGGTTTTGGAAAAAATTTTGATTAGGAATATTATATTGTGTATATATTATTATATGTTACCATTATTATATGGGGACAGGCTAAAATGAAGTAACCAGCTTTAGCCATACATGAAGTACCTCCCGTATGCCAAGTCTCACCGCTGATCATAGAAACCTTTGAACAGGAAATGGTAAATTATACCGATTCAACAATCGCGAATTCGTCCTGTCAGGCATCTCCAACGGTTTTCGCGTTGGGTTCTCCGCCGCGAAGAAATCATTACGGTCCTCTTCCCGCAACTTGAAATCCTCTCTCCTTCATCCGGAGGTTATCGATAAATACTTGGCCAATGAGGTTGTTCTAAACCGGGTGGCTGACCACTTTCCTGCCCCACCCGATGCACGATCTCCACATCAGCCCCTTTGGTGTTATCCCAAAACGAAGCCAACCAGGCCAATGGCGGTTAATATTAGATCTATCCTCGCCACAGGATCATAGAGTCAACGCTGGTATACCACGACGATGCCATTCGCATCCTACTCCAATGGGTCCTGGAGCCCTCAGAGCCAAATTAGACCCATACACCCCGATGACAGATGTTTGCTTGGCATGCGTTGGCGAAACTAATACTATGTCGACCTCCTTCCCAAGGGTAAATTCGAGACCACGTTCACCATGCTTCAACAGTGGGCAAACAAGCGAAAATGCACTCGCCGAGAACTCGAGTCTCTCCTTGGCTGTCTTCACCACGCATGCAAGGTCGTCCATCCAGGTCGCTCGTTTTTACGCCGAATGATCAATCTCCTTTGTGGTATCCGCAAACCAGACCACCCTATCCGCCTAAACCGGGACTTTCAGCGGGATGCAATTTTTTTATTTTTTTTTCGCGAATGGAATGGCAGTGGCACGAGTTTTTTCTTAACGCCATCCTTCGCTTACTTACCGGATTTCACGTAACGTCCGGCGCGGCTGGGGCAATCGGCTACGGGGCAATCTTTCGGTCCACATGGTTCTACGGTTCCTGGCCCCCAGCCTTTCAACACGACTCGATCGCTGCTCATCTGTGGGGCAAGCAGTGGTTCCGTTTGCGGGTCGAATTCGTCTGCGATAACGCCAGCGTCGTGGCGGTATTAAATCCCGGAACGTCTCGCGACGCGCGCGTGATGCATCTCGTTCGCTAGCTTGCAAATATCATTTCTCGTTTCGTGCCTCCCACATTCCAGGGTCGCGGAATGTATGCGCTGTCTCGCTTTCAATTGCAGAAGTTTCGTCAACTGGCGCCACAGGTCAACGTAAATTTATGCAGTTCTGTCATTATATTGGTCTACGTCCCTGCCTGCAGCGCTATATCCAGCATCCGAATGGACGTTGATGTTGTTCGCTTCGTGGCTCGCGCAAACTGAACACCTGTCACTGGCATCAATTTCAGTTTACCTATCCGCTATTCGCTCCTCTCAGATCGAATTGGGTGTTCCATGGCCAACTGCCTTCGTCTGCCCCGTGTAGTTCGGGGTATTAAGCGTACCATGGCAGGCCGCTTCTCGATTTCCTATCACAAAAGCCCTGCTAGAGGTAATCTACTCGTCTGTCGACATGCTGAGCATCGACCACGTCATGTTTTGGGCCGCGTGTTGCGTTGCCTTCTTCGGTTTTCTTCGTGTGAGTGAGTTCACCGCTGACGGTTCCTTTGACGCCTCAAAGCATCTGCGTATCGGAGATATTGCTGTGGACACTATAGTGAACCCATCCAATATTAGTTTGAACGTAAAATCGTCAAAGTGTGACCAGTTTCGCGTTGGCTCTATTGTATACATTGGTCGGGCTCACCAGCCTATCTGCGCGGTTTCCGCCCTGTTGTCCTATCTCCATCTGCGTACGTCTACACCTGGTCCCCTCTTCAAATGGTCCACAGGATTACATAAATACTCGATTGCGATCGATCCTCGTGCGCGCAGGAATTCGCGGTAATTATTCTAGCCACAATGTTCGTATCGGGCCGGCGACAGCAGCTGCTGCAGCAGGAATACCCGATCACCTCATGAAGGTCATGGGACGTTGGTCTAGTACAGCGTACAAAAGTACATTCGACCTTCGCCGGCGACTTTAGCGGACGTCGCCCATCATCTAGCGTAGTGGGTCGGAGCCGTTGGTTGGGAGAGGGTTATCGGTAACCCTTTCTCCAACCCACTTCGCGGGCTGGAGGGTATCCCCTGGGAGAAGGGTTACCGCAAGGTTAGGTCAGGCTCATGAAGGATAAGCCTTGGCAACCTTTCGGTCAGGCTCAAGAATAAGCCTTGGCAACCTTTCTCGGTGATGGATCGACTAACCCGATTCCATCCCCTTCAGCGTGCAATACTCCAAATCTAGACATATTATGACGTATTGACCTGTACCATAGTACATTGTATACCTGACAGTAAACCGAATTATTATCTCGAGGAATAGAGAGTAGTTAAATATATTTATGCAATAAATGCAGTTAACGGCGAGCTTTCCGTGTTGTATGACGTAAGCCCACGGGGACTGGGCCTAGTAACTCTTTGTGATAGATCACGTGATCAGAGGTCTATATAAGACTGGTCAACACGAGGCCAAGCATTGTTCAACAGTTCACTAGTACCACTCGAACATGTCCAGGTCTACCCGAAACAGTCAGGCAACCCCCACCCTTCCCACCCAACTGATTTTTGCTTGCCAAGTGTTTGATCCAGTTACCAAACAATCACTGGTTTTACTAGCGTACTGAATTTTATTCAACCGAGTGCTACAGGTCCATGGTGTTCACTGGATGTTCACTACCATATGGAGTGCTGCTATCAAAGCTACGTATTGGTAAAAGAAAACTATAAGGTAACTCTCCCTGTCGTCGTACAGGTGACTTGCAGTGCTAGGGATGGGAGAAGGGTTACCGCAAGGTTAGGTCAGGCTCATGAAGGATAAGCCTTGGCAACCTTTCGGTCAGGCTCAAGAATAAGCCTTGGCAACCTTTCTCGGTGATGGATCGACTAACCCGATTCCATCCCCTTCAGCGTGCAATACTCCAAATCTAGACATATTATGACGTATTGACCTGTACCATAGTACATTGTATACCTGACAGTAAACCGAATTATTATCTCGAGGAATAGAGAGTAGTTAAACGATATTTTAGTTTGAAGTCGAAAGCTGACAAGCTTATTGAAAAGTTTAGCAGTACTGCGGGCGTACACCAATATAAATATTTAAACTGATTTTTTGTATATGAAACCTTATTATAGAAACTTAATTTCTACGTGATAATTATTTTTATGTAAATTTTCACCTCATCAAACAGGCTTATGAAGGAAAACAAGTAAACAAAACAACTTTTGTGCTAGACAAAAGCACTAAAGACAATCCTGTCATCCATCCAAGACAATCCTGTCAACCATCTTGGATGCATTTTCGATATGCGTGTGACGTCACAAGCAGGGTAAAACGAAATTTTTATCTAGATATCCTCATGCCTGTATAAGTCTGAAACTCGATTTTATGAATATCTCCCTTTTTCAACTGCCAAATTAATTAGGCAACCCAGTTAATTTGGCAAAGTATTACAACAAGATGGTGGATGACCAACCTCGTACCCAGGGCATTTTGCCTCCACGCGGCGGAAGGTCGGCGAAAATGGCCCTGGGATCGGCTGGTTCATTCTATAATGCGATTGGCTTGTTATAAAACTCAATTAATTCAGCCGAGTATAATTTATTCATCTAAATCTGAATGCTGTCTTCAAATTTTACAGCAAATTAGAAGTGATAGCTTTAGTTAAATTGGATATATGCTTCTTCATACCTTTTGTAAGAGATAACCACGGATGTATGGTGGATTATTAAGCTTGTTGGCTGCTTTAATGCCGACGAATGGTGACATGAACAACTCTGAAGAAGCATTGAATATTTCTCAATTATTCAGATCAACAAATTAGACAAAGGAAATGGAACAAAGACCACAAAATTATCATATCTAAACACCCAGAAATTCTGGGTGTCATGTGACCAGCCGATCACAGGGCCATTTTCGCCGACCTTCCACCGGGTGGATGACAGGATTTTCTTTGGTCAAAATTAGCATAGGGGTAGGAGGCAGGGATTCGGGGGCAATTGCCCTCGCAATTCAAATTTCTACAGGCAATTTTTGTACGTTAACAGAACAGTAAGAAATAATCCTGATCGATGACATCATAATGGCGTCACAATTTGTTTCCATGACAGAAAAATGTAACGTATATTCAGTGTTACCATGTCGTCAATCTGTGAAAATGTCATTGGCATACATTTAATAGTTTTGGAGATATTGCCCGCGGGCACACCCCACACCCCCCCCCCCCCCCCCCCCCCCCCCCCCCCCCCCGTAACCCCACAGGACCAAACAAGTCCAGTCTACGTACATATGGTTAAAGCAAAAATATAAAATTATTACTATTATTTATATTATTAAACGCAATTTGACTGCTAGTGCTGTTGTTTTGTACAGGAGTAGTTTTGTTTACCTGGATTATACCTTCGTAAGCCCTGTTTTATTAATCAGAAAGTCCAAAATTTGATATGATTTTTGTTGGCAATAATCCTTAACGCTGACTATGTCTCTGTGAGTACGCTACATAAGCGTGCTGAATATCTCGATAAAAGGTATGCTGACATGGTAAGTACTACACTTGATTTCTCATTTGGACGAATTTTAAGCATTTTTTTATAAGTCTTATTTTTTTATAATCATGAATTATTAATGAGTTTTTAATGACTTTTAAAAAAATGCTTAAAATTCGTCCAAAAGATATAAAGGAAATCAGTGGCATGACGGAGGTTTTATATGTGATGAAGATACATCCTGATTTACATTTACTCTTCCTTCGATTTTCTCGGCGAAAATGGCTTGAATCGCTGAAATAGTTGGCAACGTGTTTATTTAGATCAGTCGTTTTTGTAGTACTCTCCCTCGCAGCCGCTCTTAGTGTGTCACTCGTTTCCCGAACGAGTGACACACTAAGAGCGGCTGCGAGGGAGACTATCGTTTTTGAAGCCGGCTTCAAAAATAAACCTGATAAAATGCTGCTGCTCGTGTTTTAAACTATACATAAAGCATATTTAACAATTAGACAACGAGACCGAGTTGTCTATGAGCAGATAGACAACGAGGGTGAGTTGTCTAATTATTTTAGTATCAACCAATCAAACATTGTTCCACATTTTCAGATTTACCTTTTTGTTAGAAGTCTCCCATTCAAAATGTAGAATTGCACGATGGCACATGATAAACAATCGCTCACAAAGAACGAGATTGCAATTACTTTGCTTCAAATTTGGTGTAGATATACTCCATAGGCATAAGCGAATTCATTTTCTTATTCGAAAATGTCAAACTGAACAATTTTCCATTACTTTCGGACCAATGTTTTTATGATTTCGTCACTCGTATACAAATTTTAGCGGACGCCATGTTTGGACTAGATTCCAGGTTTTTGCTTGCAGCTGGAATATGTCGTGGCTTCTGATTGGTAAGGATAAGAATATTCCAAAAGAAGGTTTGTGATTGGATAACGCTACTGGTGGTCTATCACCAATAGACAGTGAGTAGCTCAGCCAATCAGAATGCCGGATTTGTAATAGGCCACTAGTTGGTTGATACTAATATATTATATTATATACACCGTACTCTTTAAATACGCTACCGCGCTATGCTCCTTTGGTCATTACATTTTTCATTTTATTTTATAGAAAACATTCCGCTATGCATCCCCTTATTGGAGAAACATGAAAAGTTATAATCCTGCAGGAGGACAGACTGGATTTGATGAACAAGAAACCAAGTTACCTTCATATTGGAAGACGCCGTTTAAAGAACTTTGCCTGGGAATGAAAGTCGCCAATGAACGCAAGTTTGTCTCCATCAAGTACTCTGCTAGTTCGCTGTACAGTTTGATTGCAGATGGAAGTTATCGATCGACGAACATTGGAAAACCAAAGTGGAAGTCTCTGGTTCGAGATTCATCCATGCAAACGAATTGTAACCGCGAAGGATTCAATGCGAAAACCAACAGACCTGGACAAAGTTCAGTAAGATTGGGAATAATAGGGAATAATGAGAACGACTGTGGCTCCACGGATTCTTTCATTGGTTTTGGAGGCCTAGCATCTCCAACGCGTGTCTATTGTGGGATTACAGGAATAACTAACACATGTGGCAACAGTGCTTATTGTGGTACTGATAACGGTAATAGAGAGATCAAGGCAATGGGTTACATTTTTGTTCGATGATTCAGTGTACTGTCAAATAACGACATGTATAGGAAGGTTATATATCACTTCCCTTAGAATGCTAATCTTTTGATCGTTACTTAATTTGTCAACATGGAATAACTAATAAAATCATGATTATAAGTATTCTTGATTTCGTATTGTTAGGCTGTCTCTTTAAAGTGCCTATAACGTCTGTGGGGATTTAACATATTTGTAATCTATGGATTATCCCGAGATAAATTGTAATATATCTTGTCAGCTGAAAATCTCATCTTCATACACTTTGTTGCTGTTAAAGTTGACGGAAATGACGTCAAATCGGGCATCTGTAAAGAAGTTTTCATGTCGACAGATTCCCGATTTGACGTCATTTTATTTTAATTTTGCAGGGACTAGTTGCTGTTTATATGATGGGAGATGTTTCGGGGACAAAATTTTGTGTCCGCGACAAGATTTCGCATGGTCCCCTGCGATATATCGCCTCGGGTATCCGAGGGACACATGAACCACCTCAAAAACCAGTATTGGTTAAATGAAAGATTTTCGTAGCCGTACATGAGAATGGGTATTAGTTTTCTTTTAATATTTTTAGTTTTTGAGAAATTTGGTTTTGTTTATCGTATTCAATTTTGGTAAATTCAGGGCCGCTATTTTTCGTCTGTTTGCGGGGGCGCGAATACGGTAGTCCAATAGCTGTAAGTACTTCATCTTGCAGAGATATAGCGAACCCATACCACTAAAGAAGAGATTAAGGTTAGAAAACTCGTTAGGCGGGGGGTTAGGGTCTAAGTTGTTTTGGCGTTTGTCGAGATGACGTCAGTACCCATGTTTGTCCGCATTTTATTTACCCATAATTATTGCGGCCATAACAAACGAAAATAGATAATTTGCAATCATTTGTGAGTCAAATTTGGTTTGTTTGTCTGTATTTTGAGCTATTAATAGCAACCTCCTAAATGGCTATTAATAGTCTTGACATCATTGAGTGATAGAAACACTATATTCTGCTGGAGAGAGTTGTGACCTAATTCAAACGTTAATGCTATAGTTGAACATTATACTAGAGGTCGTATAATTTTTTCACACAAATTTTCAATTTATTTTTCCCCATTTGTCACACGGAAGGCCAACGGCGGTACCAAGATTCATTTTTTTCACTTTTTGCGGATACTGCGGGTTTCCTAAACCAGTCTCCGCTATGTCATGATCCAGGATGTACCTGACTATTTAACGATGTTTCGTCAATCACGTGGTTCAAAATATGACGTTTTGTGACGTAGTAGATCAGAGGATCCTATAAGTATTTGGTATCAAAATACTAGAAATATATGAGTTTAAACTATCTTGTATTTTTTAAATAAAGCGTAGTTTAATAAAAAATTAAGATATCTCAGTGTAGAAACGCCTTACCTGAACATGCTATGTTGTTATTGTGCTATGAACATGCTATGTTGTTATTGTGTTGTTAAACAAGCTATGTTGCTATTACCTGAACATGCTATGTTGATATTACCTGAACATGCTATGTTGCTATTACCTGAACATGCTATGTTGATATTACCTGAACATGCTATGTTGCTATTACCTGAACATGCTATGTTGATATTACCTGAACATGCTATGTTGCTATTACCTGAACATGCTATGTTGATATTACCTGAACATGCTATGTTGCTATTACCTGAACATGCTATGTTGATATTACCTGAACATGCTATGTTGATATTACCTGAACATGCTACATGTATGTTGATATTACCTGAACATGCTATGTTGATATTACCTGAACATGCTATATTGTTGTTGTTCTATGAACATGCTGTTGTTGTGTTATTAAACAAGCTATGTTGATATTACCTGAACATGCTATGTTGGTATTACCTGAACATGCTATGTTGTTATTGTGCTATGAACATGCTATGTTGTTATTGTGTTATTAAACAAGCTATGTTGATATTACCTGAACATGCTATGTTGATATTACCTGAACATGCTATATTGTTATTGTGCTATGAACATGCTGTTGTTATTGTGTTATTAAACAAGCTATGTTGATATTACCTGAACATGCTATGTTGGTATTACCTGAACATGCTATGTTGTTATTGTGCTATGAACATGCTATGTTGTTATTGTGTTATTAAACAAGCTATGTTGATATTACCTGAACATGCTATGTTGGTATTACCTGAACATGCTATGTTGTTATTGTGCTATGAACATGCTATGTTGTTATTGTGTTATTAAACAAGCTATGTTGATATTACTTGAACATGCTATGTTGTTATTGTGCTATGAACATGCTATGTTGTTATTGTGCTATGAACATGCTATGTTGTTATTGTGCTATGAACATGCTATGTTGTTATTGTGCTATGAACATGCTATGTTGTTATTGTTGTTAAACAAATTAAGCTATGTTGATATTACCTGAACATGCTATGTTGATATTACCTGAACATGCTATGTTGATATTACCTGAACATGCTATGTTGATATTACCTGAACATGCTATGTTGATATTACCTGAACATGCTATGTTGATATTACCTGAATATGCTATGTTGATATTACCTGAACATGCTACATGTATGTTGATATTACCTGAACATGCTATGTTGATATTACCTGAACATGCTACATGTATGTTGATATTGTAGTTAATAGACAACTAGGCCCAGTTTACCTGAACAATTTTAAACCGGAAACTTCTAACAAATTTGGCGAATAAGAGATATAACGTATTTCTAGTAGTGAAGTTCTGCAGACGCTCCATCAGTCATTACCCGCGCGAGGGGAGATAAGACCCTGGGTACGAGGTTGCCTCCATGGTAATGACTAAAGGGTATCAGGCGCGGATTTAGAAGTTAGTCGCATAAATTAGATTTAGAATTTGCAATTCAAAATACCTGTGAATAACAATCCTATTGGATAGGTTTTTGTTCTGAATTATTCTTAAGAAAAGCATAACCAATAGGGTTGTTCATGAAGTCTCTAATTTATGCGACTAACTTCTAAATCCGCGCCTGGGTATGGACAAGAGGTAGTTTTTTTGCCATCTTGAAACCTACCTCTCGTCCATACCCTTTAACCACGACCGACGCTCCATTGATGGAGGTACGAGTACAAAGTACGCGGCTGTTATCGCAGGCTAATGGGAAAAGGCGTTGGGTGTTCAGTGGTTCATCGAATCAGACTCTATGTTAGTTAGAACTTCACTGGTGTTTATATGTGTATGAATCGTAGCCGTGAATATTGACCGCGGTCCCTATCCGGCCGGATAATTTTTTTTAGTTTTTCAAGGTATTAAATTTGTGTTAATATAAACATAATAAAAATAGACATTAATACAACAAAACAGCAATATTGAGCTTGTTTACTGTTGCAGTATTGTTGGTTATGGTTAACTATCTTCTTAAACAGACAAAATATATCAACTTGCAAAAAACTAAGTTCAGCAAGTAACAATTATTATAAAATAATTTTACAGCAATTTTAAGTGGCGTTTTCCACCTCATTCCGTTTATCGTTAGTTAAAACAAAACTCTCAAAAAACAACAGAATACGATAGTTTTTGTATTGTGAGAAAACTATCACCATGGATAGTAAATAGACTGGATAGGAAACTGGTTGACGTCAGCGTGAAAACCTAGTTGAAATTCGTGATGTCACGAAGATGCCACGAGTACACAGATTTTGCTGAGTTTCTCTTCGACTTCTCCATATTTTCGTATTCAAGTAGCTATATTGAGATTCCAAAATGTTTCATCGTCTTACAAACCTGCCTAAGCCACGACCAAATGATCGAGGTAAATGTTGTTCGTCTTTGTTTCAGCTGTTTTCGTTTTGTGGTGAAGAAACTGGCGTCGCAAAACTACCGTTGTTTTAGTTGAAATTTGGGACGCGTTTTTCACCGTCTAAAGTTGGATCTTTTCGCCTAAAATGAGTAATGGTAGTCGGATATTCCATTGTAAAGTGGCATTGTGATATTTTTTGGTAGTTTGACTATCATTTTTAGCTGTATTATTGCTAAACGTTGCGATTTATGGTGATTTTGTGACATCACGATTTGCAACTAGGTTTTCACGCGACCAACTGGTGCCTAAACCAATCAGCATGCTGGAAACGTCGCACGTGATCTTAGTTTCCTATCCAGTCTATTTACTATCCATGCTATCACCGAGGAAAACTGATCGTCTGATCCATTTTGTGTTCAACAACGACGTATGAAAAGGGCATGTTTTGAAAGCAACAAACTCGCGAGAATAATATACTGTTTAAATACCTTCTATTTTATTGCCTGATAAACTCACCGGGAAAAGAACAATCCTTTTCTATACGAAGTAAAATACCCAACAGCTCTCGACTTAAAATCCAAAATCTTACAGTGAAATTCTGAAAAAGACAGCGAAGACCTTTCCAGAGCGACAGTTGCTGCCCAATATTAAATATCTGTCTGTTCGCTTTGAAACAACAAGCCAAACCCTGAGACGACTGATTGTAGTAATGAGTAAGCTTTTGCATAAAACTAGTCAGTATTTTTGATATTCGAAGTCGAGTTTTTTATCCATATTCTTCTTTAATTGTTGTCGGATTTGTCGGCAAAACAACTTGGGATGTTGCTCGACTTCCGAAAAGCTAAAAAACTCACTCGCATATCGGCTCGTATTTTTTTACGCTTTTCGAAAGTCTCGCAACATCCCGCGTGCTTGGATCACAGTATCCTGCACGGAAACATTTGATATTCCTTTTCTACCATTTGCAAGCAACAGTTAGGCGTGAGCGTTTTAACGGATATGTTTATGTTTCAAACGCGTGAGTTTGTAACCAACTTTCTTTTCAGTTCCCACCACGTTCATTACAATAGGTTAAGTTGGATTAATCATTTCATTTTCAATTTATACTTCCAAACTACCGTACTATTTGAGATTGAAGATATAACATTAAAAAATTTTTTTTTATTAGATTCGCCATTATAACATAACAAGACGCCCGCTAGGCGTTAACTTGGGCCACTTAATCACTGGACAAATTAGGGAGATATGGTGTGGATTTGGGCGGGGGGTATGGGTATGCATTGGCGAAAGCTTACCTCGGCTTTGCAGCCCGAGGAATGAGGAAGAAAAATCAGGCGTCTACACGCAGGCTACCCCCCCCCCCCCCCCCCCCCCCCCCAATGCAGAACGCCTGACACGCAGACGAAATTTAATGTAAACACTAAACACGGGCAATGCTATTTTTTTCTAATATCTGTTCGATTGAAGGTCTTCGTGTGTCAAAATTTATATAAAAACAACGGAAAGGTATACGAAACATATCTGTTACGAAATTACATCGGTTTAAACGAACATAAAAGCATTAAATCATCGGGTAAACAACGAATAGATCTTGAAGCCATGTCCTTTGATTTTAGAGGCGAGTCTCGCTTTAATCGCTAATACGCATTTTCTTATAACATCTGATCTTCACATTTTAAGTAGACGAAACCTACAGCGTTCGATTCGCCAGATTCAAGTGATCATTTTGATATAGAATTGATGTAAATCGGATAAAAACACAACATTTCATGATTAATATTACGGAGTTTCACGGGATAAATGTCAACACAGTATAATAATATTTCCCTGCCCTTCGGCTGTCCTTTCCGTCTTCATGATTGATCTCTCATCTGTGTTTCTTTCATCTTCACACTTTAAGTAGACGAAACCTACAGCGTTCGATTCGCCAAATTCAAGTGATCATTTTGATATAGAATTGATGTAAATCGGATAAAAACACAACATTTCATGATTAATATTACGGAAGTTTCACGGGATAAATGTCAACACAGTATAATAATATTTCCCTGCCCTTCGGCTGTCCATTCTGTCTTCATGATTGATCTCTCATCTGTGTTTCTTTCATCTTGGAGAGAATCTTTGCAATGGTTTGCAGGTTTACAGGTCTCGGTAAACTTTCCAACTGCGATTCATTGTCAATAAAACGAAAGTCCGAAATCGCTTTGCCTTGCAACGACTATCTCTGTTATGTTGACGTTTCGTCCACGGTTCTCTCTTTAATCTCTCATCTGTGTTTCTCTCAGTCATCCAGTTATCTTGGAGAGAATCTTTGCATTAATTTGCGGGTTTACAGGTCTCGTAAATGCTTTTCAGACTGCGATTCATTGACAATAAAACTGGCCGAAATCGCTTTAATTCGCTATTTATACGCCCACGCAATAATTACATTCTCTCGACGTATAAAACGAACATGACCATGACGATGACGAACACAGAAATCAAGCTGGATTTAAGACTTGTGCTCACCACAGGTGGCCCAAGTAATAATTACGGAGTATAGATATTATAGCAGGGTAACCGCAACAGCGAAATGCCAATTACTGCGGGCCCAAAATTTAAAAATAATAAAATGATTTGAAATGGTAACTACAAAACCTACAATAACAACATAAATACCAACTAAAGATACTAATTACAGCAAGAAGTGGGACGCATAAGGCTGCGAGAGCAGTTACATTTTAAGCAGATTGTTTTGAATGTTCGAGGATTTTCACAGTTAAAAGTAGTTTTCAAAGATGTGAAATAGTATTTGAGCATAACGGATTTAAACAAGGCAAGGCTGTCCATAGTCAAGTTAAGTTCATCTGCTAAAGTGTTCCATATCCGGGTTGATCTTATAAAGTAGGATTTCTGGTATGTTGTTGTTTTACATTTAGGAATTACATATTTTACAACATTAACGTTAGTTGATGACCTAGTCGGTCTGGTAACCCTAACAAGTGGTAAGATGGAAGAATTTAAATTAACTCAACCATGTATTATTTTAAAGAAAACCATATCTAAGTATTCGTGCCAGTAAGTAATTGGAAGTAGTGACAGAGATTGCAATCTAGAACTATAGCTATCAGAACAAGAAAACGGTAATTTTAGAATATTTTCGTGGCACGTCTCTGAGTTCTTTCTAACCTTGCAATTAGGTCAATGATCAACAGATCAACATTGTCATTGCACTGTTATTTTCAAGGAGTTAAAATAACACCCCTGTTACCCCATTTAGGTGGAGTTAAAAAATAACTCCACTATTGGGAGTTAAAATAATTCCCAATAGTGGAGTTATTTTTTATTTTAACTCCTTGCAAATAACACTTAAAAAATATACTCCCTTTTGGGATATCGTTGTCTGAGAAGATTTGTTAAAAAATAGTCCCAGACGAGTCAAAATGCTATAGTTTCTTACATTATATCAACTCGGACATACGATGCAGGCGACAGGGAAAAAGTCAGTAAACACGGAAAGATATTCAGGTTATCTGTAGACTACTGTAACTGTAGTTGGATTTGAAGTGTCCTTCGGTTCGAAGACTTTGTCGGCGATCAGGGACAAGAACTATGCTTCAAGAACCCATTTGTTTTTGAAGAAACCTGTCTTCCTGTCAACAAGAATGTTTGGCCTAAGGTTTACGTTCATGCTGCTGTCGACTACAGCCGCCGCTTTTAAGTCTGAATGCCGTACTTATTGGCTTTTTTTACTTTCTTTGTGAATCGTCGAGTACTGTCCAGTTATTAAACATATATTTTATGTCTAGTTGAGAAAAGTTTTGTTCTGTTTTTAACTTGTAATACTGCAGTCTGCATGCTCAACAAAATCTTCGAAATTTAATAGATTGTTTAAAATTTATACAAGTTATTAAAGTAGGTCAAAAATTTGAAACGAAAATAAGATTCGTAAGTGCTTTTAATAATTCATTATATACGATAAATATTACTATAAGTTATAGAGTGATCGGGTGGCACTTTAGGTTAATTTAATTAAGTTTATCCGTTGGTAATTAATCCCCAGACCCCCAGGGACGCGAGTTAATTTTTAACTCCACAAAACGGATTATTTTGAACCTTTTTTTTGGACCCGAATTTTGGAGTTAAAATAACTCCCTGAAAATAACAGTGTGGTATAAACTGAATTGAAGCATCGGTTAGTGATTTTCAATGCATCGAATCAAATCTAGGTCACAATTATCATTTATAGACCTGGAGCGAGGGGAATTCGACGAAATATTACCCCAATGATGATATATCATCCCGAGGGGTAATATTTCAACGAATGCTGTCTTGAAACGTCTTGCTTTTCCTTCATTGTTTACAGGCTCGTCTTGGTTTACGCGCGTGTTATTTGATACTGGAGTCGAATACCCCTCCACAGAGGGGTATTCACTGTTTACTATGTTCTCAAAAGAACTGAATATATGTTAGGAAAAAAAGAGAACTACAATATGTCGAAAAATACTTAGTTTATTAGATTTATCATTCTTAGGTGAACGGAATACCTCAACATGCTAGAAGCCCAATTGATAGGGGTTCCGAGGGCCTACGATTTAAGGTCGTTATCAGAGAAGACTAGAAAGTCTGACCATTTGCTGGTATTATTGGAAAGGCAGCACTTTCTCAATTATCTTTAAAGGGGAACTGTACCAAAAAAAATAATTACTTTTGAATAAAAGGCCTTGAAGTACAATGTTTAGAAATGTTAATAGTTTTGCGGTATCTGCTCTTGTACTCGAGAAATAACGTTTTCATTCTTTTATGCCTGTGTACGCCGCCATTATCGAGTTTGTTCGACGGCTCAAGATTGATGTACCGGTTTTCTTTTCAATTTTGACGTCATTGAGTGCTTGTCTTTTGTTCCTTGCACTCAAGTGACGTCAAGTTGAAAATAAACCCCCGCTGGACCTTGAGTCTGAGCCGTCGAACAAACTCGAAAATGGCGGCGTCCAGAATCCTAAAATACGAGAATGAAAACGTTATTTCTCGAGTACAACTATTAACATTTATAAACATTATACTTAAAATGCTTTTATTTAAAAGTAATTTACTTTTTTGGGTACAGTTCCCCTTTAAGAGCCTGAGTGGTGGTCCGACCCAGGATTTGAACCTGTGTCTCCCAGCTCATAGACGTACAGTATCTGTGGTGACCACTAGACCACAACAGCTGGTCGTAAACAGACACTATAGACCACAACAGCTGCACTTAAGTACTCACATATTGCCATAGACTACGTTTCAGACGATACTGCGGGTCTTTCAAAGCACATGAAGGGCATGCACTTATGAGTCGATAACGCAGGATAACGTTGCCCTATTTATCCGAGCCAGAGGCTCATGTTTTAAGCGTTCGACTATTCAGTTTATCACTCTTAGGTGAACGGAAAACCCAACTGATAAGGATTCCGATGTGACATTCTTCAGGTCTCACCTTAAGTAAGTCTTGAACGTCGTTTTGGAAATACATATTAAGTACTTTTATTTTTCGATATCTTGAAGTTCTCTTCTTTCTCTTACTAATGCTCTTCTGCAGATAAAAGTAGTTTTCAGTGGAATTCTTCCTGATTAACGCATATATTTTTAAGTCAATATTTTACAATATAAAATGATTTTCTACACATACCAGTGATAAGCACTTTGTCTAGTAAAGCGTATTTCTTATATGTGCATGTTACTGGGATTATTAAGAGCGATGACATAACTTGATCGATTAGCACTAGTTTCTATATATGAAATTAACGCGACGTTATTTTATAATATTGACCCTTACCCTAACCAAAAAACTAAACCCTAACCCTAAAATGAAGTAAAACGGAAGAAAAAATGACGTCACGTCAATTTCATCGATGGAAACTAGTATTCATCAATCGACAGAGCCACTTTCAAACTTTCTTGGTTTTCTGGGCTGTTCCAATATTGCACGCGTTTACCTATAGGATGAAGCGAAACAAAACGTTACTCTAAGCTTGAAAAACCCAAAAAGTATATCAAACATCTTTTGCAATTTATTTGAAGTGTCTATCTCACGTTTGAGGATTTGACATATTCGTAATATTTGGGTCTTCCCGGGCAAAATTATAATATAACTTGTCAGCCGAACATTTCATCTTCATGGACTTTAAAGTTGTCGTGCTGTTAAAGTTATCGGATATGTCACAAGAGGCATTTTTGTGGCAAGTACCAAATGAAAACTGGTTTGGAACTTTGGAATGCCTCTTGTGACATCACATCCCGTAACGTCGACAGCGAAAAACTCCATGAAGATGAAATGTTCTCCTGACAATATATATTACGATTTTGCTCAGGAAGACCGAAATATTACGGATATGTAAAATCCCCAAACGTGAGATAGACAATTTAAGATCCACTGGGTCTTTAACGGAGTTGCTAAATTATATTTCTGCCCTGCCAGGTTATCCTCACTCTTAAGCCTGTTTTCCACTAGGCGGAATTTTTCTTTGTCTTTTCTCATTAGTTCTGCCCGATGGCTCACAAAACAAAGAAAAATTCCGCCTAGTGGAAAACAGGCTTTAGATTACCAATAATCGGTGATTGTCAAATGCTCTTAGATTACCAGTAATGGGTAATTTAATAACTCAACCATAAATAATTCAGAACTGGCCGATTAATGAAATTATTATCTATTTATATAGAATATGTTATTATACACACTGCTGTAGTGAATATGGGAGAGCTTGGAGTAGACAGACGATACATGGACAATCATCAAGCTCGTATCCTCAGAAAAAATGATTCCGAGTCCCGGACAGGAATCGAACCTATATAACCCGCTGATTGCCGGCGAGACGCTCTAACCATTGAGCCACCGAGACTCAGATGGAGAGCAAAGGTTAGAATGATGTAATGGTGCGATTGATATACGTACGCCTATGTGGCAGTCACTATATATCGGTAATATCACATTCATGTATATAACCAACATGTATTTCATATTGCAAAACATATTTCATATTTGTATTTCATATTAAAAGCCTCCAAATTTGATAAAATGTATCCTCGTTGAGTACTAAACAACAGATTATGTTTTTGCATTTGCAATAATATTAAATTAAGCATGTACCTGCCTATACCTGCCCTTAGAACATGCTTTCTACTTCAGCTAAAGTACAAAAGTTAAGGTTTTTTAAGAACCAGTCTCATTTGTCAGCCTGAAGTGGTTCTTGTATTTTGGGTGCTTAATTGCCTAAATTTCAGGCTGATGGTTCTTAATCCACTGGTTCTTTTATGCGGGTTTTTACTGTATTAGAAAAAGATCGGTCGCTCATATTTTATCTACACTTAAAGATGCTGATTAAATATTAATTTATTTCAAATTTCCCATGAATCATTAATACATTTTACAAGCATTATGTAGGAGTCGCAAAACTATTTCGGATGCGTCACTCTTGTGTAAACAGCAAAACGAACCCGGCTAGGAATATACGCGGATTCACAGCGAATTCGGATACTTTTGCTCTGTGGTAAAAGGAGTCAACAAAACTTACAGAAAACAAAACCAGTTGGTCAGTTGTGCAACAGATAAATGAAACGAAAAACGAAGGACCGTAAAGGTCGAGACACACCAAACATATACCACCGCCTATTTTTCCTCTTACCGCGGGCTATTTTTTGTGTACTGTAATTTTTGGGCGACACTTTATGTAATTTTCTAGCGACATTTCTGGACACAGACGTCTATTTTTGAACATAGTCAATCGAGATATGGTCTGGAAACTCGGCAAACTTCAAAGCGACTATAATGAGCTACGTTTTGATGTTGAACCGTACCTTACGCCGTGCACATCCTTTGTTTTAGGTTTATTAATATTTAAACAACACGGTTGCGCGATTAAACCCAAACGATTCTATTGGATGATTGCTTCATTATACTAAAATACAATAGGTTCAGTGACCGTGCACAAAATTGCATAAAGACGAACAAAAAGATAGAACAAAGACTTTAGCTGAGTTTCCAGATCATATCTCGATTGACTATGTTTTGAAACATAGCCTGCTATGACAAATATTAATGAAACCTCTGTGATACGTTCTTTAGAATGTTGAATAGAACATATAACTTACCTGGGTGGCAAATCGTAAGGAGCTGAGAGTTTCTTGAAATGAATCCTCGCGTGGAGATATATTGACAAACATTAAACTAAAACGAAGACAGAACTATAGTCAGAACTTTTCATGTGTGGAACCTATTATGTAAATGATCTTGAACAAAGGATTTTGCTAATTTACATTAGGTTCTGCACATGGAAAGATCGACGTTTAAAACAAGCCTAAGCATTGATCAGACCTGCAAATAGTGGTGGATCCTGGGATCCTCGTTCCAAGAAAATATTTTAGTTGTAAGAAAGTTTTGGGCTGGCAAGTCACAACTCCTAACTTAACTACACTTAAGCCCCAGGCTTAGAACATGTGTGGCCAGTGGTCACTGCCGCATGCAGTGGGCCTGTGGCTGTAACGCACTACCGCAGTGCCACTGTAGCTTGTAGGTGTAACGGTTCAGGTTAGTCTGTGTAGCTACACATTACACAAAATAATACACAACTGCCTAAACTCTAAAGATAAAAGATTAATATTCAATTCAAGTTCTACTAGGAAATTGCTAGGCATGGCTTTATTAACGATTGTTTTAGACTTTTAGTCCTGCGAAACGTAGTGCGACCACCGTGTTTTCGAAGAAATTATTTGGTCCTTAGCGTAAGAAACAAGAGGTTGGAATTATTTCCAGGTCTGGCATTGATCTCAAAAATAGGACTGGATTGAGCTTTCTATTGTATCTGATGAGCTGATTTTGAAGCTTGCATATTTGCATAATGTAAATTGACGAGAGATCATTAGAAGGTCCGAGTTTGCAAGCAAATCAAACTGTGACGCTCGCGAAATAGGTTTAGTGTCTGGCCAATATAGTTTCTTTGTTAACATTAAATGCATAAAATCTTGAACCTAATTTGACGTCTCATATTAGGTTTCTCTCACAGGATAATTAGAGCCAACGGCGGCCATTACTAAGAGACCAAAGTCGCAGTAAATCTGTAGGTGCCACATGAATCGTTTTACCCAGTAATTTGAAAAATGTATTCTGGTCCTCTTCATAGTTTTTGTCTATGGTATTAGAGCACATAATCCAACAAAAAACCTCATAGGATCCTCAGTTGGTCCCTTAGTAATGGCGGAATTCCGGCTTCATTTCTGAACAATAGTTGCTCGATCCAGTCTTCTTTCGAGATCAGTGGGCCTAAGACATACGTATCCGCAATAACCCCTCGCCCGCGTGTTCTATTCCCGTTTCGTCGTAATTTCCAACGTTATCTCGGTCGGCCAATATTTAACCGATCTCAATTCTGAAAACAGATTTCGAATTACCGAGTATAAATACATAACATATACGTACTGTCCATTATATTACGAGAACGAGATACCCTTCATAAAACCTGTTTATGTACTTAGAAATATAATTAAGTATAATATAAATTTTAAGTTGCGCAAACATCGTTTCCTATCCAGTTCAAAAAGTTCCATTATCTATGGTTACTGTAGTGGAGCACAGAAAAACCTTCGACAACAGATTCATTTTAGCATCTTAAAAGATGAGAGGCAGATAGTCTGTGTTGTCCACAGTAAAAGTGTAAAACTATATAGCGTGGTCCCTTAATAATGGTCGTCGAAATATTTCCGGCTTCATTTTTTCGTAGCATCCAAATAATAGTTGCTATTGTGATGAAGTGGGATTATATCAGTAAGTACTTAGATATTTAGTCGTGGTTAATTAAGATAGGTGATAAAAGACAAGTGACAAACATTATATTATGTTTAATGTGACTAGTTTTAGTAAAAAGGTGGTGACAAGAGTGAAATGTACTAGTGAGACGAGAGTGAGTGCGGTGCAGACGTGTAACGTACAGTGATGTGAATACAATATAAAACCAAACTGGGACTTGTGGAGAACTGCTGTTCAACGGAGGGAACATTCTCCACACTATATCCAGTCTTTATTCAGAAATCAGTAAGCTCGCCGCTACCGAAAAAATCGACATTGACGTCATGTTTTTCGATTTCGCAGGTCGTCGGAGAAATTTGCTTTGTTTTTAAAGTTCCCGCGAAAGTGGAGAGCAGAATTTTTCGTCGCAATTGTTTTCCTCTTGCGGCAAGTGAAATGCTGAAGTGGAAAATGGGTGGCCTATTTTATGTTAAAGTGGTTATCCGGGGTTTGGGAATTTTACATATTTGTGGTTCTACACCAAGAAGAAATGTAATATATCTTGTCGTTCGAAAATGTCATCTTCATGCCTTTTCCCCTGCTAAAATCCCCAAACGTACCCCCGGATAGCCACTTTAAAAAAATAACCTGGTTAAGTGAACACAAAAACATACAATTTCTTTTATGAGCGACGAGCTTCGTATTTTTATAAAAGGACAAAAAAGGTAAACAACGTAAGGTAATGTATCAGTAGACATCATACCTTTTACTATTTCCTCCCAACGAGTTCTGAAGCAAGTAAGTGAGCTTGGAATTCCTGAAAGGGATATGCTGCTCCTGATGAAAGAAACAACATAAACTGAATTAATATACAATTATACATTGTAGTCACTTCTTGTCTTCTCGTTGGCTGAGCGCATACAGTTAATTATGGGAATCAGCGCAACCTACAGATTAGTGAATAACCTGCTTGCAGATTATTCACTAATCTGTAGGTTGCGTCCGCAATGCGAGATTCCTTAAAGTGCATATAAGCCCTACAGGGTTTTCAGTTATTCGTGTAGACCACGAAAAATGACCTGATAAAGTATTTTACAGTTTTGGATTTGGTCCTTTCGTTTCCGAGATATTGCTCTTCAAACATAGCCATTGGCGTTGAAAGCCGCGCGTGAGAGAGTCCTGGTACTCGGGGACGGATTAGATTTCACAAACAAGGAATACATAACGTTTTGGACAACAACAAGTTCAAAAGATCATATATCAAGTGAAATCGGCGCGATATCACGCTCAAATTCAGACTCAAATAAGTATGAAAGCCCATTGTCTAGTTCAGATAATATAATCGAGGAAGAAACTGAACTATCGGCGAAATATGAGGACGAGTCTGATGACTGTTTCATGGACGCCTACGCTGATGAGCCGTTGGCTGACGAAGAATGGCTTGCCGCGTATGAAAGAAGAAGGGAGGACAAAAAACACTTGGAATAACTTACTCGAAGGTGGAATGGTGCTGAATCCGTAAAATCTTGGTACGTTCATTGCGCCATATTTGTCATATCTTTCATTAATTTATTTTATGTACAGTATGTATGGGTTTATTGTATAGGCTATAGCCTGTAGTATAGGTGCAACTAGTGGGAGAACTGTATTGATGTCGTTGTAACTGTAAAACCCTACGGAATGTTGTTGCTGCACAGAAATAAGAAATGTTCGACTGTTTTGAGCGACACTAAACTGATTGAAGTCGTAGGTTAACAGCCTCCGTGCATGACTGAACATCCTGGCTTTGGTCCTGTTTCATGTTTGTCTCAACAGATGAAGTTTGGAGTTAGCGGCAAACACTTTTCAGACACGAGATGGACGTAATATGAGAGGCCAAACTATGTTAAAATATTTAGCAAACAACCTTGTCAATATTAAACTACACATAGACACCTATTATAAAATGGAATGGTAAAATTAAATATTGTCTATGTGTAGTTCGATATTGACAAGGTTGTTTGCTAAATATTTTAATAGTTTGGCCTCTCATATTACCTTTCTTTTGATAATATTTGATTGTATGGACGTCCGTCTCGTGTCTGAAATGTGTTCAAACTCCATCTGTTGAGACAAACAGGACCAAACTCCAAAGCCAAGTTATGCACGAAACAGTCGAACATTTCCCTAGGGTTTTATAGTTACAACGACATTACAGTTCCCACACTTGCACCTATACTATAGGCTATACAACCAATAAACCCATACCATACTGTACATAAAATAAATTGATGAAAGATATGACAAATATGGCGCAATGAACGTACCAATATTTGACGGATTCAGCACCATTCCACCTTCGAGTAAGTTGTTCCAAGTGTTTTTTGTCCTCCTCCCTTCTTCTTTCATACGCGGCAAGCCATTCTTCGTCAGCCAACGGCTCATCAGCGTAGGCGTCCATGAAACAGTCATCAGACTCGTCCTCATATTTCGCCGATAGCTCAGTTTCTTCCTCGATTATATTATCTGAACTAGACAATGGACTTTCATACTCATTTGAGTCTGAATTTAAGCGTGATATCGCGGTGATTTCACTTGATATATGATCTTTTGAACTTGTTGTTGTCCAAAACGCTATGTATTCCTTGTTTGTGAAATCTAATCCGTCCCCGAGTACCAGGACTCTCTCACGCGCGGCTTTTTTATGCAAACAACGCCAAATGGCTATGTTTGAAGAGCAATATCTCGGAAACGAAAGGACCAAATCAAAAACTATAACATACTTTATTAGGTCATTTTTCGTGGTCTACACCAATAACTAAAAACCCTGTAGGGCTTATATGCACTTTAACGAGAGGTAGCTTTCCACACAAGCAAAAACAACATGATTTATTGTTTATTGTTACTTACTTAAAACAATATATGCATAATAGCAATGTATAATGAATACAATATATAATAAAACAATTATTGGATTCGGTTTTCTGGATAATTTCGGTAAGTGTTATCAGCCACGGCCTTCGGCTGATAACACTTACCTTGACCTTGATTATTCCAGTTATTATATACATGACAACATTACTGGATTCTGATTGGCTGAGAAGAGTGCAATAAATGAAAAGAGAGAAGACACTGGGAACAAGTTTGACAATAAAATTCAAAATGGTGGCCCATTCTGCATTGGAAAGTTTTCACTTTTTCAACGACTTGTGGTACACTATGAATAAAAAATTCCATGTAAATATTTTGAAATGAGTACAAAGAACACCAAGAGTGAAGAGGTTTGTTATCAACTAATGAGACAAGACGTTTTTAAAGACTGAAGAAGCACTAATTATTCATCTTAACATAAACAGTATTCAAAATAAGTTCGATGAGTTAAAGACATTGAACGATGTACTAAAAGCACACGTGGTTGTAATTTCTGAGACGAAAATTGATAGCTCCTACCCTAATAGTCAGTTTGCTATGAACGGTTATCATATCTATATGAAGGATTGAGCTAAAGGTAGAGGTGGCCTGATTGCGTACTTCGCCTCTAGTATTCCATCGCGTAAGGTAACTTTATCTAAGGTCTATAAGACACTTGAGGCTATTGCCGTTGAGGCTAAAATCGGAAGGAGAGACATCATATTTCTTGCTGTCTACCGACCACCAAAACAGTCTGGAAAGAGTAAAAACTGTAGTGATAAATATATTCAATTGGTAGAAGAGGAAAATAATGACATTGTTATGTGGGCATCTCTTAAAAAACAATCAGTTGTCCTGGTTGGTGATCTAAATATGGATAGGCTTAAACCAGATCAACGCGAGGGTAAAATCCTTATAGATTGAGAGGAAATTAACAACCTGGAGTGTATGATCTCAGAACCTACAAGAATTACACCGAATTCTCAGACACTTTTGGACGTAATATTGACAAGTACACCAGAATTATTCAGAAAATGTGGAACTTATGATCCAGAAATAAGCGACCACTGCTTGGTATATGGAATAATGTCTGAAAAAGTACATAAGTATAGACCTAAGATCATATCATTTAGGGATGTGAAGAACACTGATTTTAAACAATTAAATCAGGATCTTTTGGATGCTCCATGGCATACTGCTGATATTCTCAGTGACATTGATGATAAATATGATTACTGGAAAGGCCTTTTTGACGATATAGTTAAAGAACATGCTCCAATTAAGAGGAAAAAGGTACGAGAGAAAGATTTGCCCTGCATGACAATGGGGATTGTAAAAAACGATTAGAAACAAAAGAAAGTTTGCTGTCATCTTTGCAAGAATCGAACTCAGGAGAATTATGATCTAAAGAAGAAGTATCGAAATATCGCCACTAAGGAGCGAAGAAAAGCTATCAGGGCTTATTGGTATAAAAAAACTGAGGAGCTGAAAAGTAAAGTGCGTTTTATAATACGTTTAAGCCATTCATTAGTGATAAAGTTAAATATTCCCCTGGAACATGTTTAAGAATTAATATGAGCATACAATAACAAAAAATCAAATAGAAGTTGCGGAATTGCTAGCCAACTACTTTACTAATACAGCTTTGAATATTGGAGGTGATCATGTTAACGATCTTACAGAAACTGACCACTGTCATCATAGTAGTGTGCAGACTATCCAGGATATTTTTGATGGGAATAAGTTTGAATTTGCGCAATTTAGTAAAATGGATGTACAAAATGCTTTGGAAAATCTCAATCCTAGAAAATCGTGTGGACGTGAACCGGGAGCACCGCCTAAATTATTGAAGATAATGGGGGGTGGTGGGGGTACGACACCCCCAAAAAAAATATTTATACAAGTTTCAGTCGGCAGAACTTATGAGTCGGCAGAAATTATATTTTAGACGTGTTCGATTTAACACGGACAAGTAGAATCATTAACGTTTAGAACTTATCAGTTTAAATTAATTTAAAACTACCAAATTTAAGACTCTCAAATCTAATGTTGATCTTAAATGTTTTGTTTATATGTAAATATAATCAACAAAAGAACGCCAAAGACATAAATTTATTAAAATGTCGTCATGTTTTCATTTCGTATTGAGAGTGCGTTATTAACGTAGGACTAATTAACCATTTCACCAGCTGACCAGGGTCATTTTAGTAGGCACCCAACGGAAAAACAATATTTTGCAGTGGCGGATCCACGATTTGTTTTGGTAGCTTATCCAATTTTCATTGCAAAAACCAGTTTGCATGCACTCATAGATATTTTAACATGGGTTCCAAGATAAAACGATGGACGTTTTCAGATGCCTAAAGTGTATATATTGGTTCTGTACTACTTCTGAGTTTATATTAAATTAAGTGTTTCCTAATCTTGATGCCCCTTTGTAATCGTGTATTTTTAGCAACGGCGTGGTGCCCTAATTTCGCAAAAATTCTTATCAGAAATCGCCGGAAAAGCATTTCTGAGCTTTGCAAAATCAAAAAATTTCCTGGGGCGCATACCTCGGCGAAGATACACGACAACGTGCTGATTCTTCATGTGCGCCCCCCCCCCCCCCCCCCCCCCCCCCCCCCCCCCCCCCCCCCCCCCCCCCCCCCTGCCCCCCCCCCCCCCCCCCCCCCCCCCCCCCCCCCCCCCCCCCCCGCCCCACCCCCCCCCCCCCCCCCCCCCCCCCCCTCTTTCCAACAACCCTGGATCCGCCACTATTTTGACAAGCGTCGATAGATAGGATGTAGTCGGTACAAGCTAGTGCGTCAGTCGGTTGAAGTGAGCTTACACCCCCCTTGTAAAATTTCCTGAGTACGGCCCTGACTGACCATGGTGATTTTACCAAAATCTAACAATGGCGTAATGTTGGAGCAAAAGATGAGAAAGCGAAATGAGTTCTTAGAAGAACTGTTTAAAGATTTGAGAAATATATAATATATAAATAAACAGTGGATGTGAAAGCGCTTGTTTTGCCTTTGCGCGACTAGGCTTATTTGCATGAAGGCGCGCGCGAAAACACGCGGGAGGTACGAGGCTGTCTATTCGCACTGTCACATCCACTGTCCCGCGCGTATCTCCGCATAAGGAGATTGAACGCGGTTTCCACTTGGTCGTCCAGGTCATTAATAAATACCCCAAAGAGCGAGTGGAAACACTTTGAAATTTAAGTTCAAACCTCCGGAAAGACCTCAATGACCGTTGAGATAGGGATATTTCTATCTCAGCAACTTCAAACACGACTGCTCTGACACAAATTGCTGCAATCGTTACACACAGTAGAATATAGTTCTACTTTCTGCAATGATTGCAACAACTTTTTTCAGCGTTCCCAACTTGTCTCGCAATTTTCCTCTTTGGCGAATTGAATTTTCCTCTTTTTCATGCAACTGCAACGTAGTAAGCCGTTGAAGAGACAAGTTGCATGAAACATTGCATAGTGTAACAGCGCCTTAAGCGGCGACTCCAACGTGGAAACCATTTTGTCTTTAAGGTCGTTTGAGTCGTTGTGAAAGACTCCAAGGACCAAAACGATCGTTACGACCACCAGGCATTAACGTTCCAACGTGACACCTATCGAGTTATAAGGAGTTATAACGTACGTTACCGAGTTGTAACGGCACTTACCTTGTTCGCCAGTGCTGCAATTACAATACCGAGGTTGCTCAAGCTTCTATTGATATTTTGAGTTTCTTTGAGTCGAGCACCAGTCGAACCGGACTGGTTGAGCCGCTCAGACCCCGCCAAGTCAACGAGGTTCAAGGTACCTGCAGTATGGAAAGCGATCACACAATTTTATAAAATGTTTACTCTGCGCTCGCTGTCATCCAGTGGGCTGGTACGAGGGCAATGTATTTGCTCGTCATTTACTATAAGTCCATTATATGAACTAAATGACAAACGTAATTAGTTAGATTATTTTCTTACGTATGGCAATTATAATATATAATTATAATATAATTTAGCTAAGTTAGCTTAGATTTTTCTTTTTTGTTTGTTTGATAAATAACGGCACTTTCGAGAAAATAACACGCAGTGACGTCATACTTGAGAGCGTACTAACCTTTACAGCGTTCTTCTGTCACGTGGTTCACCCCAGTCATTTTGAGTCGGAAGACGCTATGGCTCCGCGATGATCGTTCATTACAGTTCGTTGCTGCCACTGCACGGTTATCACACGCTTTTCGTAGAAGACTTGATACCTAAATAATTCAATAGAATATTATAAAACAATTTTACTCTACGCACGCTGTGATTGGTCAGCTTGCCGGTCTTGATCAGGCTAAGGAAAGCGGTACATATGGTAATTATTCAAAGTATAAGCAATTGTTTCTAAATTAGTTTATAAAAATAATAGAATACGTTTGCTTTTGTCTCGATAACGTGATCGAAACCCTCGTGAAGTAATAAAAACACTCGAGAAGTTGGGAAAGTAGTCGCCTCGGCGCCTCGTGCTTCTCCCTGCACTTCTTTCGTGTTTTTATTACGTCACTCGGGTTTCGATAACGTTATAGAGACCCGAGCAAACTTATTCTGCCCGCGGTCCTTCAGTACAGACCGAGCGACGAAGGGGCGAGATCTGCGCAAAGAGACCAAGGGCAGCGTAATTTTGCCGTAAAGACCGACCAAACGAGGTTAATAAGTTTGTAAAGACTACTCAGGGCTAACCAATCAGATTACAAAAAGCTGCGTTAAGACAGCTCACGAGCCAAGTCATAATAAGGTGGCATAATGATAGCGTATAATGGTGTAATGATGACGCAATGATGGCGTTTCACGTAATTTTCCATGTTTTCCATAGTTATAGAAATATAGCTTTCAACCAATCACCGTTTGCGTTTACAAAATGTTATTTCATAAATTGTAATAGTTATATAGTTCAAGTATGCTTTATGGAATGAAATTTTTAATCAACAGATATTTTTAAATAATTTTATAGTTTAGTTTTATATGTATTCTTATTTATCGTAATGTATATGGTTTCATCTTTTAACTCATTTGTAATTCTTAGCTTCATAGAGGGCCACAAGTTTATTAGCCTTGCCTATTTAGTGTTTACCCTCTGTAAATAAAGTCTTTACCATACCATACCATACCATACCATACCATACCATACCATACCATACCATACCATACCATTAATATAGTTATATATTGACAACTGAATTTTATACGCCAAGAAAAAGAAAAAACAGAATAACTTGCTTTATCGTGTCAGCAAGAAACAAATAATTCAGCTTGATGTTCAGTTTTATCAGTTGCATTCGCGAGCAATGTTTCAAGTGATTTCTTGAAATAATCCAAAAGATATACTCGATCTTCCAAATATCTTAAGAACGAAGTGAGATATGTACGAGCTGTAAATGCCATTATTTTTGATAATTTCAATATTAGTTTTTAATTTCAAGACAAACTTAATTTCGTTTCATTGGCGCATGGCGACCATCTGGAAACCTACCTCTCGCGGATACTAAAAAAAACGTCCCAAACACGTACGTCATGCATGAGGTTAGCTCAATCTTCTAACAGTCTTCCCTTTCGTAAATGGTATTTGCCATCCTAAACAATGACCCCACCCGGAATTTTTCGAAACACTGCCACAACTTGACAGTTTTTCGGAATAATATTAGTGAAAAATCCCGGGGGCTTAGGATTCAGGGGGATTGGGTTCATTGGTCAGGATGGCAAATACCGTTCGGGATGTCAAAGACCGTTCACGAAAGGGAAGACTGCAACGCCAACTGTATAACAGTAGGGCGTCGCCAAGGGAGAACTGGGGTTCAAAACCAATTTTGAAATTCTTCTAAATCCGGCGAGAAACACTTGGGGGTGGATCTGGATGGGTGTTAGGTCCACATAATGCTTTGGGTTAGGTTTTCGGGCATGTTTGGGATTATAAAGTTCGTGATTTAGTTTTAGGGTCAACACTACCAGAAATAACCATTAAATTACGTGGAGCACTTCTGGTGGAAACCAAGCTATTCTGCCTGGTTGTCAAGGCATTTCGCCAAGTTGTAGCGATGTCTACAATGACGTCACCATCTTGTCGTCCCCCCACTTCTCCAGGTCTGGCGACGCCACTGTAGTAGGCCTACTGTTAGGTTTCTGGCAAAATAGGTTGTTTTATCAAATGATGATGCCTTACCGCGGTGTTTATATTCTGCCTCGTCCTCAGCCGCTCGCCTACAAATTACGAGAGCGGGCGCGCGGAAATTTGAGAGGAAGGTCTGGTCAGCGGCAAGCAATCGTCTTCTGGACGATCTTTTTTAGTATCCGCGAGAGATGCCATATTTTATAATATGATATACATCATAGAACTGCATGCTAACCCCAAAACAACTTAGATCCTAACCCTAACCCCACGCGCAATGGGTTTTCTAACCCTAACCCCTGCGACACAGGAAAGCTAAGTAAAAATCCAATTACTAACCTTAATACTAATAAAAGGATCGTCCAGAAGACGATTGCTTGCCGCTGACCAGGATAAATGGCGTGCTCATCCTCCCTCTCCGCCCGGGGCGAAAGTACCCGAAAACGTTACACCACACCTGCACACTCCCGATTAAGAAGAGCCTGCGCAGAAGGCAGGTTTATACTCACTTGGTCTGACGAAGTAACAGCCACAGACTGTAAGTTGGTGACGACAACGTCGTTCGCGACTTGTTTGCCGCAGGTGGTTCCACCGACAAGTTTGATCTCATGTTTAACGTTGGTGTCGCCAGATCCAAGCAAATCTCGAATCGCCTCGTTATAAATCTCAAGGAAACTCGCTTCCATTTCATACTAAAATAAATAATAAGAACATTGTACTTATCATCGTTGCTCTACGTTGTTAACAATTTGTAACCGTATTGATGAACCTCGCGAAGTTATAAATTTCCCATTCAAGCGACACTTTTACCAAATCGAACTTCACGTTTGTAATATTTGCTGAATTGAACGACTAATTTGGCGGTCGAGCGGTCATATATCAAATTGAACAAACGAACGGGAATACCCTTCTAATATTAAAATAACATACGAAAATCATGCGGGATTTCATCAAAAACAGTGTCTCCTTGAATTAAGACGCTGTCGTTTGTTGCCGCGTGTTCCACTCGTTATAACAGGAATGTTCTGTATGTTTAAAAGTGCTGATAAACTCATAAAGGAACACTGATTCTCTCGAGACTCATCACTAAAACATTCATGACCTTGATGAATACTCCCACATACAAGTGGTATTAGTCACATGACATATGTAACCACAGACACGGCGGGGAATGGGCACTGCTAACAAACATCCATTTTTTTCACAAATTGAGATTCAGGGCAATCTCGTACCCAGAGCCTTCGATCATTTTGGTCACTACTAAGGAACGGAGGCTCTGGGCACTGATCTCTAAATAAAGACTGGATCGAGCAACTTTTGTTCAGAAAATGAAGCCGGAAGTCCGCCATTACTAAGGGACCAACTGAGAATCCTATGAGGTTTTTTGATGGTTTTCGACAAAATAAAATAATATTACTATAAAGAGGACCAGAAAACATTTTTCAAATTACTGACGATTCATCGCCTACCTACAGATTTACTGCGACTTCGGTCCCTTAGCAATGGCCGCCGTTGGCTTAATTATCCAGTGATAGAAGCCTGATATGAGACGTCAAATTAGGTTGAAGATTTTATTCATTTAATGTTAACAAAGAAACTATATTGGCCAGACACTAAACCTATTTTGCTAGCGTCACAGTTTGATTTGCTTGCAAACTCGGAGTTTCTAATGATCTCTCGTTAATTTACATTATGCAAATATGCAGGCTTCAAAATCAGCTGATCATATACAATAGAAAGCTCAATCCAGTCTTTATTTAGAGATCAGTGGCTCTGGGGAACTCCGATGAAAAAAACCCAAAATTAGGTTTTTGTTCCCAGTCCTCTGGTTCCCAGTCCTCTGGTTCCCAGTTCCTTATAATTTGCTACTGTCATCGACGATCTTTAGCTTGTATTTATATGCTGTTACTTCATGATTGAGTCGGTTTTCTTTGATGTACCGCGGGCTGTATACAGGGTGTATCAAAAAAGCGCAACCTCGGAATTTCCCAAGAAATCCACTGTGTTCTTAAACAAAAAAGATTTTCGCCCCTGGGAATTTAAAATAGCTTGTAATCGTATTCCAGGGGCATAACTGTCTAATTACTACAAACTCGAGCACGTAAAGCAGAATTGAATCGAAATTTATGCATTTATTTAATGGTAAGTTGTTTATTTATTAGCAATTCGACAGTTATGCCCTTGGAATACGATTAGAAGCTATTTTAAATTCCCAGAAGCCTAAAATATTTTGTGCTAATAAAAACAAAGTGGATTTCTTGGGAAATTCCGAGGTTGCGCTTTTTTTTATACACCCTGTATAGCATACAGCCCTATGAATACTAATTAGATAAAAAATGAAGAAAAAACAACGAAAATCTTTGTCCAAGGTGGAAAAATAGACAAAACATTGTCGGAAAACCTCCTCAATCATGAAATAAGTCAGTTAATTACCTCGAACGTCGGGATGTATGCGATATACAGCCCTGGTAGCGTCCTCGGGGCTGTATACAGCATACATCGGTAATTAACTCTTACGTGCAGTTTACTGTATTTTTAATATATATTATTCTAAATGTCATCGATATATAAACTAACTCAGGGCTTGTAGCTCAGCTGGTAGGAGTCCAGAACAAGTTATCGAGAGGCCGTGGGTTCAAATCCCGGCGGAGGTCAATTGCATTTTTCGCAAACTCGGTTGTGTGAATTCGGGCACATATAGCTCTTCATAATGGCAAGATATATATATCTTCAGCGACTTGATACCCGGTAGTCTCATGTAAACTGAAAGTCTGAAATACAACCTACCTGCCATCCTTTGCTCCTTAGGTTCTCGCTGGTGTGGAATACCTGGGCAAGAGCTCGCGGTATCATCCCCCATGCTTCCTTCTCGTTCAAATCTCCTTCCATGGTGAACGTCTTTCCTGAACCTGTTTGACCATAAGCAAATATACACACGTTGTAGCCGTCCAAGACACTTTGGATGAGTTGCGAGACTTCATCAAACACCAAACTCTGTGAAGAGTTCGGCGCAAAAACTTTATCGAACACAAAGGGGAATTTTGCCGGTGATCGCTTGCCTCCACTGATAGTCTGAAACATCAAACAAACAGGAAAAAGATTAACAGCCATTTGCATTCGACTTGCTGTTCAAGCTGACCGTGATCAAACATCAAATTAACTCAAAGCAGCTTCGTGTCAATTCACCTTCGATTATTAAACCGTATGTTTATTCTTCGATTATTAAAACGTATGATTATTAAACCGTATTCGATTATTAAACCGTATGGTTCCTATGGAAGTATCAATAAAACTCACTGTCGTAACTTTTCTCGAGAGTTTAAGCTTAAAGGACATTGGCAACAAAAATTAAGTCTGTCTAATATGAAAGAACTCGTTAAATGATAGAGCAACACCTTTTACAACTTTTCCGTATTTTACTTCGTTTTTGAAATATCTCAGATTGATTGATATGTAAATGAGATGGTCTCTGACGTCAGGTGGGGGGGGGGGGGGGGGGGGTAGAGAATTTCACTCATTAAAAAATGTATTATATCTCAGTGATTGCTAAGTTTACAACGTTCATTATCATGGGGAGTTGTTATACGCACATTTTCAAGTAAATTTGTGGAACAAACTTGAAGATGTAACTAATATTTTAATGAGTGAAAATTCTCCACCCCACACCTGACGTCAGACACCATCTCATTTACATATCAAACAAACTGAAATATTTAAAAAACGAAGTAAAATACGGGAAAGTTGTAAAAGGTGTTATTCTATCATTTTACGAGTTCTTTCATATTAGACAAACTTAATTTGTGTTGCCAATGTCCTTTAATACAAAAGTCCATTATATAAAAGTCGGCAGAAGACGTTTAAACGTACCTCGGTTCCACTTTGCTGACTAAAGACAATGTTCTTGTCAGTCTGGTAATCAATATTCGACAGAACCAGGTCATTCTCCGCGGGTAGACTTGGCCTGACACGACAATATACCCGGATGTTACCCTTAAGTTCCTGTATAGTATTGTGGAGTTGACGTCGAAGAGACTCCTCTTCTCTTAATTTCTCCTCGCATCTCTCAATAGTCTCAATGTGAGATGCCACGGTGGTTTCCAAAGTCTGTATGAAGTTGGCGCGTTGTCGATTTTCTTCATGTGTCTTCGTAAACGCAGCCTATAAAGGAAAAAGACAACGATGATGATCATTATAATCATCATAATCATCATGATCATCAACATTACCATGACGATAATAATGTTGTTGATCGTGATAATCATGATATTGGTCATGATGATGATTATGTGTTAATGTATACACTGCTGTAGTGAATGTGGGAGAGCTTGGAGTAGACAGACGATACATGGACGGTCGTCAAGCTCGTATCATCAGAAAAATGATTCTGACTCCCGGACAGGAATCGAATCTGTAACCTTCTGATTGCCGGTGAGACGCTCCAACCATTGAGCCACCGAGACTCAGATGGAGAGCGAAGATTAACCGGCAATCAGAAGGTTACAGGTTCGATTCCTGTCCGGGAGTCATAATCATTTTTCTGAGGATACGAGCTTGACGATCGTCCATGTATCGTCTGTCTGCTCCAAGCTCTCCCACATTCACTACAGCAGTGTATACATTAACGCATCCAAACATTACCGATATATAGTGACTGCCTCATAGGACTGCATCAATTGAACCAGTACATCATTGTAACCTTCGCTCTCCATCTGAATCTCCGTTAGCTCAATGGTTAGAGCGTCTCACCGGTAATCAGAAGGTTACAGGTTCGATTCCTGTTGGGGACTCATTTTTCTGAGGATACGAACTTGACGATCGTCCATGTATCGTCGATGATGATTATGTTGTTGATAATCATGATCATGATCATTATAATTTATTACCGTCATTATCATAACCACCATCATTACTATCATAAGCACCATCATTACTATCATAACCACCATCATCATTATCATTATCATGTCATGTCATGATCATCATATCATAATCATCATTATAACAGGGTTCGAACGGGTTAGGGAGGAAGAAATTCAAGGACTTTTCAAGGTCATATATCAGGAAATGCAACGACTAAAGGGCTGAAAAGGAGGCTTTGGAAAGCAGTGGAAAATTACGAAAAATGGAAAACCGTTACTTATACTTGCCACTTCAATGAATTTCAACTAATTTCAAACTACCGCTGATGCTGACAACATTTTCTCTTTCAGAAAATGTTACATAAATATCTTGCGAACCTTTTGATAATTACTTTTTAAAATTGAGTCACCAAAAAAACACATGAAACAATGAAACAAGCTTAGTTCTCCCCAACGCTAAATTAGAAGCAGCCAGGAAAGCATTCGTTTTCCAGGCAGCTTTAATTTATAATAAACTACCGTTACATATCCGACAGATTAACTCGTCGGTTCTGTTTAGAATCGCTCTAAAACAATTTTTAGATACCAGTCAGAACAATTTGATATGTATATATATTCATATTTCTTACTTACATGCAATAATAGTATTAGCTATTTGTTTGTCATTTTAATTTATTCCTTCACAGGACCTTTATTGATAGCAGTATTATTTTTACTGAAAAGGTTGTATCCTGTTTAAAAAAAGTTTAATAATAATAATAATAATAATAATTCAGGAACTTTCAAGCACTTCTTCATAAATTCAAGGAAGTTCAAGTCCTGGAATTATTTTCTCAAATTCAAGTACTGTCAAGGACATTCAAGTTCTGTACGAATCCTGTTATAAGGATCATCATCATGTTGTCGTCATCATCATCACATAATGATCATAATCATGTCATAATCATCATTATGATCATCAACGATTCCACATCAATCATCGTCGACGCTAATTTGGAATCTGTAGACGGTCGGTAGCATCTTTAGTGGTCGGCAGCATCTTTAGTGGTCGGCAGCATCTTTAGTGGTCGGCAGCATCTTTAGTGGTCGGTAGCATCTTTAGTGGTCGGCAGCATCTTTTTATTATGTATATGGTTCACTTACAATGGAATTACATAAATATATTGATTATCAACCGAATTTCAAGTTCGCTTGCATTGCTAGTGGTCTGTGTCATTGATTTTTAATTGTGAGGTCGGGGTTCGAGTGTTGGGTGAGTATGATTTTCCATTTTTTTTAATTTTTACTTTCCTTTTTTTCTTTTTAATAGGTTAGGGTTAAGGTCAGGGTTAGTTTTAGGGTTTGGTTTAAAATATTATCAAAAAATAGTCGCGCGTAAAAAAGTCCCTGCAAGATGCTACCGACCATCAAAGATGCTACCGACCATCAAAGATGCTACCGACCGTCTACGGATTCCAAATGCGCATCGTCGACATAATCGTCACCACCATCACCAAACTGAGAACGCTTATTGCGTGATGCAATATCGACGATGCAGTATTCCAGCCCTCTAATGTTAATATTCAAAAACCTCGACATGACATGAAACTTAAAATCTTAAGTGTCGGTAGCCAAAAACTAGGTAAGGTCTGGACACCCGAAAGCTCAGGTATTTTTTGCCCTACTATCATGATCACTCATCCATTGTCATATTCCATTATAACTATATTCATCACCAGCATCATCTCTATTATTACATAGACATCGTCAATATCATCATCGGCAGTAATAACATCGTTACAATGTCATCATTCGTAATCGTAGTAAATTTATCCCGGGCGTTCGTGTAGCCTGTAGCCCGAGTTAACGCCTATTCCCGTTCGTTTGTTCGATTTGAAATATCCGCCGCCAGCAAATATTACAAACGTGAAGTTCGATTTGGCAAAAGTGTCGCTTGATCATGGAAAATTTATAACTTCGCGAGGCTTGCTCTTTCGAGTAAATGTTGTTCGAATTAGATGTATGGCGTTCAAACATTGAATTTTGACATTATAAACGCGCCATATGATTACTGTATGTTATTTTAATATTACAAGTGGTGCAGATTATATACAGTCTATTTATTTGCTCCTCTATATGCTATAGAAATTTCTAGCATCATTCTGCTGGCATCCACTCCAGAGGCAGCATTTCACTTCAGATAAGAACTCCTAGTTTTATTAGTATCAAGGTTATATTATTAGAAAACAATTAGGCGGGTGGTTAGAAAACCCATTAGGCGGGGGGATAGGGTTAGGATCTAAGTTGTTTTGGGCAAAATTTTGTAGGGGGGGCTGAACATAACTTGCCAGAATAAATGATGACGTCAATATTAACTGAAGAACACGAATTGCCATCGTTTAGCCTAAGCATTATTAAACGTTTTTCATTAATGTATATGAACATGCATTGGAAACACGTACATTAGGGGGCCGGGGGAATTTTTGATTCCCTGAAAGTGTATTTCCTGCAAGTGTATTTCCTGCAATTTGAGGGCATTTTTCTCATTTTTGCAGCCGCGGCAGTGTGTGGGATTCGAAGTATTTAATTACCGTTAAAGTAACACAGATTTTCCAAATTTAGACCGCGTGGATATCTCTTCTGAAACGCATAGGGAATGCGTTGCACGACGGCAGAAGAGAAGGAAGGAAAAGCAATTAACCACAAAACCAAATGTATTAGTATATTCAAGTTGAATATACGAGATAACGTTTAGACAACGCCCGAACCAAGGCCTGGATATATGCCACTTTTAACCATTGATAAACGATGAACGACAATGAAATCCCAGATTTCCGTCAATGAGAATCCGTTATAATGTCATCAAGTTGCATTCAAATATTAGAATAATTTAATACAGGACCTTTTTGCCCGAATAGAGCTAATTTTCGGACAACTGCCCCCCCCCCCCCCCCCCCCCCCCCCCCCCCCCCCCCCCCCCCCCGTCTCCTACGCCTATGGTTTTGGGGTTAGAAGTTCTACGACGTATTTCATCATACAGGATGTCCGATCGTATGATAGCAGTACAATCTCTCATTTCGTCCAACCTCTCGCGAATACTAAAACATATCGTCCACAAGACGATTGCTTGCGGGAGGGGTCACAGAACGACCGGGGTAAGTTGACTACCACTCCTAATCATACCTTAACTGCCTGAAGTTCCGTGGTGAGTGCCAAGCTTTCCGTCGCCATTAAAGAGACCTTTTGTTTTAACGTCTTGTTTTCTTTTTGGGCGATTTCCAGGTCGAATGTCAGCTCTTCTTTTTCACGCTCAAAACGGTCTTTTTCCTCGTGCAAGAAATCAAATTCTTCTTTATATTTCTGCTCCGTCGCGGTCTTCTCTTGAATTAAAGACTCCAGACGAGTTTCTAAGCCTCGACCACGAGCACATTCCTGAAAAGTGTGTACGACATTTTGAGAAATGTGTTCATTGTGACATATATACTTATGCCTAATAAGGCTAAGAGTATAGTGAAATTGTTAGAGCGGAATACACACTAAATTCCGTATATACAGACAGATCCTACTGTAACTTTCAGATTATTATCTCCTTATACACATGGTTCGTAGCGCAGGGTTCAAAATAAATTATTGGATTTAGATATTTTTGTAGGCTGTTTTATATATGTACATTTTTTGTGTCGGCTGTTTTGGTACGTGCTGTTTGCGAATGCCTGCTACGGGAGTCCACAAAAATGCCATGAGCCCAACTAAGAAACGTTTTAGTTATATAATGGCATTTCTAGCAGAAAAATAGCTTTTAAAAGAAAAAAAGTGTTTTATTATTGTACAAACTGTGCGTATTTCCTCATTTACATTCCAACATAAACATCAACAAGAACAGAACATGCGCCAAATACCTGACTGCAGGCTCCGCTGAAATCGCGAGTCTCGATTCTCCACATTTAATACTGTTTACAAGATAGAAGATTGGGAGCAATAATAGAAAATTCAACGGTCTTTTTCAACAAATTCAAAATTAATTTGGTGCGACATTTTATGTCAATTCGGAAAGAAACGTTTTTCGATTTAAAAGTCGCCGGCTAGCGTCGTGAAAATGCCGGCTACAGCCGACAGCTATTTTGAACCCTGCGCTTAGCGGTCTTTGAAATCCTTGAAAATCTTTGAATTTAGGTCTTTAAGGTCTTTGAAATGTCTTTGTCTTTAAAGAGTGAGTGTCAGGGTAGTGCTTTGCGCGCTTGTATTTTTGTTTTCATACGAATTGATTGCAGTGCATCGCATCGTTAGAACTATAATTTGCATGTGAACTCTAGATTTATTTGGAAATGTTGAAATTGGAGTCGGATCCTGACTTCGGGGCGTTATGAAGTTAATGTTTTTAATGACAATTTGAACAGTTGCGGTTCGCTTGTTTGTGAACCACTGCGGGCAGCGCGCAAAGCTGTTTCTGACGAACAAGCTGGCCCGGATGGCTTTAGTTACTTGAACAAAACATCAGAAGAAACAAAATATATTTCTTTACTAGTCACTCATCAAACACTTCCATTCGCAAACTTATTCGCGCTGTTTCAGCAGCATAACCCGGCCTTCCACGCTTCGGAGGCGAAGCGCTCGTAGCAGCTTCTATGTATCGAAACGATTACTATAGTAAATGATCAATTTTACGAAAAATATCACAATAATTAATCACTCAGGTATACTTACTTCTTAGAAAACTTGAAAATGGATTGATCAAATATCGACGGATTCGTTTGTGAACTGAAATAGCCGTCCCATAAAATGGCCGCCAAGAAGAAAACAAGCGCGCAAAGCACTACCCTGACACTCACTCTTTAAAGGTCTTTAAATTCTGTCGCGAGTGTTATTTCATATGTTCTTGTTTACGATGCCCTAATGAAAAATATCGATATTCAGCACAATTTTCTACGAAAAACTATGCGCTTAACAAAGTATGCGCATTTTTGAAAAACCTGTTTTATATTTTGTATAAACATGTTATCTTCGCGTTAGAATTGTCAGCATTTTGTAATGCTTGATTAAATTATATATTGTTACAATCTACTAACTTTGATTGAAGATCATGAAATAAGAGCTCAATGTTAAAATAGCAAAAGACGAACTCCATTTTTGATAACTGCTACTAATCTCATCGTGAATAGAACCTTCATTTTTACAGCTGATTGCTCTGGTAGGTCTTTGAAAAGTCTTTGAAAATAGGCAGAAAAAGTCTTTGAATGTCTTTGAATTTTTTCGGTCTTTAAGACTACGAACCATGCTACAGAGCAGGAATCCAAGGAAAACAAGGAGAGGAATACAATAACAAAAGCTAATCAGGGTTCTATCTAGGATTTTTCGTTTGGGGGAGAAGCTAGGACGCAGCCAGGATTCGGAAGGGGGAGTGAGCGCCAAAGCCGCGAGCATCTAGGGGGTTCCGAAAATTTTGAAATCTAGAGTCTCTGAAATGCCATTTCCTGCATTTTGGGGGAAGATTTTACACAATTCTGAAGGTTTGGAAAAGTCATATAAAACACTAAAAAACAACACTTTACAGGATTTTAAGTACATTTTATATTGTTTATTAAAATTTATAATATATTTCATATTGAATCAGTTAAGTTGAATTAAGTTACATGCACGCGATACACCACCATGGCACTACTTCATGTTCCTTGTCATATAGTGTCTTGGACTGACTGGGAATACTTACTTCATGTACACCGACCTGAATGATCACAACTTTTTTGGGGGGAAGCTGGGCTGTTTGGGGGCAAGCTTCCACCCCTCAAACCCCCTACATAGAACCCTGCTAATGTGCAACGATGACTAAGGAGAATGGACGACGAGATTCCAATTATAATAAATGATGAACTCTTAATTTTTTATGTAGTCATAAGCATTTTGCTATTCAACCCTTCAGAGAAGTGATTTTTTTACCCAACCAACACCCACCCAGGCCATAAATAATGACCCGGTTCCTAAACACAAACGCGCAATGCACGACGGTTGACACTCACACTTTAACATACATCTAAACATAGTCAATAGAGGTATGGTCTGGAAACGCGGCGATCTTCAAAGCGGCTAACAACAAGTTTCGATTTATGTCGAGGATGCCCTGAAAGTGCACAAGTCTTTTGTTTTACGGCCGTTTGATCGCAGTGTAAACGCACCAGTGTACATCTATACCTGTTGTTTTTCGTTCTCCTTTACCAGCACGTTGCCTTCTAGTTGGTTGTTATTCGTCTCGACAACTATCAAGCGTTCATTGGTCGTCAGAAGCTTCTGATTCACAGAGCTTATATATTGCTCCATGTCCTCCAGGCGTCCCTTGTAATCCCATGCCGCCCGCCGTTTTGAACTAGCTGAAAAGAAAAATTATGAAATGGATCTGCTAAGGCTCAGGAATAATAAGGTTCACTGACTTGAGGTTTATTAATAGCGTAGCGTCTGGTTGCTATTAATAGCTCAAAATGCGGACAAATAAACCAAATTTGACTTACAAATGAGCTATTTTCTTTTGTTATGGCCGCAAGAATTATGGGTAAAACTAAAAGCGGACGAACATCGATACTGACGTCATCTCGACGGAGTGCTATTGATTAGTCACAAGTACAGTACTACAGAGTAAATAAAATTACACAAATAAAATAGTTTATGAAGTTTTTAAACAATATTGACCTAAAACTCGAACTTTTCCCTCGCCATAAATCCTTAGAACATGTAGTTCAATTGAGTGAAATGCCAAATATTACTTGTAATGACCTTTATATAAACGTTAGACGTTTATCCTACACGATTATGTCAATATTTTTTAGTTGTACCATACATATTCATACACTTGTAATAGTTTCAATCTTAGTTTGACATTTAGTAAATTGTTTCCCACTCAAGCTTTAAAGTGCCACTACGATCAAATTTTTACCTATCGATATTTTTACGTATTTGTAAAGCAGAGCTGCTAAATATTACTTGGTCGAAACCGTTTTGCGATTTGACGATGGCAAGTATTATTTTTCTTACTCCGAATCTGGAGTTGTTATGTCCGCCATTAATCGTTCATGTTCTTGACCAGCGTAACGAAGTGACGTCAGATTCTCAACGCGAAGACTCCACGTGGCTAATTCTTCAAGTAAATCAAGGTCGTTTTTTCAAATTCTTCGTCTGAAAGGCTGGACATTTCATCTACTTCTCGAAAAAAACAAGAAAACAAGTAACCTCGACTGAAATTCAGGCGTAGCATTGAGAATCTGACGTCACAAACAATATTATCTTTTGAAATTGCGGGCTCACTTGGAATACGTTTTTAGTAATGGTGGCCTAAATGATAGTGATTTCAGAGCTCAAAATACTTACTTCAAAATACCATTTTTTAGTTTTTTTTACATCGATGATCACTTTCGACCCTGAAATACTATTCTATGCTAAAGAAAATCTAAAAGACGGGGGTGAATTTTCATCGTAGTGCCACTTTAACGCAAACTCAGAAAAATGTTTCTGAGCCCCAGACGGGAATCGAACCCGCAACCTTCATGATCTCCGGTTTGACGCTCTAACCATTGAGCAACTAGAACTCAGATGGCAGAGAGCGAATGCTATACGTACTGAATACATACTGCAAAATCTCCAGTCACGATATTTCTGTGTATATTTTCTATCAGATAAATATTAGTGACTCGCAGCTTGGTTATTTCGATGGCTCTTAATGGACTGACACAGGCTAGTGAATTGTTTGCTACTCAAGCTTAAACGCAAACTCAGAAAGATTAGTTTCTGAGCCCCAGACAAATGTTTTTGATCCCCCGGTGTGACGTCACCAACTTCCCAATTAATTAGACAAAGTATTACAACAAGATGGCGGATAACAGGATTGTCTTTTGTTAAAACCCCCTTAAAATTAGTGCTGTTGTTTTGTACAAGAGTAGTTTTGTTGACTTGGATTACCTTTGTAAGCCTGTTTGTAAATCAATAAGCTGTAATTAGTACAATGAGTACAATACAATATTTTAGAACAACATGTAATGAGTAGTACCATTTTTTGTTGCTGTTGTTCTTGCATGATTGTTTTCATTTTTCTGGACTTTTGCTGCGGGCTGCAAATAAAAACAAAGTTATTAATATAGTGTGAGCTAAGGTTCCGTTATGTTGGTACTGTATAAGATAAAAGAAAGCACATAGTCTACTGTCAGAGCGACCTCAGTTTTAAGCTTAGTTTCCACTCGCTACTTAATTTATCTCGCGATCTACTTTTTTCGATCAAAATAAGTCTCACGATCTGGTACTTTGATTTCCATTTAAATCGCGCGATTTTAAGGCCGCCTGCCCACTCACGATTAAGAACAGCCTCGGCAAAATTGAATTCGTAAACAAAATGGTACTTCACAGTTCACACTGATATTTTGTCAGGCTTTTTTCTTATTATTTTCCTTGAAAACACGAAGTGACGTGTTCCAGATGCAATTAAGCATTGTCCTCGACCTTTTGAATAAATGTTTCCAGATCGAACGGAAGTGGCTCTACCGCCTCTAGTGTTGGCAAAGCTGAAGGATCTTGAGGAGAGCATTCATTGCCTTCTGAAGATTCAATAACAACGTGATCAACATCATCATCGTCGAATAGCGAGTGGAAATTAAGCTTTAGCTTGCGTTTATACATTATCACGCGAAGTTTTCGTTAATAATAAGTTTCTTTTTCTTTTTCCTTTTTCCGTTAGGGGTCATCCATAATTATCAACATTTTCACAAGCGTACAGAGCGTACGCTGGTGGGGAGGGGCTTAATGACAATGTACGCTTTTTAAAATGTCGATGATGGCTTTCATTGAATGCACAGCAGTACTTCCACTTGCAGCGATTTTGGCAAGAAAATTATCCTTCAAAAAAGAAAACTGGATCGTGGTGGAAGCACTACCTCGGTGCCAGGCCCTCTTTTTCTAACGGTGCTTCATTATCACAACAATGGCGACCGACAATAGCTCACTCGACCATGAAATAGAAACACTACGAAAATTCTTGGTGAAGAGAGCAGAGGTTGTGCATAAGGTTCAACATTTAAGAGTACGCTCTGGGAGGGAGTCGGAAAAAAGAGTACGCTCTGTACGCTTGTGAAAATGTTGATCAGACCTGGAAATAGTGGTAGATCCTGGGATCCTCGTTCCAAGAAAATATTTTAGTTGTAAGAAAGTTCTGGACTGGCAAGTCACAACTCCCACTCCCAACTTAACTACTTAAGCCCTGGCTTAGAACACATGTAGGCTGTAGACACTGGCCTGTGGCTGTCCCGCAATACCACTGTAGCCTGTAGGTGTAGCCATGATGGTTAGTCTGTGTGTGTGACAGTCTATGTAGCTACTGTACACAATTAACTCTAAAGATAAAAGATTATTCAATTCAATGGATTTTGCTACAGTGCTACTAGGAAATTGCTAGGCATGGTTTTATTAACAATTGTTTTATACTTTTAGTCCTGCGAAACGTAGTGCGACCATGATGTTGATAATCATGGATGACCCCTTACAAATGACCATGTTTCTCTATGTTGTTCTTACACTGATCCTACTTAATCCTGGGTAGGTTTCAGGATGGTGGCCAATATTGAGTTTCATATTAGGCTAAGTGATAGGGTTAGTATCAACACAGGCGTCAGAACGACAATAAAGGTGAGGGGGCCCGGCGAGGTCCTAATCTCTGTATATTATGGATGTCCCATAACCTGTTATACCCTCAGTATACATGTGTTAAAAACAACAACCAGTATGCTGTTCGAAGTCGAATTTGTGATCGTTGTTATTCTAAACAATTTTTTATTCAATGCGATTAATCGAGCACTGGCCAATGGGGTGTATGCGCATTTCGAACGCGGGGCTGTATGCCGCATGAATCCCTCGTTCTCGGGCTTTGGGAATAAATTGGCTTTTCAGCACTGACATAGCAGATTTATTCAGCGAAACCGTCATCGGTGTTGACGTGATTACTTGTGAATAGATGTAATTATGTTCAATTCATTAATTATATAATTAATCTCATTTGGTAGTCACTCATAAGTTTGTAGTTTAATATTACTAGCCAGGTAAAAATGGGGGTCCTCACATAGTAATACTATGTGAGGACCCATCGTGTAGATGGGCCTTAAAGTGCACCTAAACCCAAAAGTTTTTATTGTCTTATTTGGAAGAACTTTTAAAATGATAAAGTAACTTCTTTGGAAGATTTTCGTTTCTTCGCTTTCTTTTTGAGATATTTCAGTTTGTTTGATATGCAAATGCCTGGATGGACGTCACACATTGCATAATGAGTTATCAGAGAATGTTATATATCTTTGCGTTCATCAAATAAAACACTAAAGTGTGAATAACATGTGTGCGTGTTTCTCCCACAACACCAAACTTCTCGATTTTAAAGGATTTTGTTCGAGAATGAAAGAGATACATAACATTCTCGGGTAAGTCATTATGCAATGTGTGACGTCCATCCAGATATTTGCATATCAAACAAACTGAAATATCTCAAAAAGAAAGCGAAGAAACGAAAATCTTCAAAAGAAGTTACTTTATCATTTTAAAAGTTCTTCCAAATAAGACAATAAAAACTTTTGGGTTTAGGTGCACTTTAAATACTATTCTGAATATAATACTGTATATAGTGTTTTTGTTCGGATGATTTCGACCGCATGGAATGTTGAGACGGCCACTCCAATCATATGCCAGTAAATGTTTGCCTAGTCATGCTTCTTTAAACGTGCAAGGACAGTGAGATGCGCTCAAGTTTAAATACGGGGTGATCGCATAAAAGGGAAAACATCCCTTGTAAACAAATAATTTCCCAACGCAACCAATCACTCCGGACTGGATTCCTTTCTTTAGCCGCAAATATAAACACTCGCTGGCGGCCATTTTGAAATTCTTATCCAGGGGCAATATCACGAAGTCATAAACGAAGCCATAAACGAAGCCATGATCAAATTCTGCCTCACCAACGTTGCATGCACTTTACACTATACAGATAGAAATCATTGCGTGTCTAAAATGCTACAGGTTACAGTTCCGCTCGTTTTGTTATCGGCTAATTGGGGCTTGGAATACAAGCCGATTAGGAGTGTGGCGTCGTGGCGCAAGGGTAAAGCAAGTGGGGGTTGGGATACCCTGAACTAGGTGCGCCCGAAATGCCGAAGGCAGTTAAAACATGTAGGGGGGGCGGAGGAAATTGTGGAATTTTCTAGAGTCTCTGAAACACTATTTCCTGCATTTTGAGGCCGCGAGTTTTACGATAATCACATAATGTAGCCAAAAATCAAGTTTTTCTTTCCATTACCACAGGGAATTCCATCAATGGTTTTACAATAATGTTTTAAACTAAACGAACGTCCTGGTGAACATATGATATTCACCACACCCATCTCCACAATGACAAAGAATGTCAAAAATTCAAAATATCGATGGTTCGATATCAATTGCATGTACTGTACTCCAAGCCTACACTGTTTGTACGTGCCAATGGGTACAAAGTTGACCCTGATAAGCTACAAGTTGGTTTATATTCATGTATATTATTTACAAGTTGGTTTATATAGTATATTTATATTATATATTATTTATACAAGTTGGTTTGACCCTGACACGCTACAAGTTGGTTTATATTCGCGTGAAACTTATTTATGACTGTTCAGATGATCTTACTTTTTTTTGCTCTTCTGATTCAGACTGAAGACTGTTGTCTCTGGGGATGTCTACTTCCCACCACCAATTTCTCATCAGATTTAGATTAATTTCAAAATTGGTCATAAAGAGAAGTAGGGGACCCCATTCCCCCAACCGCAAAATTCCTTACCATAGAGTTTTCTGAATTTGATATTTGTCTTTTAAGAGACTTTTGTGCTGTGTTCGTTCGTTTAGTTGGTGCTGCTGCAGTTTTGGAACTTGGCTTTGGTGCATTGCTTTTCAAAGGTGCATTGGATAGCGCAGTTTGCTAAAAAGGAAGAAACATCCATGGTTAAAGGTGCCATAAATACTATAGAAATACGTGTACCGTAATAATCTGTTCAGTCAAGAACCGTAACGGCCAGCACAAACAGTGGTTGGAAACTGGAAAGTAAAGTCCCAGCACAGGGAAGTACACCTCTTTAATTTATTTATTTAAATCAAAACAATTTCGTGGTCGCTGACGAAACACGAATCTATTACTTCGTTCGAAGCATGGAAACATAACTTACATTATACTCTATCACTTATTAGTATCAACCAACGAGTGGTCTATTACCAATTCGGCATTCTGATTGGCTGAGCTACTCACTGTCTATTGGTGATAGACGGTGAGTAGCGTTACCCAATCACAAACCTTCTTATGCTGCAATATTCCTATTCTGACCAATCAGAAGCCACGACATATTCCAGCTGCAAGCAAAAACCTGGAATCTAGTCCAAACATGGCGTCCGCTAAAATTTATATACGAGTGATGAAATCATGAAAACATTGGCCCGAAAGTAATGAGAAATTGTTCAGTTTTACATTTTCAAACAAGAAAATGAATTCGCTTATGCCTATGGAGTACATATCTATACCAAATGTGAAGCAAAGTAATTACAATCTCGTTTTTTGTGAGCGATTGTTTATCATGTGTCATCGAGCAACTCTACATATTGAATGGGAGACTTCTAAAACAAAAAGGTAAAACTATCTGAAAATTTGGAACAATGTTAGAAAGGTTGTTTATGACAATTAGACAACTCGCCCTCGTTGTCTATGAGCAGATAGTCAACTCGGGCTTCGCCCTCGTTGACTATCTGCTGTTAGTAGAAACTGACCATGGTCTATTACAAATGCTGCATTCTGATTGGCTACTCAACCGTTGTCTATTCGTGATAGACAACGTTTGGGAAACGCGCTCAAAACAATTGCAGAAAACTCTCGTTTTGGGCAGGTTTCGGATGAGTTTTTGGATATTTTTTTGGAGAATACATGATTTGTATTAGTCCACTAATTTGTTTCTACTAAAACAATTAGACAACTCGTCCTCGTTGTCTATGAGCGAATAGTCAACTCAGGCTTCGCCTTCGTTGACTATTCGCTCATAGACAACTCGGACTCGTTGTCTAATTGTTAAATAGACAACTCGTTCTCGTTGTCTAATTAGTATAATTTCTGAGCTTAAACGAGTTCTGATTGGCTGACTGGCCAGTAAATCTGAGACGATAGTCACCGTGCACTATCACATCACTATAGAAATCATACTTGAAAAGTGTTTTTTTTTTAAACCAGACTATATTTATACGTTCCAGTCCTCTCTCGGAATCATCATTTTGATGTATGGTTTCTATAACATGACGAATATTTTTTCAAAATGGCGACTATATATATTATTGTAACTAAAAAATCGTCGAAAAGGCTCAAAAACCTAGCATAAAGACATTGTATATATCAGATTTATCTCAAGATAGAACTGTCTAAGGGTAAGGAAGCTGTTTATCGTACAATTATTTGTAATTTTACGTCCGTTTTGATCGTTAGTGTGTTTTTTAAAGCTGTCAAGCGTGAAGAAAACATCGAGCATAACACAGTTCAAACTGTCTGTTTAAAACTTCTCAATTGAATATTCAGTTCAGGCCTGAAATTATACTAAAACAATTAGTCACCTCAGTCTCGGTGATTATCGTTATATTCACCGATAATCACCTCGACTTCAGTGACTAATTGTTAAATAGAAATTTCGCGACTTACCTTCGCGACAATTTCACATGGGGAACTCGCTTAAGGGGCTTCGTCGATGACAAAGAAGACATCCCAGTCACCACCGTTACACTGCTCAACAAACGTGCACCCACCTCGAAGTAATGCTTAGCCAAATCGCCAACTATTGTCCCATTATTTCCCGCAATTCATTAGTTAAAAACTCCACGTCTATCAACTCAATTTGGCAAACAATTCGTATGCATTATGGTTTTCAGTCTGCAAGGGCTTATTTCCTCGATTTTGGCAACATCAAACTAGATCATGACGAGCGCCTAGAGGACCTTTACCAACGTTTATAATGTCTTTGTCGAAGATAATCTCCTCGTTGCTAATGGCAGCATTACACACCATGGTGACACCATCACCAGTGATGAAGAAATGTCCCCCACTTTAGAAAATATGGTCGTACTTACATGGTTAAGACTATTACATGCTGACCTACTAAACTTAGTAAAACTAAGATATGGAACTGAACTTAGATCTCGGTCATTGGCTTCAATAAAACCCGAAATTTCTCAGGCGTTAGATTCACTTTTGGAAGAACTCCGCACTGCCGCTGACTCAAAAGTATTACGGGATACTGCTTCAAGATTCAGACAGCCCACACCACGAACTGCCTATAAGTCTCCTACTCAGCCAACCATAGCAAATAAACGTCGCAAGTCGTGCCCCCTATGCAAGCAGCCCGGCCACGATGATCAACACTTTCTTAGTAAATGCCCTTACCTACCACCTGAAGACCGACTCTATACCTTACGAAAACATGGCTCACGTGCAGTGTAGATGAAGAGGAAGTAAACGAAACTCCTATATCCTATACCTCGCCCGTGCCAGACGATATAGACATACCAATCAGCCCGCACAGTTTCACGCCGAGCGAGCACCAAGCAGTCCCCGTACTTCAAGGCTTTTTACAGACAACGCCCACTGAAACTCACATTAGATTCTGGGGCTGACACGAACATGATCAAAGCGTCCATCGCACCTTCCCTCAGCATCACCATTGAGATGATGGTATGACGCCAATAACCGCCGTGGGCGAAACCCGCTTAATCCTGTCAAGAACTGACAAAACCCTCACACTTGATGCCCTAGTCGTCGAAGACGTAGACGTTTTGGCCATTCCGGCTCATAGCTAACGATATATCAATACGCCCTGAAAAATGTCAAGTTAGAATCCAAGACTAAGAAAACACCCAGTACCAGCCAGGCGAACATCCTAGTTACCATTCCTACGCGATACGTCGTATACCGTCTTACGCTCTTCTTCTCCCCCGCAACCGTCATTTAGCCATACCCTCATGGCCATACCTGGAGGTCGACATACCCTCCGAATTAGGACAAGACTGCACCATAGCCATCGAATCCCGTACCGTTACACCATCATACAAGTACACCAAGGCATCTCATCTTTAGCACAAACCCCAAATCGTAGAAGACGTGCGAGACAAAGTTCGTATTGTAAACCAACCGAAGATCTCCCAAATAATTCGTCACCAGACTCCCATGACCTACCCGCGAGCCTCAACATGAAAGAGAGAAACCCTGCCATCTTTTCCGACACCGTAAGCCTAGATCCGGATAACCTTCTGCCTACCTCTATACGCAACCACCGTCAAGTATTGCGCGAGTTTGACTCCGTCTTCAATCCAAACATCCCAGGATATAACGGCGCGGCAGGGCCAATAGAAGCCACCCCTGGAAGCCACTGTAAATATGGGCCCAGTACAACCTCCACAGCGCAAGGGTCGCGTCCCACAATACTCCCGTAACCAACTCGTTGAACTACTAGAAAAGTTCGACGAGCTGGAACGAGCACAAGTCTGTACGACCCGAAGACATCGGATTGACTGTAGAATACCTAAACCAATCCTTCCTCGTAAAACGCCTTCCGGTGGCCATCGTCTTGTTACTGTCTTCGTCAACGTTGGACGCTATAATAAGCTACAACCGTCGTTAATGCCCGGACGTTGATTCCACGATCCGGACGATTGCCCCATGGAAATACATGATCAGAACGGACCCACCCGTGCTTTTTATCAAATTCCACTGTCCAAATCATCCATGAAATATTGTGGCGTAGCCACACCATTCCTAGGTATACGCGTCTATACACTGCAATGGGAATGCCCGGCTCGGAAACAACCCTTGAAGAAATGATGTGCCTGCTATCCGAGAGTCTACCCTGAGAACATATCCATCCCAGTATTGAAGCAGACTTTGGATGACCGTCTTGGTTGGGGAGAGTCGGAGATTACAGCGATTGAGTATATCCAGTAGGTGCGTCCTGACGACTGTGAGTCGTTACCAAGTTGGCTTGCAGCATCTAGCCGGCAAAGCTAATTTGCCTTCCGACTTCACCAGCCGTAATGCCCCATATTGTACTGAGCCAAGATGCCAAATATGTTCCTTCATCAAGGAAATAGAGGACTCTGTCGTCCGAAACATATCTGCCCAAGAAGTCCTTGAGAACACCACAAGTCTTCCGTTTACTACCAGATCTGCTTGGCTTCAAATCTAAAACGACTGCCCTGACCTACGCCGAGTTCACGCTCATCTAAAACAGGGAACACGACCATCCAAAACGCTGACTAGTATCAAAGATGTAAAACGGTACCTTAATACTGCTTCTATCTCCAGAGACGGCCGTCTCGTTGCTAAACGTAATTATCCCTTGTTCCCTCCTCCGAAACGATTATAGTTCCACGCACCGTTCTTGATGGTCTATTGACAGCTCTCCACATCAAACTGAACCACCCATCTCGTCATCAACGTCACATGTTCGTACAACGCCATTTCTTTGCGCTTGACATGATGAGTGACGCCATTACCCGAGTATCCACTTCATGCCTCCCTACAGAAGTTCCCAAGTTCGTTGGTTAGCCAATCGTCTGAAGATCCCCCGGAAGTTGTCGGCATATCCTTTGCTGCTGACGCCATCAAACGGTACCACCAACTAATCTTGCTTCTCAGAGAGTGTTCAACCTCCTACACTCGTTCATGTTTGATACCCGACGAAAAATATGACACCCTTCATGACGCACTGACTCGACTCGTCGTAGAGCAATCGTACGAGTAGATCCCACACCGGGCTTCGTATCGTTATGCACACGCGACGGATTGAAACACCTCAATGTCTCGCTGGAAGTTGGCCGCATAAAGAACAAGAACAAGAACCCGGTCGCAGAAAAAGCTGCATGTACAAGAAATGGAAGAAGAACTTCTACGACAGGAACCTGGCGGCGGACCCGTGAGTGAGGCAGGTCTTGCCATAGCTACCGCACGTTTAAACTAGAGGTCAACCGGTAATTGGATCGGCATATCGGATCGGGCCGATATTTTGCAATATCGGCCAAATATCGGATCGGCAACATTCGACAAGTATATCCGATTTTTTTATCGATATCCAATTTTAAACTTTTGCGGTCGAATTTCAAAATTCCGTTGTGTTTTTCAGCAAAAAACTTTGTTGTTGATCACAAGTAATATTAGCCTGCGTGCAGACGCTTGTATTTCCGGCGGCGGATGCCATAAAGTAATATCGACGTTCTACACATTTCAAAACAGTTAAAGATGCAGTCCAGTCCGTTCTGCGCATGTACGATATTTCAAACGTTGGGGACCCCACATGTCGTCAACAAACTTTAACGGAATAGATTTGCGACAGTTCGAAAGAGAGTATTCGTTAAATGTGGCGAAGGCACGAGTGGTAGTTTGATATATTATCCACATTTAGGATCCAAACAGCTTCTTATAACACGCTCTTTAGGCGGAAAAGCTCAAGCGTGTGAAAAAAATCCGCAATACTTCATGTTCAATGTCTATATAACAAAACGTGGACATGCGAACGGACTGGACGGCACCTTAAGCAGTATAGACTTTGGACGTCGCAGTTCCGTCGCATTTAATTGAATTAAGTTCGACGCAACTTTGATGTCTAAAGTGATTCTTTCCACACTTAAATTCCCATTGAATTAAACTCCGTCGAAGAGATGCAGGAATCAAATTTCGCAACGCCAATTTAATACAGCCGTGAGCCGACAGGTAGTCGTTACTCGTTACACTGTTTCGTTTTAGCTTATCAGTTTGTCGTATTTGTCGATTATTCTTCTGTTCTTTATATGAAAACAACAATCAGTTAAACGTTTACTGTAGTTTGACATTGTTTCGTTAATAATTAGCGTTATTTGACAGCTGGGCGTCGACTTTAAAGTTTTAAACCACATGTTACAAAAATATCGGATCGGATATCGGTCGATATTGCCTTTAAAATATCGGATATCGGATCGGCACGAAAAAGTCGTATGGGTTGACCTCTAGTTTAAACTCCCATCTACGTCATCAAGGCGTTTCTTCCAGAGAACTACGGACACAGCGCAACCAGTTTACCAATGACCAGTTATCGCCGTCCGACTACCAACACATAACAGCAAAACACAAATAACGCACCGACAATCACCCTTACAGTGAAAAAGCTACTAGAACAGGCGTGATCTCATTCCAACCACACCATCGATACAAGTCGGAGATCTAGTATAGTTAATCTCAGACTGAGATAAGTCGCGTGCCCGCGATCGATATAGTATCGTCAATATGGATGGTATACGTGGTGTTACATCAAGAAATTCACAGGATCTCAACTTCGGGATACATCGTACAAAGTCAACTCCTCCGAGTGCTATGCTGTAACCTACACTTCCGCCAATCACCAACCAACCATTCACATCATCATTACGATGACCCTAACAGCGAAGGGGGAACCGCCCCTCTCCGGAGCAGCTTCCTCCTGCCCCATACCTCATACGGCCTTACGACGCCGTGACCGCGACACCTACGCCGTTAATATAGAATATAGCTTGGAATCAACAACACGACCTTTAACGTAATCGCAACCCTCCTCGCTATCTCAAAGACTATATATTATCATGAAGTTATTCAGTAACTAGTAAGAATGTGACTAGCAAACTATCCACAACAAATTGTTAGAATTATTATAGCTACTACTTCAGGGTTCGTGCGGTGCTCGAATAAACAAAATTAAGGACTTTTTAAGGACTTTTCAAAGACTAAATTCAAAATTTTCAAGGACTTCTCACAACACAAAATGTCACTGAAAAGTGAAAGAATTCATGTTAGCAAAAATATAGTGGATTTTCAAAACAAGATGGCGGAGTGGTGGTGAGAAGCGAGTCCTTGCAATATTTTTAACAAATTTACCAGCTCAAAAGACTCAAAACAGCCTGTTATGTCTGGACGTTACAGAAATTAACTTCATTTATATTTTTGTGTGTTTTTGAACACGAACCTGCACGAACCCTGTACTTGTTAACATTTAGTTCCCACATTGTTATACGTTGGTATATATGCACAGTACTGCCATATTTAGAAGAAAAAGAGGTCGAGCCAGCAGGCAGTATAGGCTTGCAGTCGTGCGGATAAGGTTTGTCATTTGTATTCATTCTTCATATTTTTTCGTAAACTTCTTTAAAGAAAAGCAACCTCTAATGTTCCAGGACATTTTATTGTTCAGAATCCTTCAGTGAAGAGTTCGCCCACGATGCACTAGTCAATTGAAACCCCGGACCCCAGACCTATACGTGGTTTTAACAGGACTTTGTCGGGGAAATACAAGGTTTTAACAAATATCGATATTTTGGTAGCCGGGATTTTAACAATGACCACTGACATGAAAAAGTGGGGATGATGTAGCCGGGATTTAACACTCGTACAGTCTGGGAACTAATCCATTTAGTTGATCAGACGCTTCAAAGGAAAAAGCCGACGGAAAAGGAAATCCTACTATTAAATTCAAACTTTTGTTATGCTTTTTACAATTAGACTATTCGGTTTGAAAGATCCACCAAAGGGTTCGTGGTTCTGCTCGAAGTGCAAGCCTATGCGCAGTTTTGAAAGAACAGTTATTAAAAGACGAAATGAGCAAAACAAATAGAAAGCCTTAAACTTATAAATGTTTTATTATTGAAAATGTATTGAAAACTGTGAAAATCAGGGAAAACTAAATCGTTATGCCCGGGTAGAGCCGGGTATTTTTAAGCCGGGTTTTTAACACTCGTGAAATGTTAGAATCCCGGCATAGTCCCGGGGTCCGTAGTCTCAATTGACTAGTGCATAATCAACTCGAAAGAAGTTGAACCTCCAAAACTACCAGAAATTAACAAGTACTAGTTCCATTGCAATTAGACAATATGATAGCCCTAGCCATATATGAAACCAGGCTTTACAAGATTTCTACAACATACTGAAGATTGCAAGCTTCTTATCAGATTCTTTATTTTTAGACAATTGTTGCATGTCATTAAATGGGTACTCCAATATTTCTCTCCTCCGCAGAGGCTTAATATATATTTTTATTAGAGAAGAAGATTTGTATTAGAAGGCGTGCGGTCAAAATGGTGAAGCGCGTGGGGAGTGGATTGAGGAAAATCGGAGGCGTCATTCCCTCATATGTACTTACTAGTACGTATTCCATATAAGGAAGTGGCCTACGAGCAAATACAAGGCATTGACGAGCAAATACATGCCACTCGTACCAGCCCACTGGATGTGGGATTGTTAACACGTTACGATATGTTCGATTATCCGCTCTTTTTAAGAAAACTACGTTCGCTAGCCGGATAAGCTGTACGCATATTGTAAACAGATAATTTATCTTTGTTTTAATATATATTGTAGCTTTGGGAGTTGATTATTTCTCAAGAAAACGTTCGTCGAAGACAGCCGAAAGTTCGTGTTTTTGTTTGCAAGATCGTATCCGTATTACGAAAATTATATTTTTGGGCATGTTCGATTATCCGCGCTTTTAAAGAGAACTAAGTTACAGTAATAAAGCTGTACTTATGTTGTAAATAGATCATTTAACTTTCCTTTGATATATTCTATAGCTTTGGGGGTGGTTTATTTCTCAAGAAAACGTTTGCCAAAGGGTTTATAGGACCTTTGTTGTTTTGGGGTCGGATACAATCCAATTAACTAGGAGGCTGGTACGAGGGTTCAATGTGTCAGCTATTTGCTCGTTAATTCACTCTATTTGCTCGCCAATGCCTTCTATGTGCGCCTCCTTATAAGGAATACGTACTAGATAACCCTATCCATTCCCTGCGCGTTTCCGATTTCCCTCCCCGCCCGATTTTCCTCGATCCACTCCCCGCGCGCTTCCCCATTTTGCCCGCACGCCTTCCTCACTTTTCTAATAAAAATATATGACATCAAAATGCTGAAATTTTCAACTTCAACTTGCCATTATAATATTAACTAAATTGATAGGAATGCCTACCTCCTCCGCAGGCGTTTTTTTAGGAATGCTGAAACTTTGGGAATAAACTAAAGTCAGAATGATCATGCTATTCATGCATATGAACTTCATTTATACCGTATTTTGGCTGGACTACCCATTCAATATAATTAAATACTACAAGAAATCATAATCTTAATAAGCAATGAATATCTGGCTGTGCTTGTATATATTCTTTAAACATAATAATTACAACTTAGATGACTCACTGGTCTTGTTCTACATGTAGCCAATGTAGCTCGACGTACTACAGTTGTGGGTTGTCGCAGCCTGCTGGAGGCCTGTAATTATACAAATCACACACAATCAAATAAACGAGCAGAATTAGTTAAAGTGCCTATCCAGCCTGTGGGGATTTTACATATTTGTGATCTTTGGATTCTCCTGAGAAAATTTGTAATATATTTTGTCGTTCGAAAATTTCATCTGCATGCCCTTTTCACCCGCTAAAGTTCACAGGAAGTGACGTCATGCAGGGACACGCGATATTTTGCAGAGTGATTCAGCAATGAAATACAGCGAAAGTTTGGCTTTGAACTTTAAACAGCCTATTTAGACAAAATTCACTCAATTCCTAAACATTCGCTGTTGAATAACGCCGCAAAATATCGCGTGTCCCTGCGTTGACGTCACTTCCTGTGAACTTTAGCAGGGGGAAAAGGCATGAAGATGAAATTTTCGAACAACAAGATATACCGGTATTACATTTCGTTTTGGTATAGAACCCAAAGATTACGAATATGTAAAATACGAAATCGTACCTGCATCAAATCATCACGGTATCAAACTGTTCACACGGTACCGGTATCATTTCATGCCGTTACGGTGTTGCATTCACACGATGCCGGTATGATTTGATCGCAGTCACTATTCAATGAGTCACTATTATATTCGATACTGAATGAGAAACTGTGAATCGAAAAACACGGCAACGCAAGATTACAAATTCAATCTCGACAAGCGCTAGGCACATGCTATCCACTCACACACCAAGTTTGATTTGATTTTAAAAAATATACTCTGCGATTGGTGGCATTTTTTCCATTTGGCATTTACAACTAAATTGTTTATTATTTACAAAGATTAAAATTCCCTTCACCGCGCTTCTTTTACCTTCTATTTTTTAGCAGAGCATAAAGTTTCGTAAAACCGTGATGAAATCATTACGGTTAGGTGTTCACACGATGGGCATGTTGTAAAACATGGACTGATAAAACATGGACTGGACTGATAAAACATGGACTGATAAAACATGGACTGATAAAACATGGAGTGGTAAAACATGGACTGATAAAACATGGACTGATAAAACATGGACTGGTAAAACATGGAGGGTTAGGATCTTTGTGGAGGGTTAGGATCTTTGTTGTTTTGGGGTTAGCGATTATTTGTTAATGTATAGACATCTTAACAAATAATCGCTAACCCCAAAACAACAAAGATCCTAACCCTCCACAAAGATCCTAACCCTCCATGTTTTACCAGTCCATGTTTTATCAGTCCATGTTTTACATATCAGTCCATGTTTTATCAGTCCATGTTTTATCAGTCCATGTTTTATCAGTCCAGTCCAGTCCATGTTTTATCAGTCCATGTTTTACAACATGCCGCCAAAACGGCAATGTCGAAGCGAACCAATTGTCATTTGTGACTCAGCGATTGGAAAACATCTTTCTGCTAATGTGCATGGGTTTTGTTTTTAGTATGTTGTTAAATATAGCATCACTTCATCAATGGACGTTATTCAACATTTATTGTATAAATACCCGCTCTGTTTTGTTGAGAAATTGTCCGCAGAAATGCATTATCCTTCTTTTTTAGTTTAAATATTTTTCTCCACTGACTCCGCTAAGTTTTGAACACTTCTTTTAAGAACTATCCAACATTGCTATTCACCTTCATGAATGCGTTTTCCAAAGCAATATTTTATTTTGTCACCACGACAAAATCGTTATTTTAAGAACTATTTTCTGGTAATAATATAAACAGAGGGTGGGGCAGCTACACGATGAATATAGGAAGCACAGCCCAGAGAATTATAAGATAAAGTTAAAACATCACACAATAGGATGGTCCGATCCAGTCCTATTTTAGAGATCTGTGGAAGAGACCAATGTTCCGCAACCGACCCTATTCAAATTCTAGACCCTTTGTAATTCATATTGTTGTTTTGAATGTGTGAGTCATCGTTCATTGTTAAAAAGTGGTCACCGCAAAGGCAATTGTTAACGATTGCTATTGTCGAAATTTGCAGCACTTTATCTGATAATTTCTATTTTTATTCATTTATTTCTAAACAAGTCCAATAGCTATAAAATGTCTGAACTGGTCAACTAATATATTTAAGTATTTTTTTGTAAAATATTAAAGTTAATAAACATTGTTCTTGAGAAGTTTTGATTTTAAAACGAAATTGAGGGGGGCAAATTTCCTAGAGGAGGGCGAATATCCTAGGAAATTCGCCGGTACGAAATGAAACCGCATTAAACGAAATCGTTATGGTTAAGCTTGCGTTCACACGATACCGGCATGAAATGACATGAAACCGTAATACTAACCGGAACGATTTGAAACCGCAATGGTAACAGGAAACCGCATCGTGTGGGCATGTTGTAAAACATGGACTGATAAAACATGGACTGATAAAACATGGACTGATATGTAAAACATGGACTGATAAAACATGGACTGGTAAAACATGGAGGGTTAGGATCTTTGTTGTTTTGGGGTTAGCGATTATTTGTTAATGTATAGACATCACTATATGATGTCTGTACATTAACAAATAATCGCTAACCCCAAAACAACAAAGATCCTAACCCTCCATGTTTTACCAGTATCTTTGTTGTTTTGGGAACAACAAAGATCCTAACCCTCCATGTTTTACCAGTCCATGTTTTATCAGTCCATGTTTTACCAGTCCATGTTTTATCAGTCCATGTTTTATCAGTCCAGTCCAGTCCATGTTTTATCAGTCCATGTTTTACAACATGCCCGTTTTGGCTGCTGACAAGTGGAAATAGTTTTATTTCGAATGACAGAATACACATGTTGTTACCACATATGTATTGACGGCAAGTGGATTCCAATTTATATCTTGCGACTAAAGACGGCGAAATTCCTAAAGGGAGGCGATATTCCTGGGAAATTTGTCCCCCGGGAGGGCGGATTTCCTAGGAGGGGCGATATTACGGCGGGACTAATTTCCTAGGAGGCACCGGCATGGCGGCATCGTGTGAACGGGATCAACTAAAATGGTGCAAATGCTTGGCCAAACTTATTACAGAATCATCCTCACAGGAAACCATCTGTCTGACAAAGCAATACCAAAGTCAACTTGGGGGGTGCATGTTTATATGCAGGCAAGCAAGTCTGGGTTGCTGGACTAGCTTGCTCACAAGATTGAGCATTTGTTACTACAGTCTATTTCTTGTTAATTTTCATCTTATGATTATATGAGAGCCAAGCCAGGCCCAGCCTAGATCTTACTTTGTGTCACTGGGGTATTGCTATTTAATTCCCATATAAACGTGATTGACTCCTAGCCTGTCTACCCGGGCTGACTTCTTTGAGGAAAACATGAGAAAAAGCAAAAGGAATGGAATTTCATTGGAGTTCAGAAATGGTGGAAAATTTGATAATTATTTGTCTTCAAAGTTTTAAGAGTCAATTATGGAATACAAGAATGAGCTGGCTAAAAATTTCTCATGTAGCACAGGAAACCAGCTCGGGAACTGGGCCAGCTTGGACACCCACGCTGGCCCGGCTCATGTACCGGTAAACAGCCCCTGAGAAACCAAATAATTGACTTGAGCAGGATATGAACCTGCACTTTTGCAGGGCCGTAGCAAGAGAAAGTCAATGGGGGGGGGGGGGGGGGGGGGGTAATGGTACTGAACTGTTATGTGGGTCTTGCCCCTATGGAGAATTTTTGAAATTAGAATCCCTGAAATAGAATTTCCTGACTTCTGAGAGTAATTTCCAGCAAGTTTTAATGGATCTAAACTGGCAGGAAATCGTCAGAGCAAATTATTGGGGGGCCCGGGCACAACCTGCTGCTACGGCCATGTTTTGGAATACCTGAATCTGCTGCTCTATAGTTGAGCGATGGGATTCACTATATGTACAGCAGTTTATGTCGTGACGTTAAAATACCACCTCGAATTGTTCGACTTTAAACTGAAATAAGGTCAGGATTTGGATGACGGTTAGGATCAGGATTTGATTTAGTTATTTCACTGTGGTTATTTGTTAATGTATATTAACAGAATCATCCACAGGGGCTGGGAAACATGAAGAGAAAGTTTCAGGATTTTAACATAAACATGTATTAAGTGTAGTATGTCAAATCAACAAGCACTTACACTTCCATTCAAGTTACTCATCCTGGACAATATCCCTTGACTTTTTATCTGCGAAAAAAATATTCGTTTATATTCAATAATCCACAAAGCGTGAGCATCAACGTGGATGTAACAAAAATAAATAAAAATCAAAAACATTAAATATATAACAAAATTAAATGTTAGTACTTAAGTATATATAGCGTTCAAATCCTTAATTGATCTTGTAAAGAAACTATATTTATATGTATTACTTGAGCTGCCAAGATTTATAAAACGCTTAGAATGACTCGATCTAGTAACCCGGATGGGCTTTCTAATGTCAGGAGGCAATTCAATTTGTACTAGTCCATTCACAATTTTATATACCGGTAACATAATTATAACCTTATCATCATGCGCCCAATTTTCCAGTGATGGCCATTTAGGTTCCCTTGTCACCGTCCCTGGCTCATTTTTATTTTTACACCCTTTTAGTTTTACAAATCTTGCTGCCCTGCGCTGGATGCTTTCAATGCCCGCTGGTGTTTTTGCAAGTGGGGATCCCATACACATGAAGCATATTCCAAATGGGGCCTGACACTAGTGTACTGTAGGCCCTCTCTTTCACTCTCTCTGGGCAGCTGCCAAGATTGTGCCTGATGAAACCAAGTGACTGGTTGGCCTTGCCAACAATGTTGGATACATGAATACCCCAGTCAAGATTATATGTAAGTTCAATGCCAAGGTATGGTGGTGAGGGTCTGAGGGAGCGATTTTAAGGGTATTCCCCCCACTGTGTTGTGGAAGATAGTTGGATTCTCTGACCTGCAAATCCGAATAATGTTACAATTGTCTGGGTGAAATAACATTTGCCACGCTATGGACCATTCAAACAAAATATCAAGATCCCGCTGGAGAACTGCAGTGGACCAGTCCATAAACCATTGCGTCATTCAGCAAACAGCCTTTCAAAGGAATTTCATAGGAATTTCGGATTTTTATTACTTAGTAGCATATCTAAGTCAATACCGGCCATCGTAAATAAGATAATATCCGAAACGTTATTGCATTTATTCCGTATGTGTTTATACGATGTGTCAGTCTGCCTTTCTGGTTTAAACTTTAAACGACTGACAGTGAAAATCAAAGTCAACGAACACAGCGAATGAATCTCTTTGACGCGTGCGATTTGGCCGAAATAAAGCAACGAAAACCGTTTCCATACGAGAACTAACTAAGTATTATTCCAAGATAACCTTAAGATCAATTTAAACTTAAATTCGACGGAAAATATGTGATGAATTGGCAGAATTGCAGGCATAATTATGAGGCATCTCCTTCGTGGAGATATATCAAGGTTAAGGTAATATTTTCAAGGTTATTTACATATCAAGGTTATTTTCTCAAGATTCAGAAGCTTTACAAGAACAAAAACCCTACCCATAACCCAAATAAAAACTCTAGTCCTAACCCTGAAATAAAGGAATACTAACCCTAATTTTAAACTAAGTATTTCGATGATGTAATATTCTGTGTTCGGTACACGAAGTGAGAGCCCCCAGAAGAGCCTTTGGCTTTGCTGGAAGTCTCGAACGTCAGTTTATTAAATATTGGTCAGTTTCATTCCTGTCTCGGCAGTTCACCAACTTAACTTCACTGTAAACACTTCGTTTTAATGCTACTGATAATAATATATCAAACGTACCTTTTATTTGCCTTCTGGCGTGACTGTTAAAATTCCCTTCTAGTTCGTATTGACAATATTATATAAATATCCGTTGGGAATTTCAAAATTTGCCACTGGTCGACCGTCGGCTAATAATCGCTTCTCCGATGGTGAAGCCGATTGCCCTACGATGGCTGTCGGAAAGTGACGCGCTATTCCAAAAACGATTTAATTAATTAATTTATTTTCATATTATTTAATTTCAGTTGGCAAAACTTGATAAAAGCTATCTCGGCTAGACGCACACGCGCTTTAAAATGTACGACAAATTTTCTGGCTATAAAGGAAATATGTAGCTGGCGGGGAACGGAGATAAGAACCTGGGTACGAGGTTGTCTCGCAGGTCCAAGGTTTGCGACACTATGGCCACACCTCTTAATAAATACTATTATTTAGTGAAGCCAACAGGCCAGGATGTAGATATGTGCCAAAAAGCTTCAAAAAATTTCCTTCACTTTTCAAAAAATACTGCAAGGTGCATTTTAGTAGTCTGGTAGTGGACATAATCAATGTTTTCATACATTGCCATAACGAGCAAAACATTGACCCAGTCATCAGGGACGAAAAGTACTACGGTAAACCTAAACCCCAATAATCTTGACCTCCACCTAACGTGTTGTGACTCCTAACCCTAAACCCATGCCACCACGGTGCCTGCCACACAGGCTACCACGAAGCAGTTATTTCACCTAACTGAAGTGCCAGTGTTTACACTTGAGGCCTAGGACAGGCCTGGGCCAGGCTTTAAGTGTTTATTACCAGTAATATTTGGCATTTCACTCAATTAAACTAAATAAACTGTATGTGCTGAGGATTTACGTTGACACAAGATCAGAACAAGACCAATCCTGGATTAAAATTTAATCAGCTGTAAAACTTTCTAAGGCAAAACATTTCATAATTTGTATATCTCAACAGAAATTTCCAATTTAGAATTTTGCCCACAAAATACCATTAATATCCTGGATTAAGCTAGTACTGGTAATTGTCTTTTGAACAACTGGCCCCAATGCATATACTGTATACAGATGAAATAGCACGATAAACTACTTCCTAAAAAAACAATACAATATTATAGTGACCAGGAAACATTGGTGCTTTTAGCAAAAACAAAACCAGCTGTAATTTTTAAGATCTACAGGTATTGCAATTAAGTACTGGTTAACAGTTATGGTAACATCGATTATGATAAAAGCCCAAATATGTTCTAAGTAGGGTGTCTGGAAATAACTAATGTATATAGATTAAGCTAGTTGTGATGCAACTTAACTACTTAAGTATTCCTGTACGACTTATGGAAAGCCTTCATCCGCTCTTCCCTCTCTCCGCGACAAAGTGCACACTTGTACTTTGATTTTGACTTTGACAGTTCCTTGTACAGCTTTTCATCAATGCCATCACAATCCGTGTGGGTCCACCGATCACACATGTCACAGCACACCATGGGCAGATCAGTCTCATCATTGCGATACACTTTAAGACATGTCGGACAGAAATTGCCATTCCTGAAAAGCCTTGAGCAAGAAATGCACAAGGTCTGCAAGAACTGTGGTGCTTCGCCATCTTTGGGCATGGTGAACTCATGTTTCCACTTAGCTGCGCTCCCCTCAGGTCCCGGCACACGCTTCAGGCACGATGCACACATTCCACATTTGTCACAGATCCATCTGCCAACAGGGATTTGTTCCAATCCCACACAAAAGCTATGGTAACCGCGATCGCACTCGTCACAGAACAACATCTTATCCTCGTCGTGAGGGTCATTGCAGAGGGTACATCGCTTGCACTCCATACATTGCCAAGAGTATGTTTTGATTATTTTTACTAACTGTAAACTCATATCAAGGCATGTTGGGTGCCCACTATTCTCACATTCAGAACAATGGATAAGACTCTCGGGCAAACCTCTCTTGTTATTTTCTGGACCATGGAGACAGATGCCACAGATGGGGTCTTTTTTCCCACTAGCTATTTTGGAGTATGTCTTTTTAGGAGGTGGTTCATCAAATGCTTCTTCATTTTTCCCTATGCTAACTATTGGACCAACTGGCTCGTAAGATTTTTCCTTGGTTTGGAAAGCATCTGGGACTGTGACCTTCTCCAGCTCGGGCGGTGGTGGGAAGTTAAGTAAGGTACCCAATGGTAACTGGCTCAGCTCTGTTGAACTGTAGGCATGGTAGTAGTCCTGATATTGTCCAGGTAATAACGCCACTGGATATTTGCTGGGCGCCGTTTCATGTCTTTTGATCTTGCGGTTTATCCGAGATGGGATATGAATGAGCTGTGTTTGCATGTCATAGTACGAGGCTCTTTCCTCTCTGCGTTGCTGCAGTAAGATCGAGTTGTACTCCGAGGCATCCTTCATTGCCTTCTTTAAAGCATTTGTTTGCCGCACTGACACCATCTTACTATCCTTTAGTGCTCTTTTTATCGCCTGCTGCCTTTCTTTCTTGTGCAAGCTCAATAAGTATCGCTGATAAACAACTGGAAAGTGTTCAATCATGACTTGTCTCACATCATCAGTGCTCACACTAACGATATTTGCCTTTTCGTCCATGAGTTCGGCTTCCGCGATGGCACCTTGCTCAAAGAGAAATTTTCTCTCCTCCATGGACACATGGTGACGTTGAATCTCGGGAAATTTCTCGGACAAGTGTTTTTCTTTTAAATATTCACGCACTTGGCTTTCAATCAGGTAGAATTCACCAGCGTTGTCTTGGGGCCATTGGTATTCAAACGGCGTTTTGTCTCCTGAATCAGGAGCTTCGTTCCCTACATTTTCGTTTTCACTTCTCTTTTCTGACACAGACATTATTGAACACAACAAATGAACAAAACACATTCAATAGGAAAATGTTCTTTAGTACAAAAAGGCCACCATGCTTTTCACCCGCTTGGATTGTTAACCTCAACAACAGGCTCTGATTGGTTGGTTGAATCGTTTACATAAAGATCCCAGATGTCCTTCTATAATCCCACAATCCTGACATAACCCACCAAACCATGCGACGTTATTTTCGATTATTTTTTGACACTCGAATTATTCACTTTTTCTATCTAATTTTCGTGGACTTGACGTCTCATGACGTCACCGAAACTGAAAGTTCCTATCTTACCTCCGCTCCCCCGACCACCCCCCCCCCCTACACTCACAAATGTTAAATGTAGCATAATGTCAAAATAGTCAGAGTATGGAGACGAGATTCTTTGCCTATTTCAGACAACTACCAGTCGTGTTGCAATCGTCTGTGTTCCCTCCATAACAAACTACGCAAAGAACCGCGAATTAAAAGCTTCTCGTAGAAGGAACACAAAAATAAATAATATCGCAGCCTCTATTAATTCCCAACCAATGGGCGTATTTCCTGCCCGTCTGTTTTCGTCGTCGGTGTCATAAACTGGCACGCACACGTGCACAATTTCCTTGTGAATTGTGTACATGAAGTGACATCAATAGACATTTAGGGACTTTATAGAGGGGTACTTGTGTTTTCTAGTGGGAGAGTCAACCGGCTAATTGAGCAGTGCGTATATTTCAGGGGCGCAACTAGGGGGGGTTGCAACCCCTGCCCTTTTTAACCCCTGCCCTTTTCGTGAGACCTCTAATACTATCTACCAATACTTACTTAGACATTAGATAAACAGATAATTAATCGTATGTTGTACGTAGTACGCAATACAATTCTCTGCAAATCTGGCGAGACTCTGCAGAGGCTTCTAGCTCGGCTTCTAACCTTCCACTGGGCGAGGAGGCTCTGGGTACGAGTTTTCTTACGCCCGTGCTCCTGCTTTTAGCGGTTTTCCGCATTTTCTGGGGAGCATAGAACGTGCTTTATATATTTTGTAAATCATTCATGTTAATTTGTGCGTGTTGTTGCTGTAAGGTTGTTGTTGTGATGGTGGTTGTTGAGTGTTCTTGAAGAAACATAACGAAGCTAGATATCTAGTATCCCAAATTGTTTAGAATACTGAGCGCAAGGGCGGCGGTTGGTTATAGCCCCCAATATTTGAAATGGGTGGGCTAAGCCCCACCCCCAATATTTTTAGGATTTTAGAGCTAAAACACTGTTTGTTCCCTTGTTTAACGCCAACGGATATTCAGCGAAAGATAAACTAAATTATTCAAAGGTCCGGTTCGTTTTTCCCTTGAATTCTTATGCCATGTCGGTTCTTACAGACTTCCTCACCTCCCAAACGGGCATATTTTGGACATTTTGGGCACAATCAATGAACGGCTGATATGCAATTCTGTGAGGAACAATCTCAGAATGCAGGAAATACCATTTCAGAGACTCTAGTTTTCAAAAAATTTCCGGGGGAGCACCTAGGTTACAGTTAGCACATAGGAGCACCTAGGTTACACCTAGTTACAGTTAGCCCTTCGAAAACACAACATTTTCCGCCGCCAATGACTGGGCGAGTTTGCCCTTTTTTGCGTTCAACCCCTGCCCTCGAAATTTTCTAGTTGCGCCCCTGTATTTCGTTGCCTGCAACAGGCGGAGTGAACGCGCCTGAGCAGGCGTCTTGTTCAATATAGAAATACAAGTACTATGCGGCAACTTTTTATCAAGAATCAGATTCATTTTAACTTACTTTTACCAGGTTTGCAAAATTATATACGGTCAAATATATGTATATGAAAATTTGACTGCCCCACCTTAATTCCCTTGATGTTATCAAGTTTATGTGACTGCTGACCAACAAGATTTCATGCTCACCTCGATAAAATATTTAATTTACTTTTGGTAAAATTTCGTCAATTTTGGAAAAATTTTAGTAATGAAATTTTTTTAGTAAAATTTTGGTAAATTTTTAGGAATTTTAATTATTCAGTAATTTTTTTGGTAAAAATTCGGGTTTGAAACTGACTAGCCTGCAAAATCCGCTAATTTCGAACACGGAATAGGAAATTAGGCTAACCTTGTCGGAGTCATGACGTCACTGTTGTATTTGGCAGGAATAGTGCATGGAATGCACGCATGTTTCTAGGGAAACTACTTCATGTATGCCTATTATTTTGTTTCGATTATTTTTAATATACCGGGGGGGACGAAATTTGGTCAAATTTCTCTCGATTTAGTAAATTTTGAACACAAATTTAGTAATAACTGGAAAAATCTGGTCACATTGCGCCCGGGTTATACCAAAAACTCCGACTCACAGGAAAGATGGAACTATCGGTATATTGGCTTCTAGGGGGTCAATGAAAGTGAGATTTAACTAAAAGAATAGTATAGAAAGGCCTGGCATATATCACACTTCAGTTCCTCTTCTGTATATCTCGTGATTTCGATTTTCGAACAGTCTTGCCGAAAAAAGATTTGCCGAGAAAAGTTGGGGTTTGCTAGTTTGGTGTTCATGTCTAGGTTTATTATTTTTGAACGACCACACCATTTGTCGGCAAAATTAATTCTCACCCCCCCTGCTCAATCCCCTTCGCGACGGCCCTGAGTTCCAGTGATTATTTATGAATGAAAAGATTTAAAACTCAACATATTTCTGCAATTGAGAAAATTTCCTCCTTACTTGCAAACGCAGATTTACGGTGACTGGGGGGAGGTGGGGGGGGGGGGGGGGGGGGATCCGATCATCGTGGTGATATATAGTTTAAAACTATATAGTTAATAAAAATATATAGATTTAAAAATGCCCTGCTCAGCAAAGCCATGAAAGGAGGAACACTAACTGAACGATTGCATGCCTTGAATTCGGCCCCAACTTCATTCCGCACATCGATATCTTCGACGCTCGTTATGTTTCGGTGGAACCAAAAAGTTGGTGGTCTATATAAAGGACGAAGCTAGAACATGTTACGGTTTTTATGGTTCGACGAACCACATGCCAGTAATCCCAAGATCATATTGTACTTCACTTCAATCGTTTGATATTATCATGAGTATGCCAAGTTACTGCCAATCACTAAGCGTTCGCTACTTATACTTGTACATATGATGGCAAGGATTTACGACACACTTGGACTCCTCTCGCCATTTACGATTACGCTGAAAGTTCTGTTTCATCAAGAGCTGGATGGTGCCCTAGCTACGATCGAAATTTCTCGTGGAGTGACAAGAAATTGTCCACTTGAATTCCGTACCTGTCACATGGACCTTGGGGGGTCCGTGTGAGAAGAAACGTTGTTAATTCGGGGGCTCGCTTGTACATCGGAATATTCTCTGTGTGTGTTTAAATATATCGATATAACTTTTGAAACTAGTGTATAATTGTGAGTTCGACGGCGCGAATGCTACACTGGTGGCAGCGGTGATCACGACATTGGCAACGCAAACGTTAATACGAGAACTGAAGAATAAATGTTATCCGTGCGCATGCAATTTTGTCAAAATCGGGAAATGTCGACGGGTGAGGCTTAATCGCAAAGTTCTGGTGTTAGTCGATAACGAAACGTCGCGAAGGAGGCCAATAGTTCAACCGAACTGCCGTATACGGTTGACAAAGACTGGGAGAACTGGGTGAGCAAGTTTGAACGCAACCTCGTTCCCAGGGCCTTATCTCCGCTTTGAACGCCATGCGCTCGAGTAAATAAATGGTCAGACGACGAGAAATGCGACTTCCTCGGTGTTTATTTGGACGGCGAGGCAGACAAAGTCTATTGCGATCTTCGCGAAGAAGTAAAACAAAGCTGGGAGAGTCTGAAAACAGCGTTGACGAGCAGATTTGACCCATCACCTCAACCAGAGCTGTTTGAGACAGAATTATCGGCGCGCAAACCGTGGCACTCTGGAGAGAAACTAACTGACCTTGGGAACGCTATTCGCACCTTGGCAAGGAAAGCATTTCCTCAAGAACGAGCCGATACGAGAGATCGCATTGCAAAGACCCAGTTTCTTCGTGCTCTCGACGGAGACATGCAACCGCTGAAAGTACGCCTTGCTGAGCCCAAAACCTTAGATGACGCAATAAAAATGGCTGTGAAATACGAAGCCACAGTAATATAAGATGTCGAGCAAAATCAGGTCGAGAAAGTGAAAGCGACTTTCTGCGCCAGGCAGACTAACCAACCAACATCCGACGGTATGATCGCGGCAGCGCAAAGTCAACCAAAAAATGAAGAAATAGCTGGGTTAACCGAGTTGTTGAGAAGAAATACGGAAGTAATGGGTCAAAAACGACATGAAAATGAACCTAGAGGGAATAGTCGAATAACATGCTGGAATTGTGGCAAGGTAGGTCACGTTAAAGCCAACTGTAAGAGTAAACCTTTGACCAGTTCTGCGGGAAAGGAGGAGTGGGTGACGCCGAGGGTCGAGCCTTACCCGAGAAAGTGAATGAACAGACCCTAAGCAATACAATGAGACCGGAAGTGAAGGCGAAGATCATGTAAATATGTTGCGACATTCACTTTTCGGCTTCGGCAAGCGTTGGTGGGCGTCGCTACTGTTTCGTTGTTGCAAGAGCGTGTGTGGAAACAAGTGGTTCGAGAACAAGGGATACAAGACCTACAAAAGGTAGAAATGGCGGTCAAATCGGTTAATGGACAGTTGCTAAAAATGCATGGGATGGCTGAGTTAGACGTGAGACTGGGCGAATTTGAGACGAAACATAAATTCCTCGTAACAACAGACATTGGGGCAGAATGTATACTGGGAATCGATTTTCTAGCTTAATATGGCTGCGTTATTAACTGTCACGAGAATTTGTTAACGCTACCAGGAAATCAGCATCAAGTTAGGACCGCGTAAAACCCCTCCTGTGGTGTACCGGACAGTGCCAAATAACCATGAAATGATACTACCGGGTCGCATAGAGCGGAGAAACGGCTAGCGAGTGGATAGTTCTCAAGCTAGTATGGTGGAGGCCACCACCAAATTCACTCAAAAATGCAAGTTGGGCGTGGCACGAGTTGTGAGTAAACCAGTCTAGGACACAGTTCCTCTTCGCGTCTTGAATGTTAGCAGCGATCCGGTTACATTATTCAAGGGTACCAACGTTGGACTGTTTTCCCCTATCTACGACGTTTGTGAGAAGTACGCAGAAGAAGTCAATGAATGTTCGACCTACGAAACTCCGAGAACGGAATCTGGAGAGGAAATGGACGCACATCAGTTGTTTGATCTGGAGAATGCAAATTTCGAGAATCCAACACAGAAGACAGAGTTGGAAGACCTGTTGAAACTATACCAAGACGTGTTTTCTCGGTCGTCAAGATTTATAGGGAGAACTGACAAACTTCGGCATCGCATCGTCACAGGCGATACCGTACCTACAGTATTCGACAGGCTCCGCGTCGCATGGCACCACAACGACGGGAAATCGAGCAAGTGGAAATAGATAAGATGTTGGAGCAAGATATCATTCAGCCATCGTCTAGTCCATGTCTTAGTAAAAAAGAAGGATGGCTCGACTACGTCAGACGTCTGAATGCTGTAACAAGAAAAGATGCATATCCGCTTCCCAGGATAGACGACACTCTAGATTCCCTTCGTGAAACCAAGTTTTTTTCGACTCTTGGAATGGTATTCGACCGCCTACGAGAAATCGGACTTAAGTTAAAACCAAGCAAGTGTAATCTGCTGAGAACAAGCGTCAAATTCCTCGGTCATGTGATTACCAAGGACGGAGTTTCTGCTGATCCAAACAAGACCAAAGCAATCCAAGACTGGCCAACACCAGGATGTGCCACTGATGTCAAGAGTTTTCTCGGATTCGCTTCCTAGCGATTTATCGGTGGTTTCGCAGAAATAGCTACTCCTCTTCATCGCCTTACTGGAACCGGAAAGGAATTTCGTTGGACAGAGGAATGCGATAAGTCTTTTACACTATACTGAAACGCAGATTACAATCCGCTCCCATCTTAAGCTATCCTGATTTTGAACGTCGTTTTCTGTTAGACACGGATGCGAGCGACTAGGGAATCGCAGCTGTACTTTCGCAAATCCAAGACGGTTGTGAACGAGTTATTGCGTATGCAAGCAGGACCTTGACTAAATCTGAACGCAGGTACTGTGTAACACGCAAGGAACTTCTGTCTATCGTATCGTTCACGAAGCATTTTCGCCATTTCGCCAACGGTTCCGGATTCGAACAGACCACAATTCCCTGCGTTGGTTGCATAATTTTAAAGAACCAGAAGGGCAGGTGGCACGCTGGCTAGAACAACTGGCTGAGTTTGATTATGAGATCGAACATCGTTCCGGGAAAGCTCGTGGAAATGCAGATGGATTATCTCGAAACAGATGTCGTCAGTGTCATATGTCTGTGGAAACACCAAATGAGCAAGTCCTTTCAAATGATGTCACAGATGCCATTACCGCTGAGTGGCCCGAAATATGGACACCAAGCCAGCTAAAGGAAGCTCAAGAGAAAGACCCAACTGTTGGTACAATCCTTCAATGGATGAGAGAGAAAGGAGAAGATAGGCCGTTGGCTTCCGAAGTGAAAGGGGTAAGTCGGTCGATACGAAGTCTGGAGTCTCAGTGGGAACGACTTGTCCTACGTGACGGCGTTCTGTTCAGGAAGTTGCTCAACATTAACGGTGAGACTATTCGATACCAGATGGTCATCCCTCAAGCATTGGTGCCGGAAATCCTCGAACATCTACATAATGGACCAGCTGGTGGACACCTATAGAAATCCTGAAAACTACAGAGAAAGTCCGAGAACGATTCTACTGGTACGGAATGACCAAAGACGTAGAAGTGTGGTGTCGTCGGTGTGCCAAATGCTTAGGACGTAAGCCTCCTCCAACTAAGCCTAGGGCCCCAGCAAGTCGAGCTGCTGATCATTGGTGCCGTTACCTATTACTGAAAAAGGGAACAAGTATAATGGTCGTGTCCGACTACTTTACACGTAAGATGAGACTGTGGACGGAAAACTTGTCGATAAGTTCGTATATAGAAAGCCTGCACTCTGACCAGGGGCGAAACTTCGAGTCGTCAGTCTTCCAAGCGATGTGCCAGATCTTAGATATTCGCAAGACTAGGACGGTACCATATCATCCTCAGTCGGATGGTGTTGTTGAAAGGTTCAATCGGACTTTGGTTTCCACGCTGTCGATGTATGTGAAGGAAAACCACTCTGATTGGGACATACACCTACCTGTACCTAAAGTGATGTTAGCTTATCGATCCAGCGTACATGAAACGACAAAGTTCACGCCATATTCAGTTCTTTTCGGGCATGATATACGTTTACCGACAGATGTTGCCTTTAACCTACCCAAGGGCCAAGGACCCGGTTACGGATCTCCCATGCTACTGTACGTTTCCGATTTGAAGGAAAAGCTAGTTCAACTGCACGAACTCGTTCGAGACCAGACTAACAAGGCGCAGAAAAGGCAGAAGACCTTGTACTAAATAACCCATGGAAGTTCGCAGATCATAATTATTTACCCGTTTCAGTTTCGAAAATGAAGTTCACGGAACAAAATTATGATGCTGGTGTTGCACCGGTCAGTCAAGAGGAATGTGGTGTATTCCGATAGTTCATTAGGAAAACAAACAACTCTGAATGCCAGCTCTTTCCTTCCATGTTTGCAATTCGAATGGTCTTCTCTATAGTTTCGTTAAACCTCTCCACTTGGGCGTTAGCAGCTGGCCAGAGGGGTGTAATCTTTCGATGTTTTATACCCATTCCTTTGCACCATGTAGAAAATTCGGTTGATGCAAAGGGCACGTGTTGCAAACATTTGGTTGAGGTATTTGATACAGGTAGCTGTAGTTGCTGAACTTGAGTATGTGATGTAGACCTCGGGGTATTTGAATGTCTCATAAACTGCGCAATGAAGAGGTACTCTCCTGTTGGGAATGGGCCACAGTAATCAATGTGAATTATGTGCCATACTTGTTTTGGTGGGTCTGTCATTCGGAGGGGTTCCATTTTTGGCTTTGGTCCTACTGTTTAGCAACCCAGGCGTTCTCGTACCACTCTCAGCTTGCAAATCTATACCCGAAAATTCACCATGGTCCGGGGGTCAAGAGCAGTCGAATACTCGTTAATCTACATATCCCATTGGTATGAAGTGGACAGTTTTACGACTCGTTAATCTACATATCCCATTGGTATGAAGTGGACAGTTTTACGACTCGTTAATCTACATATACCACTGGTATGAAGTGGACAGTTTGACGACTCGTTAATCATACCACTGGTATGAAGTGGTCAAGTGGACAGTTTGACGACTCGTTAATCTACATATATACCATTGGTATGAAGTGGACAGCTTGACGACTCGTTAATCTACATATACCACTGGTATGAAGTGGACAGTTTTACGACTCGTTAATCTACATATACGATTCGTATGAATGCGACAGTATTGGACATGTATGTGAAGGACGAGGTAATCCGTCACCAAGAATTGAACGTTGGCGATTGAGACTTTAGCAGTACAACCCCAACATTGTTTACCAACCTGGTTCACATAATGCAGTCGATATTTTATCACGCAAGCCTGCAGTCCAAACTCCCTGTTATTGTGGACTCTCTTCTTTCAGTAATTTTACTCCAAGAGTTGTTAATTGCTTGCCTCAGAATCTGATCCAACATTGAAAATCATCAGACGATGCCTGGATACAGACACATGGGAGAATGCACCATAGACATATAAGATGTTGTAAAATGAGCTTTGTCAGAAACGGGGTATTGTCCTACGCAATAATCGCATTGTTACTCCCGGAAGCAATGCACATAGGGGAATCAGGGCATCACAAGAGTAAATATGGCGGCCGCGTAGGGCTCAGTCATAGCAGTCAAGTTGGGTACGAAATGGGCCACAGTGTTAATTAATCCCAAAAAGCTCTTTGTTTCTGTCGCATGCATTGGATGGAGGCTGCATTTGTTTTATGGCTTGGATGCGATCTTTGGCTGGGGAAACGCCCTCAGCGGAAATGTGATATCCATAATAGACAAACTCTGTTACTCCAAACAGACACTTCAGTTCTTGGGATTGACTCTGAGGTTTTTCTCCGGAAGGCGAAGCAATGTGTTCATTGGCAATGTTGCTTGCATTATTACATCCTTCTAAGACTTGGCTGATTACATGTTGGCATATCTCCGATCCAACGTTTGTAACGCCGTAAGTCTACATGTCTCTTGAACGTTGTCAAATGGCAAGATGATTCTCATGCTAGCCGTCTATTTGATGGCAACATTCTTTGAGATCAATCCTCGGGAAATTTAAAAGCATTGGTAAATGCAGCCGGTTTATTGGGCTTTCAGAAAATGTATAGTTTTCGCAATGTATGTATAAACGTATAGTTAATAGGCTTAGATTAACAGTCATCCGCAGCCTACATATGCATGCAATTGTTTATAAGTTAGAATCTGTTTAGAAAAATGGATTGTTGCTTTTCGTTTGGGCTGTAGTTTTATTTACGCTATTGAACCATGCCGTAGAATCGCGCTTGCTGTGCATACATTTGAAGTTATAGTTATTAATTTCAAATGTTTGGTTAATATTAAATTCAATGATAGATATACTAAAAAATATGGTTTAGTCAACAAAGGCGAAGCCTGAGTTGACTATTCGCTCATAGACAATGAGGACGAGTTGTCTAATTGTTTTAGTAGAAACAAATTAATGAACTATTACAAATCATGCATTCTCCAAACAATTATCCAAAAACTCATCTGAATCCTCCCCAAAACGAGAGTTTTCAGTTATTGTTTTGAGCGCGTTTCGCCATCATGGTCTATCGCGAATAGACAACGATTGATTAGCCAATCAGAATGAAGCATTTGTAATGGACCATGGTCAGTTTCTACTAATCGCTCATAGACAATGAGGACGAGTTATCTAATTGTTTTAGTAGAAACAAATTAATGAACTATTACAAATCATGCATTCTCCAAAACATTATCCAAAAACTCATCTGAATCCTCCCCAAAACGAGAGTTTTCTGCCATTGTTTTGAGCGCGTTTCCCAAACGTTGTCCATCACGAATTAGACAACGGTTGAGTATGGTCAGTTTCTACAGACATAAACTCGGACTCGTCTAACTGTTAAATAGAAAAGCGACTTTTAGCCAATCATAACAAACCTTTTCGAAATGTGATTTTATAATTTACCTTTGCTAGAGTATTGCATGTTGTCAATATATCAAAAAATTACATTATTAAGCTTGGGTGGCTATGTTTCATCAACAGATGCCCCATGAGTCATTTCGCGGTAACAAAACTCAACTCGTGTTCATTTTCGACATGCAGGTATATTGACGCTTTCAGAATTTGATTTTGTCCTGTTTTCGGTGTACTGAAAGGGAAATGACTGCCTTTCTACCGTCAAATCTGTTGGCGTTGTTCGCTCCTCGTCCTTCTGTACGTTATTTACCACCTCTGGACAAAGCAAGGCATCAAAAGAAACCATGGCCCTACGTTGGAGTTTCTGATTATCTGTCTCTCTTCGAGGTAAAGATTAAATAATTTAATATTTATCGGTTTAGTCTTCATTTAAACTTTGTAGTCATACGTTTATGTGTTATAGAAATGCAAGCAGGTATCATGGATTTTTAAAAATATTTATTGGATTGACCATGCTGCCTTTGAGTCTAGACTACCGAATACTGCAATTTTTTAACCCTTTTTAATTAGCTGTTGTGTGCGTTTTATAAAACCTGATTCTACCCCCCAAAAAATGCTCGATACTTTGAATCCATGGCATTTTCTTTTGGAAACATTTTTAAAACCTTTACTTTGCTGTACTTGCTGGGTGGTTCTGTATACTAATGGTTTCCAACCATAAATGTCATACTGAATCTATAAATTGAATATGATGTCTTGATGAATCCCAGGGTGCATTCCAGGTAAACTGTACGCCGGAGATAGCCAAATACTTCTGAACGCCACGCCAAGATTACGCAATATAAGAAATAGGGGTCTGAGGAGAGTGATATTCACGCCGAGGCATTTGAAAACTGGGAAATAACATGCCTTCTTGCGGCTTAATTTCAAAACACACAAGACCCTGAGGACGAGGCGTGGAGTGCATGAAATGCACACTGGGATGAATCCCTTGAGATTTAGAAGGCAATTGACATGCCATTCATTAGGACATGCCATTTCACATTAGGAGTTGTATGCTCCAATCTGTCATAAAATAAATATAGTGACACTGCATCGCTAGAGTTAGGATTAGGGTTGGGTTAGTATTAGGAAACCAGCTTAATTACAATTCATAAGCAGGAGGGCGGCCATCTTGAAACCTACCTCGGCTAAAAATAACGTTGTATGTGATGCCTGTCAATGTGACTGGTCAGGACACATTTTGACCAGTCAAATGAGAATTCTGACTGGTCAATCCCACCCCACCCCCCAAAAAAGCAATAAAACACAATAATAACAAAAACATATCTGCGGGGATAAGTCGGTGATTGAGTCAAAATGATAATTCAAACATACATTTAATATGTTATTTATGCAGGGCTTAAAATAACGTTTCATATTACGCCGGTCATTGTGACTGGTCAGTTCCAATTATGATCGGGCAAAGACGATTTTTGACCGGTCAAATTTCACGATGCCCACAAAATGTGTAAAAAAAATGTGTCAAAAACTTTAACAGCACGTGCATACGGTAAATACATTTTTTCTCTGCTCTTAAATCACTAGCATTTACGGATTTAAAGCTTTCCTAAACATAAATGGTAAATATCGTTTGCCCAGCCAATCTGGTGGATTTACTGAATCGTTTATTCTCTTACTTTTATTTAATAATACGCGGAACGAAACCGGCGGTACAATGGCCCCTGTACTGGATCAGCAACTTCTCCTTAAATCCCACTCAAGTTCTTCATCCAGAAGTCTCTGGAAATACTGCTTCCATGCTTTCCATCATCATAGTGTACACAATTTTCCCACTAGAAACCAAGATGTGGTATGTGTAAAGCGTACAAAGGATGATACTCATAATTTTTCAGGCAACCCAAAATAACTCCTACTCCTTGCAGTCTTCTAATTAGCTATCAAAGCCTTAAGAAAACTCTTTGTCTGTTGGTTGATGTGCTTTTCATAACAAACTACTGTAATTGTCAGCTACACAAGACCACATGCGATCAACCTTGCTTAAACATTTTTTTGATATAGGACCCAGATGATACACCAGCACCAACGAGGGCTGAAACCACGATAGAGAAAGCTGAGAGAAAGGTAAAATAAAAGCAACTTTTACTTACAGCACAGCTTATGGATATCATAAGCTTAGTATGCCGAGGGGATACTATAAAAAATTTGAATTTCCGATCCAAACTCCGAAGTCTGTACATTTTGGCGAAATGTTCGACAAAATATGTATTTTTTTCGTTGTTTGTTGTGCGAATGAGGAATGGATCTGGGCACAAGTCTCCACATACGCTAAATTGTAGAATACCCATCAACTTTCGCTATTTGTATCTGTTGACAAGTTAGTAAAAGGGTCAAATTACAGAAAGTTCATCATACACAATTGCTTCGTTCTATTTTAAAACCCCATTTAATTTTATAACAATCAACAACTACACACAATATAAACCTTCAACATTATATTTAAAGACATTTTAGAGCATCCTGGTTTGTATTTCTGCCTTAAATATAGTTTCAATAGTGGACTGATATTCTATAATTGCTCCTAAAATACGTATTTCTGGAGATCATTGTTATACCATTTAGTGCTGTGCGCCGGAGCCGGAGCTCCGGCCTATTTTGCCGGAGCTGGAGCCGGAGTTTGTTCAGCTCCGGCAAAACTCCGGCAGCACTTAACCGCTTCGTATTGACTAGATAGATCATTTTTATTTATCCACGCATACACCGTCAGCAGAAGATGCTTGATGGGGAATGATCGGTACGTTTTCTCTTCTCAGCAGTCGCCATATATTTGTCTTCTTCTCGCGGAGCTTTCGTTTTATTACGCAAACACGGCAAAGAAGCCAGATGAAGTCAGACACGATTCTTTGTGAACAATTTTAACAACATTGAAAGGTCTTCCATTGTCTTGAACACTGAACATATGTCATATCATATGCTAATCTAGAAGAGCTGAGAGGATATATTGGTATCGCCACAAGAACGAATGGCCGGCCCTAACACGGCTGGATGCACTGTCATATTTGTCTTGTCCTCCGTCATCATTCTGTCACGTCTGAGCGAGTCTTTTCTCTGGCGGGGAACATTGTTACAAAAAAACGGTGCGCCCTTTTGCCAGCGAACATCGGTAAACTTGCCTTCATCAAGTTCAATTATAAAAAGTTTTAACCACATTGACTTAGCGACTGCTTCTTGTCTCGCGCAACTGCAACGCCAATACCTCGTACCCAAAGACCCTGGGTACGAGGTTGCGAAGTGTTAAAATCAAAAACAAAGATAGTGCTTGTGGTTCCACTTTGAAATGTGAAATTGCCGTAAAATTTCCATTAAATTTCGAATTTTCCTCGGATGCCGGAGCTGGAAATTTTCTGCCGGAGCCGGAGTTTTTTTTGCCGGAGCCGGAGTTTTTTTGGCCGGAGCCGGAGCTGAAAAACCGGAGTTTGCACAGCACTAATACCATTACATAAATCATTAATGATTAGCACCTGTCCGGCACTTATTTTTTGGATATTTTACCTTGTTTGGATACTGCTAATCGGAATACCAGTACCTACTATCCAAATGTGGATACTAAATTTCAAGGAGGGATATCTTGAGCCCTGCAGCACAAATCAAGAGCTAGAATATCCATTTCCAAATTCAATTTGTTTATTTTTCAAACCATGTAGAAAAAAGAACGACTTGAAAAGAACAAGTTCAACTTGGAACAAGCTCATGAAGAATGTAAGTTTTTCCCCTCACACAGGGGTGGCGTGATAAGGTATTAAAGGTATTAAATCTAATACCTTTTTTCTCCAGGTTGAATTGAATTTGTAAAATAATAAAATTATTCCATAAAAAAATGCTAGCTTTATAATTTAGGAATTAGAACACACTGAAACTTTAAAAAAATAGCTGGTAGCTGCCCGCCAAGGATTTGAGTTTTCTGTAACATCGCACCACGGCCCAACAACGTTAGCGACGAAGGTTTGAATAGCCTGTGTGCACTCTCTGCAGACCACCCCCCTTTTTTGGCTAAAAGTAATTTCCTGGCTATTTTTAAACATGTCGGTTTTGATGCGATGTCTTTGCAGAGGTCTGCTACTTTATTAGCCAATCAAAATTAGCAAAATTTAATCCACATAAGTAAATAAAAGCTTGTCGATTTCACTATAAATGATTTATCATTTATGTCTCGCGTAGTAAGTAGTAACTCCAAGCTTTGTCGTACGAGGCGTGTGATACACGCCTTCAATTTTTATATGACAAAGCAGTGTAACTCCCAAGATAATTCCATAGTACTCTCGAGAGATTTCATAGTTTTAATCAGGACAATGCCACTCAAAATGAAGCAATACACGGTTGAAGAAAAGGTCAGAGTTGAGTGGCTGCGAATAAATGGAAACAACATTTCTGCAACCTCACACAAGTTTGGTGTTGACCGAAAGCGTGTGCGTGAATGGAACTCGACATATGACAACCTTTTGCTCAACAATGTTGGCTCGAACAAAAAGAGAAAAAAAGATACACGAAAGAGGCAACCCTAAATCCCCACATGTTGACAACGCAGTATTTGAATTTTTACTCGAAGAACGAGATGAAGGAAGATGCGTGTCCAATGACATGTTGAGGAAAAGGCCCGAGAATGTGCTGCCCAACAGAACATCGAAGGGTTTAACGCAAGTGCTGGATGGCTACGCAGGTGGAAAAAAACGATACAGACGATACAGTGTTGGAATACGGCGAGAGACGAACGATTCCCAAAAGTGCCGGAGGACTATCTTGAACATTTGCTAGCATTCAGGCGTTCCATAATACACCTTCGAGAGCATTACAACTACACTTTAAACAACATCTGTAACGTGGATCAAACAATGGTCAGATTTGATTCCGTACCAACGAAGACCAACAACGTACGGGGCGAAAAGACCATACATATTGCATCTTCTGGCGCCAAGAAGAAAGGCTGTACCGTTGCGCTTTGTGTTTGTGCAAGCGGTTGCAAACTTCCTGCTTACATTGTTTTCAAAGAAACGAATGGTCAACTTGGCCCACATGTTCTCCAGCAACTGGATATACCTAACAATGTTAAAGTGAGTGCTACAAGAAACGGTTGGATGACAAAGGAAGAAATATTCCGATGGTTTCCGAGAGTATGGGGAAACCCGAAAGATGGAGTTCGTCGACTTCTAACCCTTGACCACTACCAACCACCAAAATTGTGAAAAAAAGTGTCTGAAATTTAAATTTTTTTTCAGTATCCCACTTGGATACCAGGGTTCAAAGTTTTAGTATCCCCCTAAGAATCCAGTATCCCACTTCTGGATACTAGTTACCCTGTTTTTCAGTATCCCACCTATTTGTCAGTGTGACTGTTCACTGTACAGTACATCACTCTAGCCCAGTCACCATCTAAGCTAATATTGCAAGACCAAATGATGTTTAATACAATAATATTAACTTGCACACCACAAGTCATCATCACAACTGGAAAACATTAATCATAAGTATATACAGTTTAATCTAACACTAATTACTAAAATCCATCAAAGTCACTTTCAGAGTTACAAATACAGTAACAATTTTCCTATGGAAGTTGGTGCATCCATCATTTTTACAAACTTCGAGTCCTTATCATACAAAGTTGGATATGCCAAGCATACTTCACAAAACATCTTATTGTCTGTCAACTTGACCCACGGAAAAGCTTTTTTCCAACTAGCTGAAAATTTTCTATAACGTTTTTCAAGTTCGTATTTATGTTTTATCTCCTGGCGTTTTTTCTCTGCGATCATTTTCTGCACTTCGCCGATCAGTTCGCCGTACATTTTCATCATCTCTGACGACTACAAGCGGAGATAAGACCCTGGGTGCGAGGTCCACCAGGGAAGCTATCACCTGATTCATTGACTGATATACAGACTACAGTAAACCCCTCAATTTCCAAGATGGCGACTCATGCTAACAAAGCTATCGGGAGACCACCGGAGGCATTTACCGCTATCCTGATTTTTGAAATTTCGTTGTATCCCGTCGGGATACAAGTAAAACAGAAGTTAGTACCCAAAACGAAATTTTGGTATCCCGTGGATATCGGGATACCGCAAATTTCAGACCCTGAGTCCTCACATGAGCGAGGAAGTGAAGCAGATTGCCAGTCATCGTTGCACTGATCTTGTTCTCATTCCTGCCAGCTGTAATTCGATTGCACAGCCTCTTGATGTATCTATCAACAAGCCCTTTAAGGATAAACTGCGAGCCGAATGGGTGAAGTTTGCAAACTGCCGAAAGAAATCAAAACGACAATCTTCGCCAACCAATGCGGCAAAATCTGCTCAACTGGATCAGTAAAGCCTGGGAAAGCATTGATGAAGAAATCATCATTCGAGCATTCCTGTACTGTGGTATCTCCAACAAACTTGATGGCAGTGAAGACGATTTGGCTTCTGACAAGATTCCATCTCTTGATGAAGACAATCTGGGTGAAGAACATATGAACTTCCTTTTTGATGATGATGATGATAATTCTGATTTAGATTTCGATGGGTTTGATGAACATGATTTTTAAAGAACATGATTTGTTTTGATGTGTGACAAATTGTTTCATATGACAATTTAAATGTTGTTAGTAAGCCAAATTAAAGTTTTTAAGTAGAGAGAATGCTTTATTTGTTTTACTTTATTTGTTTTACTTTATTTTTGTCAGTAATGTTCGCGTAAGCGCCCACCCCCTTCTTTTGGTGAAAATTATGGTCCGGGGGGGGGGGGGTGTGGGCGCTTAACTGGTCAAGTACGGTACCTTGATGGATTTTCATCTTGATGAAAAAGATGGATTTTCGGTGTTAAATTTCACTAGAGGTGGTCTTATATTTTAAGACGTGTAATATTTTGATCTTAAACTGTCTTTATTTAGTAGCCAGAAGTCTGCAATGCTTTTTACTGCATTACATTTACAATATTCAACATACAGTGTATAAAGATGTAAATTATGCAAACATGAACGTAAATTGGACATGGAAAAGCACACAACGCATGAATTGAATGCTTCAATAATAAATCAGGACATCGAAATCAAAACCAATTGTTCGTAAAAAAATTAAAACTTTTATCCACTGGAACTTGTCTGATGAAATGAAAACTTTCTTCAATTCATATTTAACAAAATAGAGGTATATAGTATGTGCCTTTAAATATAAGAATGATGCGCATATTTGTATATCTAACAACACAATCACACAAGGTTATTAGTTTTGCAATTCTAATGCCTCTTTTTAAATTCTAATGTTGGCCACTTGCATTTGTAGACATTACGCTGTCGATCATATGCATATCCTCCTCCAGACCTAGAAATTCTGTCACGCCTTACTAAGGAGTAGCCATCAATTTGAACAGCAGCATCATGCCATCATCAATATTTTCATTTAACCAGGTTTCAGTAATTAAAGCGATATTTTCAGTAATATAACGAATCTTTAAAAAGAAAACGGAAGTATTTTACGGAAACAAATAAATACGCTTTTAATCGAACCTACAGTGTTTACAACTTTAACTTACTCTATAATAGTATGCTAGTCTTAAAAAGAAATGGATATTACAAACAAAGATTAATATATATATATATATATATATATATATATATATATATATATATATATATATATATATATATATATATATATATATATATATATATATATATATATATATATATATATATATATATATATATATATATATATATATATATATATATATATATATACATATACATATACATACATGGTATCCACTTGGCTAGCTGTTCTTCGAGTTTCGGCCAGTGGTAATTCGATCCACGATCAGTGCATTTTGTCCTTGATAACTTCTGAATTTTCTTTCGTTAACGCCATACTTACGTCCAGCAGCAGAGTTGTTTGAGTTGTTGGCAAAGTCTATAACCTTTAATTTGAAACTTGTTAGATACTTTCTTCATTTTAACGGCATGTCAATGATTTACGCTAGCAGGAGTTAGCATAAAACACGTGCATTTACGTGTCGATTTTACCCATTTCATGACGCATCGAGGGTAGTGGGTACTAGTTTATCCGTTCTATGATTTCATGACCCTTCGTATAAGTCGACTTATAAAATCGACTTATACACCGTGATATATAAATCTTAGGTAATAATAAATTCGATGTCTCATTGTATTCACAATTTACAATCGTTGCACATTAACATTAAATTTGATTTCTAACTCAAATTCGATTTCTAACTCAAATTCGATTTCCGATATGCCCAACTCCCTATGGCTAACCTCTTCTATTAAAGTAGAGTAGTGGACCGTTTGAATATACCATATTTTTCAAATGTACCACTTTGTTTACAAGTAAATTTACTCTGTACTTTTAGGGGATCCAAATACTGACCCAAATGCTTCGACTGAGGCATTTAAAACTCTGTTTATTGGTCGCATTGTAAGTGTTGTATTTTAGCTTGATTTTAGACTAGTAGTGCCATAATGACACTTTGATTTGTTATAATGAAGAGCAAAACATTTATTTTTGCAGAACTATGATACATCAGAATCAAAATTACGACGAGAGATGGAAGTTTATGGTCCTGTAAAGACTGTAAGTACCTCTTAACTTCAGGACCTGAAATTAGGCTGATGCGATATTGAAAAATAGTGAATATCGATATTGAAAAAAATATTGATAATATCGCCCATGTATCGTCTCAATATCGACTATATCGATATTATGCAAATTAGAAAACTTAATTTATTTGCTGTTTGTAATGCGGCATACACGCCTATAAAAACAAATGCAAAAAAGTCAAAACTTTAAAAGGTTTATTGACAACAATTTGCTTTCAAGCTTAAGGTACCGTGGTACTACGATCAAATTTTTACCTATCGATATTTTTACGTATTTACTGTATATAGCAGTAACAGTATATAATACTATATATAGCATTAGGCTACACATCAATGGAATAAAAGTTTTCTGGTAGTGCATGGTATTAATTTGAGGAATGTTGAATGTTTTCTTTTTCCTAAGATTGTACTTTGGTTGGTGTCATTGCGGAAGTAATTTGTGTGATTGTTCACGTATAATATTTTTGAATAATTTGTCACACAAGTCATGCCTCTGATTTAATAAATTGGAATTGGACAATTGGAATTTCTCCAGATTTTGCTGGTACGACTCTCCTGGAGATAAAATTGAGAGAACACGTTTTTGAACTCTTTCCAGATCGTCACTTAGGTAGTTTGGAAGAGAATGGTGGAACACAGGTGCACAATACTCAAGCACTGGTCTAATGCAGGTGCAATAGAACATGATGATGTCTTTTGTTGCTACGCTTGCACGTTTTAGCAAAACTATGAAATATAAGTGTTTGTTGGACTTCTTTATAACGTCTTTGATATGATCGTTCCAAAGTAAATTGTTAGAAATAGTCACTCCAAGAATCGTAGCATGATTGACAACGTCCAACTCCTTTATATCCACAAATATTGGGTCAAAAGAATGTTTTTTGTTTCTTAAAATTTATGATCATCTCTTTGCACTTATCTGCGTTTAGCTGTAACTTGTTTTCGTGTGACCAATCCTGAACAATACCGGCATTGCTTTGGATGGTGCTGCAATTGCCTTTTTTAACAATTTCGGCAACAGTCGTATCATCGACATACTTCCACTTACTTACATTGGGGAATCTCAAGTCATTTATCATCAAAAGAAATAACCACGGGCCAAGTTTGGTGCCTTGAGGGACACCTGAAGGGACACGGCCCCATTCTGAGTAACAATCGTTGGCAAGCTTCACTCGTTGTTTCCGGTCCATCAAAAAGTCACAGACCCAGCGTACCATTCCAGAAGGAATGGAAAGATTACAGATCTTTTGGACTAGAATGCGATGATTGATTAGATCAAAGGCCTTCCTGTAGTCCAAAAGCATAATCCTCACCGCGGCACCAGTGGCTTCGGACCACTTATGTACCATTGAAATAAGCGCTTGTGAAGACTTCGGGATGGCTCCAAACTGGTCTGGGTCTATAACTGAGAGGATGGCTGGGCCAATGTACAGGTACCTTACGACAATAAAGTCCTCGGCGACCTTGGACAAAGCGGTGGTAAGTGATATCGGTCTAAGGTGCTTACCAGCGTCTGTCACAGGTTTTACTTTGATTAATGGAATGACATCTGCCAGCTTCCATGAGGGCGGGAAATTTTGTTCTGCAAATGTACTGTTAAGTACAGAACAGACGGGCTGTGCAAGGACTTCAGCAAACTCCTTTAGAATCCATTTCGACACACCATCATGGCCTGATGCTTTTCGAGGATTGAGTTTCCTTGAGGCTGATTAAATATCCGCCTCAGAAAGCATGGGTGCCACAAACTCTTCGTCGAAGGGAGGAAGAGAATCCAACGGTTGATAGGCCAAATGGGCTCCAAGAAGGCGGCGTTGATTCAATTTGCAATTCCCTGAAGATCAAGGTTGTCAATCTGGTCCAGGTGAAGTTGAGAACGGAGATCCTCAGAACCAGATGCTGGGGTCATACCTTCGATCTTTTTAACATCACTCCACCACTGACTTGGTTTTGTCCCCCTTAGATGTTGGACTTTTGATGAGAAAAATCTAGCACGACAAGTTTTTCTTTCGCGGTTCACACGATTTCGATATAAATGGAAGAGTTCCTTGTCACCGATTGCAAATGCTCTTTGACGAAGTTTGATGAGCTTTTTAAACTCAGCAGTAAACCATGGTGGATCATTTGCATGTATCTTTGTTGTTTTGAGTGGCATAATGTTGTCGAGGCCGATTTGTACGAGGTCCTCAAATAACTGTAGTTTATCTTCGCAATTAATAGATATTAGAAGAGCTTAGATATCTTCCAAGTTCGTTTATTCTGCTACATCGAGTGTCCTTTTGCACACCGTTCGACAACTAGAGGCTAGCGATGGTCTTTTTTTAGGATGGAGCATAATCCAAATGGAGGATATTTTATAACAGAATCTTTTTCATACAATTGTGGCAAATTGGTTATTATCAAATCTAGAATTTGGTCACCTCTAGTTGGTATGCGAACAAGTTGCTTCATCTTAAACTGGGCTAGTAGCCGATTGATGTTAAGTCGGTTAAAAACGCCGCTCAACAAAATTCCACAACCAGGGTAAAGGCCTTCGATGGACGTAAGTGTGGAAGACAGGTAGTCAATCATGGTGTTGTCGTCGGCACTAGAAGGATGGTATACTGTTCCAGTCACGATGCAAGGGACTCCACGAGGTCTAATATATACCAAAAGTACTTCGAGTTCAGGATGATGCAGGTGGTCCAAAGATTTGTGTTGGATTGAGTTTTAGCATTTTAGCATTTGATGCGTTTAACACATTAGGTTTAAAAACATGAGGTTTATGACAAACAGTTTCCCACAACTTTGTACCCAGGATCTTTCCTCTTCAAGTGCCATTTTTTCACAGAAATAATACACAGATTAGTGTACAATATGTCCAGACGTTTGTTATTTTCTCAAATTAGCTGCCTACAGTAAATAGATAGATTTTGCTAAATTTGTCTATAAATGGGTGGATGCAGAAAACAAATTCTGCAACTCAAAGCCAAAGGCGACAAATCTCTGGCACATTGTAAACTGTTGCTGGTTAAACGCTGGCGTATACTATCGAAATTTTTATGGTTTCGCTTTGGGATACTGAAATAATGACATTTACTACCCAGAATCTAAATCTAATGAAAAATACCAATTGAAATCCTGTGTATATTGGAATAGTGCAAATTATCAGGCCTCAGATTTTACCAGCTTAGAAACATTAACTTAATTTTTCTGATTTAGATCAAAATGATGAGCAACAATACCACAGGGAAACCACGTGGCTATTCATTTGTGGAGTTTGAGCATGAGCGAGATATGCACTGTAAGTAGCTTAAAGTATGTGAAGTGTGTTTCTTTTCTGCTGACCATGCTAGGCAATCCGAAAAATGGATGTATATACTTTAACAGTTTGCCAGCACTTGTCTTTGCCTAAAAATTTGTTTGTGATTTCATTGTTCTTGTGAGTTACCTGTACAGCAGTTTTGCCCTCTAATCTTCCGTATGTTGCCTGTACATTTAACTCTTAACTTAAACTTTAACCGCTCAAACTACTCCGCTTATTCTGTAAAAGCTAGAGCATGTTTTTGTATGCATACATTCTGGCGTTTGGTCGTCGGTAAGTCGGTTCAACAAAACTAGTGCGCACCATTCTTTGTCTTCTGTTTTGTATTTCTGTGATTTCCCCAATGAAAAATTCCGTTGTAAAATAGCTCTTTTGTTTGAATGAACTCTTGAAACTATAAAGACTAACCATTTACAACTTTTTCATATCTCACTTCACTCTTGAGATATTAAGATTTGTTTAATATGTAAATGATCATACTTATGACATCACAATGCATAATGACTTATTGAAAATGCTTATATATCCTTGAGATTATGTAATGAAATCACTTGAAATACAGGTCCATGTGCGTGGATGTATCCAATGACATCAAATATGCAAATCATCAAACGATTCCATGTGATAATTGTAAAGATATGCAGAATGTTTCAATAAGTCATTATGCATTGCGATATCATGAGTATGATCATTTACATATTAAACAAATCTTAATATCTCAAGAGTGAAGTGATATATGAAAAAGTTGTAAATGGTTAGTCTTTATAGTTTCAAGAGTTCTTTCAAACAAAAGAGTTATTTTACAACTGAATTTTTCATTGCATAGGCACTTTAAGTAATACTGCTGTTATTATCAATCCTTGCAGTGAAATTACTGAGAATGTTATGCAACATTGAGCCAATGGCGCTGATGTTCTCGTAAATCATGGCCATGATCTGAAAAAAAAGTGTTTGCAATTTTAACCGGTGGGTATTTAGGTGGGTATAGGTGGGTATCTGGATTGGCATCTCAAATTCACTAACGAGTCTAAAATACAGGACATACTACGAGACGAGGGGGACATCTAATATTAGGAAGCGTAAAACCTTTAGACAACTTTCATCTCTAAACTATCGGTTATTATGTGCTAAATTCGGTTTGTTGGGCTACATGTCATAAACTATCGGTTTATGTGGCTAAATTTAGAAAAAGGTGTTTTATAACAGATAGACAGTTTTTATTTATAACAAATAGATTCCATTTTGCCGTTGTCTGTTCAGTTAAAGATTCCCAGATGACTTCAGAACGTGGTAAGAACAAACATGTTGCCACGTTCTGATGTCTTCTGTGCATATCTATAACTGAACAGACAACGGAAAAATGGAATCTACAGTATTTGTTTTATACAATAAAAATTGAAGACAAACTGTAAGTAAGTAAGTAAGTTCGTCGGCCGTGGCTGGAGGCGACCCATAGGCTGCTATATTCAGTAGCTGCTACCCGAAGGTAGGGGTAGGTGCCACTCCTATCCCTGGAATTAACCACTTACCCCAACCAGAGCTGTTCCCAATTTTATTTAAGGCTCTTGGTGAAAGCCCGACCTCCAATTAGCACTGCTCATTGGATTATGGCAACACTAATTTTCAGTCTTCCGGGACCGATAAATGAATAAGGTGGTAACCCATCCAGTTAGTGTACCAGAGGTACGATGCTTAACTTTGGAAAGTCAAGCAGCGGTCACTGACCACTATACTATACCGGTCACATGGATAATTATGGACACATAAAACATATTCATATACATAATAAGAGGCAGTATCCCAGAATGGAGTAAAATGGAGTAAAATTAAGTAGTTTTAAGAATGGTCCTGTTCAAGAGCTATTAGATGCAGCAGCAGCAGCTAGGGTGTCAGACTCCGAACATAATTGCATTTTGTGCAAATCGTTTTCCATGATCGTGGGTCTGCTGCGTCATGATGGTTTGGTTAATAATTTGCAGTTTGATGTTTGTAACTCGTTAAAAGTGTCTATACGTGAAAATATTTCCAGCATTTTTTCTGCTTTAATAAACACTAAAACAGAGAAGCACAGCACAAGTGTTTACTGAAAATTTCAAGTGAAATCCGGTACATAGTCTTGGAGCTATAAACTCTTAAAGTTTGCCATGGCTAATTCATTTTTGGAGAAATCTGAATGCTCGGTTAGAGATCCTGATGACGTATGCAGATGTACAACTATGCATAATAACAACTACAGATTGTGAAATATTTGTCCATCTACGTCATCAACTCGGTATATTCGATCTCAGTATTTTACTATTCTGTAACGTTAAACTACGCCAATGGGCCATCTTTGACATTCAATATCCCGGTCCACGGAAAGTACGGAATGCATTTATTTCGTTTTTTTGAAAATTGTTATTTAGGTGTTCAACTTAATTAACTTGATTTTATTCGTAAATATGAAATAGGCATTTTTCACTTGATAGACAATTTAAGTTGTTACCTTGTGTCGTGTGAGTACTGGTAACTTAGTGGTTAGAGCGTTAGCTATTGATGGAAGCTGTTACAGGTTCAACCGTGCTATGGCAGTAGAGCTCAGGTACTTCTCTGAGTTGTTTACACCTTGTGCAGCAACGACTTAACGAGATGACAGATAGCCACCTATTGTTGTTTTTTGACAAACCATTGGTGTTGGGTTAAGATGGTATGGAACACCCTTTTCGTGTTTGATATATCTACAAGCATACAACAACGCTGTCAACCATTTTTAAATCTTTTACCGCCTTCCAACCAGCAGTAAAGGAAATGCGATCGAGTGAAATATTGTTTTTAATCCAAGATATATAACGAACTGTCGTACAATGTTCCATATATGTGCAAGAAAATTACATAAGAACGTGGTGTTGGTAAACTTAATGCAAACTGTTATGTAAAGCTTTAATGAAAAAATCAATATGTCAATAATGGCGGAGTTAATAGTATTAAGGCGGAATGGGGAGTATTGTGTATTGAAACCTTTGAAGGGACGGGCAGAAGCAGTGCCATTCTAACATGGCAACATGACACTATCTTGACCTTTGTTGTAAGTACGTACTACTCGTTTGTAAGTATACAATGGGATATGTAAGTACACAATGGGGATATGTAAGTACACAATGGGGATATGTAAGTACACGGTGAGATATGTAAGTACATAATGGGATATGTAAGTACACAGTGGGATGGGATATATAAGTACATAATGGGATATGTAAGTGCATAATGTGAAATGTAAGTACACGGTGGGATATGTAAGTACACAATGGGATATGTAAGTACACAATGGGATATGTAAGTACACGGTGGGATATGTAAGTGCATAATGGTTATGTAAGTACACGGTGGGATATGCAAGTATACGGTGGGATATGTAAGTACACAATGGGATATGTAAGTACACAATGGGATATGTAAGTACACAATATGATATGTAAGTACACAATGGGATATGTAAGTACACAATGGGATATATAAGTACATAATGGGATATGCAAGTACACGGTGGGATTTGTAAGTACATAATGGCAAATAACTGGCGTTTGTAAGTACATAATGGCATTTGTAAATACACACTGGGATTGTCTAAGTATACACTGGAATTTGTAAGTGCACACTGGACGTTATGTAACTGTATATTTGGAATTGTAAGTACAGATTGGGATATCTGCGAACACAGTGATATTTGTAAGTACACAGTTGGATTTGTAAGTACACAGTGGGATTTCTAATTACACTGTATCATTTGTAAGTACATACTGGGGTTTGCAAGTCCCAGCTCTTGGGATTTGTAAGTACACGCTTGGATTTGTAAGTACACATAAATGTATTTGTACGGTAAGTACATCTGTTGGCAATTTGTAAGTTAGCCGGTAAAACGTTTGTAAGTACATGCTTTCATTTGTAAATACAGACAATGGTGACATTGGTTGCTACACACTGGAATTTCTTTCTATTCACTGGAATTTCTTTCTATTCACTGGAATTTGTAAACATATGCAATCTGCCATTCTCGACTATTGTTCTTATAAATTGCGTCATATGTTCCGCACTGAGCTCATGAAGTGGTCTTACCAGCTGTTGTGGTCTAGTGGTTACTATACATGTCTATGAGCAAATCCTGGGTCGTCTCAAATAATTGGGGAGAAAGTGCTGCCTTTGCAATAATATCAGCAAATGGAAAGACTTTCGGGTCTTTTCCATTCACCTAAGAGTGATAAATCTAATAAACTAAACTCTAGTTCCGCCATTGACTAGCTTTAGACCGATTAAAATATGGTGATATTAATACGGTGATAAAATAGAATAAATATATGAATGAATGTTGTGGCTGTCTTGGACAGGATACCTTTTTAGACGCGTGTATCATGAAGTAAAACATCGTTTCTTAGTTATATTTTAGCCGCATGGTAAATGACATGACTGTAGGAGTGGAGGGGTGGATTAGGCATGGTCATAGTCGAGGAAAACGTTCAGTGTAATAATTCTCCCCATGTAAGAACCTAGTTACTCAGTAGTTTAGTTACCTAATAGTTGTGCGCTTGCGTATGTTTTACAGATTATTTTGTGTGTTTTTGTTTGTATAATATAGTAATGTAGACTTTTTGTCGACGATTAATTTCGTATAGATGTTTGTCGAACGTTTAGGTAAATGTCGTCTTGTGAAAGATTGTATAATGCTAATGTAGTTTCGCACCAGCGGTCAGTGTTACGGTTTCGGTAATAAGTTTATGTCCAATATATAATATATGCATTAATCATTTGATGTTACGAGGGACCACTGATCCCTAAATAACACTGGATATTTTAGCATCTTAAAAGATCAGAGACAGCATAGTCTTTGTCGCCTACAGTACAACTATATAACGTGGTCCCTCCAAGATGGCCGCCACGAAATATTCCCGGCTTCATTTTTCGCAACATCCAAACAATAGTTCCTCGATCCAGTCTTTATTTAGAGATCAGTGAGAGGGACCCTAATACTAACCCCAACCCTAATACAACCCTAATACTAACCCTAATACTAACCGCAACCCTAATACTAACCGCAACCCTAATACTAACCGCAACCCTAATTCTAATTATAACCCTAAACCAGTAAACCCTAATATTTGGAGCCCTCGCAGCATGAAATTATTACTGCTTAGATTATATATTGGACATAAACTTATTACCCGGTTTGTAACAATTAGCATTAGGATATCTGTTGGGATAGAGTTTGGTTTCGGATTAGGATTTGGGTTGACGTGTGGGATTGCGTTAGCGCCATACGGGTGCTTGATTATATATCAGATTTCTTCGATCTCATCCGGTGGCTGTTATCTTTAGAGTCGAGTTCGGGATAACAGTTATACCATGGATCGGTTCCGTCAACACAAATACCAGTCTACCTGCTCGACCATTTGCAACATACGTCTATCTACCGATGCTTGTAGCTAAAAGGACATAAAAATAAGTACTTTTTATATTGAACTATATGACTTCCCTACTCGGAATATTGTAGTTTAGCAACATTGAGTTACATAAAGTTGAATAAACCATGTAAAAACGCCGCCATTTTGAATATGATCGTGACGTATGTACTGGGAAGTGTTGTATTTCGTACTTTTGTGCTCATGTAGCAATAGCAATTACTAGAATAACGGTGAGAAAAAGCTTAATTTATTTGCATTTCTGCCAACACTGACCTCTACCCCAGGGCACATGACGTCACAGGTCATGTGACCGAGAACCCTAATTCACCTTGAATACGCATTACGAGCATTTTTACAACCTCGATGATATTCCTGTTATTTAGGTCACATACTTTGATCTAAAAAGTACTTTTTTGTCGCCGATGTCCTTTAAATCCGTCGACGCTTTCAGAATTTCCTTTACTGCCCATGAACAACCGCTTGTAGTTGAGGTTGCATATGAAAGGTAAAAGCAAATGCATTACGATTTCATTACCAACCAAAGTTTGGGGAAAAAAGCGGCTTCGGAAACAAATAGACGGTGAAAGTATTAAAATCTGGTCTGAGAAAGCAGGACTGGAATAAAAGTAAGCAAGTTATTATGCTTGTTAAAAGAACTAAAAAGGACATTTAGTGAGACGCAGCCGTAAACAAAAATGAGTGCACTTCAGTAAATACGTATCTAAAATGAACAGGTTTTGCGATTGGCTATATGGAACAAAAGTGGTTAGGTTAGGACATTGGTTTCTTTGTGGTTGATTCTATTGTTTTATTGTTTTAATCAACCAATCACAAAACTTGATAGTATAGGTAGGTGATGACCCGTGCACTTGGTAGATTTGACATTTAGTTGCTGAAAGATAGAACTTATATGCCAACATCTGTTGCTATGACGTCTGAATGCGCATAAAATAATATTCTAGAAATTTTCTAAAAAATAGTATATTCCAGCAAATATTTAATTCATGAACACCCCCAATCAAAGTGGATTTGCAACGCCCCTGTTCACCGTTAAATATCCCTCAAATGTTGCCATCCGGAGATTGCCTTGGCAGCTTACTGAGAAAACTGTGCATGGGACCTTTTCCGAAGATTGCGCCCAGTCGGCTTCGGTCGACTTCGGAAGACCGTGAAAATGGTTAGGGTTGCACTGTTGCCTTCTGAAGCAGACACTAAGCCGACAGTGACGCATGGGCGCCATCTTTTGAAAAGGACCCACACAGTCATCGCATCTATCCTCTTCCAGCTTACCGTGATTATGCTGAAAACGCAGCATTAAGCCGGTTTTTGTTCGCGCAAACCGACATTGCTATTGTGAAAGTTTAATATATTGGTAACTAGTTCCAGCTGAGCGCTGATAAGACGACAGAATAAAGTCGCTTCGCGCGATCAAATTCGCGTAGTGGAAAACCTGCCAAAAGCTGGACTGGGATATGACTTGTGCTTCGTTTTAGATTTACGTCACAACCCCCTCTCTCCCCAGATCTCTTTTATGTGGTCAACCGAATCAAAATTCTTTGTGCGGAAATACTCGACAATTTATTTAATGGCAAAAAATTGGGGTTAGGGGCAGTTTAAGTAAGTATGCCTCCCTCTCGGTGTCCGTTGGTGTATCTGAAATACGAATCGATGTCACAGCGTGCGTAAGTATATACCACGCGATGTACCGCTGTCATCGCACTGCTGGCTCGTCGTCAGTCTGGTAGATTGACAGGCGGTAAGTCTGCAACTGACGATCGCTTTGATTCCCATACTGCTTTGTTCCCTTGGTTAATGTATTATTTGGTTCTCCACCGCTGTAGCTGCTTACAAACACGCGGATGGCAAGAAGATCGATGGACGGCGTATTGTGGTGGACGTTGAGCGAGGAAGAACGGTGAAAAATTGGAAACCAAGACGTTTGGGTAAGTTGGTTCCCACTCCCCCTGCACGTTTTCGACGTTTTGTATGGTTGCGGCACTTTAGTATATCCAAAACGTCGAAATGGCGAGAGTTGTCTGAGAGTTGTCCACTGCAACCTCGACTTGAAAAATTGAATCGATAATAAAACAAAAATCAAAACAAAAAACAATAATTTTACAAAAAAAACAAATATGTGATTTTTCTCCAAACACAGAAGTGTCTTAAACGTTTTAAGACCGAAATTTGTATAAATGGTAAACTTTGAAATCACAAGACTTTATGTAATAGATACAGTTAAAGGCCTTGTCGAGAGAATATTTTTCATCTAATCCGCCCGCCGGCCGGCCTGAGGGCGAGGGTGCTAATATCGACCGGCGTTTAGTCCCTCATCACGGGAGATGCTAGCGGATTTTGATCTCGGATCGAGTTTATTTGTTTATATATATATATGATCAACCGCCGTCCGAGACATCGGAAAATTTGGTCCTGGTAACTAGACCGTTAAATTGACCGTCACATGATTGCGAATGCAACAATTGAAACGGATTCAAAGGTTTTTTTCAAAAAGAGACATAGTTTTTTGAGGAAATAGAAATCCAAGTCCGAGTATGTATTTTGACTCGCTAATTCCAAATCTGTTTTCAGAATTGAAAACGGTTCAATATTGATCGAGATATTGAAAATAATATACGACGAAGTGACCGGCTAATATATATACAGTAGCCGACTAATTTCTAAGTACATAAACCATTTTTACGAAGGGTATTCACGTTCTCGTAATATAGTAGACACATATGTTATGTATTTTGAGTCGCTAATTCCAAATCTGTTTTCAGAATTGAAAACGGTTAAATATTGATCGAGATATTGAAAATAATATACGTCGAAGTGACCGGCTAATATAGTACAGTAGCCGACTAATTTATACTAAGTACATACACCATTTTTACGAAGGGTATTCACGTTCTCGTAATATAGTAGACACATATGTTATGTATTTTGACTCGCTAATTCCAAATCTGTTTTCAGAATTGAAAACGGTTAAATATTGATCGAGATATTGAAAATAATATACGTCGAAGTGACCGGCTAATATAGTACAGTAGCCGACTAATTTCTACTAAGTACATAAACCATTTTTACGAAGGGTATTCACGTTCTCGTAATATAGTAGACACATATGTTATGTATTTTGACTCGCTAATTCCAAATCTGTTTTCACAATTGAAAACGGTTAAATATTGATCGAGATATTGAAAATAATATACGTCGAAGTGACCGGCTAATATATAGTACAGTAGCCGACTAGCTAATTTCTACTAAGTACATAAACCATTTTTACGAAGGGTATTCACGTTCTCGTAATATAGTAGACACATATGTTATGTATTTTGACTCGCTAATTCCAAATCTGTTTTCAGAATTGAAAATGGTTAAATATTGATCGAGATAACGTTCAAAATAATATACGACGAAGTGACCAGCTTATACTTTATAATCGACTAATTTATACAAAGTACATAAACCGTTTTTACGAAGGGTACTCACGTTCTCGTAATATAGTAAACACGTATGTTATGTATGTTGACTCGCTAACCCCAAATCTGTTTTCAGAGTTTAAATCGGTTAAATATTGGCCGAGATAACGTTCAAACATTTCTTCGACGAAACGGGCTTTTGCAAATTGTGAATTTTTGCAAAACACAAATTAATACACGGCCACGGCGTGCGAGGTCTGGGCACCATGGATGAGAAATTCCTGTGGGGGGGGGGGGGGGGGTTATTGCGGATTCGTATTTCTAGTTGTAAACTGAAATGATCCTGAATGTGTGCAACTACGAGAGTTTTCTTGTTGTGAGTCCCGATCTGAAGATTAAAGCCCCGTTTCCACGTAGCCGGCTATGATTGTAACCGATATAGACGTTCGCTTAGTTTCCATGGTTACAAAATGAATACATATGTAGTCGCGTTTTCATGTATCCCCACTAATCTCTAATTTTATCGACAAACCAACCGACCCGTTGCATGTTGGGATAACTTCTAAATGGTGGAAAAACAGAAATTTCCCAAAACAGAATTTTCTTGGACGGACGAAGAAACTGAACTACTTCTGCCTATAGCAAACGACAATAATAAGACTGAGAATGGTTGTTACGGAATTGATTGGGAATCGGTTCGTACGAAATACGAAGGCATTTTAACAAAGTTAAATTAATATTTATATTAATATTTGTAACACGTTTCTTCGTTGGTAATGATAGAGCGTAACATTTAGCCCATACAGCAGAACATTTAAGTGAATAATTGCCAAAAACCAAACAATTAATGCGCCTAACACACACGAAATATTTTCAAGTGCACTTCGAGGCGCCATCATGGAAACTAAACTTTACCCGGTTAGCCCGTTTCCACGTATACTGTATGTAATTATATTTTATTGACGAGGTATGCGAAACATTCAAACAAACATCCAAATGAACAACTCGGACGATAACAGTGTTTGCTTTTTCACAAGCATACATAAGTGCATATATGAAGTAGCTTCCTCAAAAAGTTATTAGTGCCAACTTTTCCGCTAAGAAATTCTTCCGAGACGATGTCTTTTGAACTACTGCCCTTTAAAGATCCTGCTATATCATGGCTCAAAATTGCCGGCCGGCCAAATTTTTAATGTGACCGGTCAAATTTGTCTAACGCCGGTCAAAAGTCATATTACTTGCAATTAATTTTATTACTTCCATTTGAAGGAACTTAAAATGAGTGTTGTTGTGCTGTTGTAGACCCGTTTCATGTCTGATATATATTGAAGTGAACTATGCATGCTTTTCCTTTTTATGACAAACGTTCATATCAGTACTAGCTTATATGTATAGTGTAGAATATAATTTACATGTTTTATGTTGTGTTGTGGGTTGGGTTTTTTTTGTTTTTTGTTTGTATTTTTGGGCGGGAGGGGTGTCGTGAAGTTTGACCGGTCAAAAATCGCCTTTGACCGGTCACAATTGAAACTGACCAGTCACCATTACCGGCATAACATGTGCTATTTATAAAATAAGTCGTGTCTTACGCACGCTGTGATTGGTCAGTTACCGTGTTTATATCACGCTATATAACATGGATGGATTACGCCATCGTGATACGCCATCAATTAGCCATCATACGCCATCAATTAGCCATCATACGCCATCAATTACCCATGATGGCGATTAATTATCCATCATATGCCATCAATTAGCCATCATACGCCATCAATTAGCCATCATACGCCATCAATTAGACATCACGGCACCATCATACGCACTAAGGAGAATTTACGTGTTGATAAAAAAGATATTTGTACATTTTATTCGCTTTCTACGGGTTATTTTATAAAATAAATAGAAAACATTTTTATCCGTGTTCCCATACGTTATATAAACACTCGTGGAAGTTTGGGAGAACTCGAAATCGCGTGGAAACACTCGCCCTACGGGCTCGTGTTCCCACTATGATTTCTCGTTCTCCCAAACTTCCACTCGTGTTTATATAACTGTATGTAAACACGGTTAACTGTATGTAAACAAGTTTGATTAACCGACTCATATATACGTAACTTTGTAACTAAATGCAAACACCTTTGAATTTACTCTGGTTTGTCAATATAAATGATGTAATGTTTTATCAACGAGCTTGACAACAAGCACACATCCAAACGAACAACTGGACCGATGACATAGCGTTTGCTGTTTCACAGCAGACGCAAAAATGATTTCAACTTTGTCTGCGAAACCCTCATTATATAAAATGTTTGTTGTTATTATTCTAGGTGGGGGCCTTGGAGGTACACGTACTGGTGGTCCGGATGTCAACGTGAGACATTCTGGTCGCGTGGAGAACTTTGAAAGGTAAATAACTTTTCAAAAACCTGAATATCTCTGCAACAAAATGAAGTATTAGGCTGCGTTTCATTAGAGGAAAAGTAACCAGATTCACATTGTTTTGCATCCTCATGGGAATAAAATCAATACGAATCCGAGCAGCAGCTTAAAGTGCCTATAACGTCTGTGGGGATTTAACATATTTGTAATCTATGGATTCTTGTGAGATAAATTGTAATATATCTTGTCAGCTGAAAATTTCATCTTCATAGACTTTCTGCTGTTAAAGTTGACGGAAATGACGTCATAGCGGGCATCTGTAAAGTGGTTTTCATGTACACGCGTAAAAACGCACAGCTTGTTTTTGCCTGTCAACAGGCAAAAACAAGCCTGTTATCGACAGGCTAGAACATGCTTGAGCTGGCCAGCAAGAACATGGCTGTTGACAGGCTTGTTCTTGCCTGTTGACAGGCTTGTCCTTGCCTGTTGGAACAGGCTGTTTACGGCTTGATGAATGAACAGGCTTGAACAGCGTTGTTGAAACAGTATGTTTCATGCATGATAACAGCGTTGATTTAGCGTGATGAAATAACATCCAAGAACATGGTTGTTCTGACAGCGTATTTCAGGCATGATATCAATGCTGTTTTTGACTGTTGAACTCGAGATTTTCTCGTGTTTACTACGCGTTCTTCTCGCGGGGCCCCGTGTATCGTGTGTTGCCATGCAACAGCACGACGAACAAAAAATATTGACAACACCTGAAAATATATTTGGGCTTTATTGCAAAAGATAACAAAAACATTCACAAAATAGGCAAGCTTACAATACTTTTTTATACAAAAATACCCTGTAATATAATCAGTCTTCGCTTCCACAAACATTAAGACCACAAGTCATTCTTCAAACGGCATAGGCCACTGCTTGCCCGTCTCAAAAGTTGGTTTCGCGAATTTGAATTGTGGTCATGTTGTGAACGCGATCCCTAGCCTTAGCCATAAAAATAGAAACTATAAGATCTTGCAGTGTTAATCATCTTTGAATGTCAGATATCAGTTTCACATTCTGCAGTGCATGGCCTGGTTCATTCACGTCGATTTTTTCAGAACTTGGTCTAATGGTCTTGAATACGGGTAATAGAGTAAAATTTCCAAACGTGCATCTAAAAATAGATAAAAAATAGATAAATACAGAATGTATAATATTTACGATCCATAAATTCAAACCACAACGACGTCGATGTAAGTTAAGCTTAAGCTTTATTTTATATCATTCTGCATGCAGAGACTTGACTAGTATATTGTTTTTTACGTGTTCTCTTTCAAGTTAATACATGTGCATCCTGTCGGAAAAGGCAAATCTCAAACTTTTTTCCCATTTTTAAAATACTTCCCTTTAAGCAAGAAACTAGAAAACTTTACCATAAATAGTACTTTAGAATATCTTTTGATTGATATATAGATCAAGTTTGTGCGTTAAGCATTGTGCAAACAATATCTAATATCCTAAAACACTTGTGGAAAGTCTATTGGCCATTATAATTATTTGACGAGCAATGGTGCGAACATTTTGAACATTTTGAACATTTTAAAACGTTACACAAAACTCAGACTTGAACTATACATCAAATGAAAGCTTATGAAATTTCTAACAACATACGTACATGATGTATTTCAACAATCCGTAGTTCGGAAATTATTCACCATTTTCCTTCATGAACAAACATGGCGAGATAAACTTGCCCCAATAGGCAATAGCCTCGTTTTCACTTTCGCGAGTGTTTTCTTAATTTCTTCCTTCAGCTTCGTGCCTTCGACTGAACCTGAATTTCTTTAAAACAAAACAAACCGAAGTGACCATGTAATTACTTAAGTTAACTTACTGTATGTCGTTGGAAAAACTTGGAAGCCTTTTTAAAGACTGACTTCCGCCTTGGAAACAGGAAAAGACTTTAACTGGAAATATTAATTGAGCTAAAAAGGCAAAGTGCCAAAGAAAAATAACCGCTTACAGTACCTCTTAGTCTTTGACAACTTGGCATAGAATATGGTTATTTTCGGATCTGCCGGTGAATTTCCACTCAGCCAAAAATGCGTTGTCGTTTATAATCTCAATTTCCATTCGCTAGTCAGCCTATATGTATATATATATAGTGGCAGTCGAAAACAATCTCCAATGCCCAAGACAATGTGGAAAGTTTCAGCCTCTTTTGGCGGCGGGATATCCAGTTCTGTTTCTTCGTCTTTCTTGGTATAAATGTTAGGAATTAAACCATTAAATTTCGTGAAAACAGCAGCACAAAAATATTAAAACTGTCTTGTTCAAATTTCGCTCTCGGATGGCGTGGATATATATGTATTCAAAATTATTCCTGATTATAAACTGGTTCAAACCGGTTGAGTACTCACAACAGGCATGAACAATGCTGTCGAACAAACAACCTTGTTCATGCCTGTTGGAACAACATAAAACTGTCATGTCAAATCAACAGCCATGTTCATGCATGATACAACATGTTGTCAGAGCATGATGAAATAACATCCAAGAACAGCAATGTTACAACAACCATGAACTTGGTTGTTGTATCAAGCTTGTTTTTGCTTGTTGTAACATGCATGATCAAGCATTGTCGATTCGCCAAGCTGTAACATGCATGTTGTAACATGGTTGAACAATGCTGTTATTTCAACAATCATGTTCTAGCATGTTAACAGGCTGTAACAAGGTTGTTGAGCCAACAACCTTGTTACAGCCTGTGAGATTTTTACGTGTGTAGACAGATTTCCGATTCGACGTCATTTCCGTCAACTTTAAGAGCAAAAAAGTCTATGAAGATGACATTTTCAGCTGACAAGATATATTACAATTTATCTCACAAGAATCCATATATTACAAATATGTTAAATCCCAACAGACGTTATAAGCACTTTAAATGTAGCTCGACAAACTCAACTAACTTAGCTAAAAGGGATGATCCAAAAGGACTTTTCTATATCCAGTTTTTAAAGTTGAGGTTATTCTAGTTTTCGTTAGAATTCGAAAAGTTCAATTCAAAACCGAAGAAATAATTGAAATTGGTTACTCGGTTCTACTTTTATGATCTGTTAAAGATCGAGTTTTCAGCCCTTTTACTAAACTTAGTTGAACAACGACCGCGTCGTAATAAAGCCTGGTACTACCGGTAAGTGATGTCATAATGATGTCATACGGCGAGAAAATACTGTATATTTTGGTTTTATTTTAGTGAAGTTTGGAATACTGTTTACTCTTGGGTGAATGATAAGTGACAAACCAAATATCAAGCACTGGAATATTATTTTGTTCAATAAACCTATTACCAGTATGACACTATGACGTCATACCGATAATAGTGCCATTCTCAAAACGCGGTCGTGCAACAAGAGATCCGAAGAAATACTCCTCAATAAATCCTGCGCTATATCATGAAATTCATTTTTTTCTTCACTTTTACAAAGTAAGATGATATCTCTTTCGGAGGAAAATAGAGCCTCAAAAGGTATAGTTGACCTTTAAAGGGTATTGGCAACAAATAACCAAAGTTGCGAAAAGCAAACCTATGAGGCGAAAATGGTGTGAGAATTACGTCCAAAGTATTCACAAAAATATGAATGGTACTTTCAAAAGGTCGGCGTTAGATCATATATAGTTAACGTACAGCCGCGTCTTTGGGACGATGTTTTTTAGTATAACCATTGCATTGCGCGTTTGTGTTTATCTTTCCATACGATAACGAAGTGTTTTGAAGTGCTTCGTTGCCAACTTGACGTGGTAAATACTCTGGAAATTCGTCAAATCTTTTCTGAAAACCCTATAGATGCTTTCTTATTCATCCACAATCCAAATACGTCACTCGGAACCTGATTTTTTTGTTTGAACTTCATCACTTGGTCTTCCACGCGTCAGTCAAGGCTGATATAATTCGAAACGAAAGTCAAGAAAACGTCGAGTTTGTGAAAAATACAGAAATAATTACTTTCTAAGGTATATATTTAATTAAAAGACAAAATGAATAATTTGTATCCAGGATTGACAAGATATTTACGGATGCAGTTCACCAAGGGAATTTCATGCTTCGAAAAATGGCCAACCGAGCGTGCAATGCGTTACGGTTGACACTCTTTAAAGTGCCTATGTCAAGGTCAGGGAATTTGCATATTTCGAATGTTTGGGTTATTCTAAGAACAATTGTAATATATCTTGTCAGACGAAAATCTAATCTTCACAGACTTTTTCGCTCTCGAAGTTGGCTATTTTGCCCTTTTTTGGCCTTTACCGTGAGATGGAAAGTACTGGTGACTACTGTTGAGAGAATGGCGTTTGGGGCCGGAAGTGACATCATATTGAGAACCCCTCGAAGCAGAACAACAGCAGAACTGTAAGACTTGTGTGCTGAAATAGTGCTCAAAATCTTTCTTTCTGCGATATTTTTTGCATTTTGATTTAAACTTTTACGGGAGCAATGTCATCGAGCTTTTCCGAGTTAAATGATACATGATGGAAGTCGAAGACGACGTCTTTAAATATAATGTCGAAAGTTTATAGTATGTGTTCTTGTTGATAGTTATCAAATTAAATTGGGTTTTAAAATAGAACGAAGCAATTGTATATGATGAACTTTCCGTAATTTGACCTTTTGTCAAGTGTCAACAAAACCCTCGCATATGGAACACAGTGTTGTGCGCATCAAACGAAGGCGAACCTGTCGCCGATGCATTATAACGAGAAAAGACGTCTCGAGCAGAGTAAATTACAGTTCTGAGATCCCGCTTGAATAGACGCGTCGCTGTGCAAATGTTGGTCAGTGTTCTTATATTTATTATATATAACTAATACATGTATTTTGTTTCGTGTCTCTGCCACTACAGACAATATCAAAATCGAATTACTACTAACTGTATTCAATAGTACTGGGTGTCACGAAACAAAATATATGTATTGGTTATATATAATAATAAAAGAACACTTACCAACTTTGCCCAGCGACGCGTCCATTCAAGCGGCGTCTAAGCATCTGTAATTTACTCTACTCGAGACATCTTTTCTCGTTATAATTCGCAATCCAGTCTGCATCGGCGACAGGTTCGCCTTCGTTTGATGGGCACTGTTCCCTTCATGTGTTGCGAGGGTTTTGTTGACACTTGACACAACTGTGAACTGCGTCGTCTTAGACTTCCATCATGTATCCGGCTATAAAATTAGTTTCCGAGTCATCCTGGCTCTCATTTAACTCGGAAAAGCTCGATGACATTGCTCCCATAAAATTTAAAAATATCGTGAAGAGGTAGATTTTGAGCACTATTTCAGCACACGAGTCTTATTCTGTTTTGAGGTGTTCTCAATATGATGTCACTTCCGGCGCTAAACGCCATTCTCTCAACAGTAGTCACCAGTAATTTCCATCTCGCGGAAAAGGGCAAAATAGCCAAATTCGAGAGCGAAAAAGTCCATGAAGATGAGATTTTTTTCTGACAAGATATATTATAAATTTTCTTAGAGTAACTCAAATATTCGAAATATGCAAGTTCTCTGACCTTGACATAGGCACTTTAACCACTAACCCCAAAACAACTTAGATGCTAACCCTAACCCCCCGCCTAATCAGTTTTCTAACCCTAACCTCTCGCCTAATGAGTTTTCTAACCCCCCGCCTTAAGTGTCTTCCTAACCTCTGGCTGTATTTTCTATGGTTATACTAAAAAAACATCGTCCTAAAGACGCGGACTGTACGTTAACTCTATATGATCTAACGTCGACGCAATCAAAGCATCGATGCATTTTGGATATGCGTGTGACGTCACAAGCTGGTAAAGCGAACTTTGTATCTAGCCACCTCGTGTGTGTATATAATTCTGAAAGTGGATTTCTGTGAATGTCTTTCTTTTTCAATTAAACCACGGCACTTTAAAAAGCATTCCGCCATAGTCAATCGAGATATGGTCTGGAAACTCGGCAAACTTCAAAGCGACTATAATGAGCTACGTTTTGATGTTGAACCGTGCCTTACACCGTGCACATCCTTTGTTTTAGGTTTATTAATATTTAAACGACACGGTTGAGCGATTAAACCCAAACGATTCTATTGGATGATTGCTTCATTATACTAAAATACAATAGGTTCAGTGACCGTACACCGTGCACAAAATTGCATAAAGACTAACAAAAAGATAGAACAAAGACTTTAGCTGAGTTTCCAGACCATATCTCGATTGACTATGATTCCGCGGAAGCTTGGCCACCACAATGTAGTTTCATCCAGCTTGTGACGTCACCAACTTGCCAGTTACACAGTCAACATTAATCGGTAGGGCAGGGGAGGGCGAAATTTAAGCCTGTTTGATGGAGGATGTTTCCCAATGTAATTATTCCACGATTGTAGTATTTCATCGATATCTATATAATAAATGTAAGGATACAAATTTTCGGGCACTTTTTCGTGTTTCCTGATTCCCATTTTGCAAGAGTTTCGTGATTTCCATATTTTCTTGCTTTTCATTGGTTACATTTTCACAAGGGAAGTTTTGATTGGAGGTATCGCATTTTCACATACGAGAGAGAATATTTTCACGACGAGGCTTCGCGTGACAAAATTCTTGTGTTGCGTGTAATAAAGCATCTTTTCTCCTTCTAGGGATCGTGAAAAAGACCGTGACGAGCGAGCTGACCGTGGTGGTGATCGTGGTGGCGGTGAGCGTGGTGGCGGTGATCGTGGTGGCGGTGATCGTGGTGGCGGTGAGCGTGGTGGCGGTGATCGTGTTGGCGGTGATCGTGGTGGTGATTTACGTGATCGTCAGAGGCGTGATCGTGACCGAGGGGGTCGTGATCGAGAACGTGACCGAGATGGTGATCGTCGTCGTAGAGACCGAGGAGATCGCGACCGTGGCGAACGTGACCGTGGAGACCGCGTGGATCGTGGGGATCGTGGAGACCGCCGCGATCGTGAACGTGGCGATAGAGATCGTGAGAGGTAGGTCTCCATTTTGTTCTTCCGTTGTAGACATCGACTCCTGGTTATGTTTACACTAGAGCAAAATGTTCCTCCAAAGATGGAGGATTCAAAATGTTTTCGCATTTGTTAAATGGAATATTTACTGCGAACTATATATTTAATAGTAATGGTAATGTATCAGTCAAATCCAAGCATGCCCATCCCCCCCCGGGCCAACCCCCGGGCATTTGACATTTTTTTCCAAAATGCTGCTAATTCCCCACAGTGGGGATGAAATGCAGGTGCAAATGCCCCGCGGTGGGGCGAAAAATCTGTGGCAAATCCCCGGCCCTGGGTGAAACATGAAAGCAATAACAGCAATATTCAGTGTTTTCAAATATCAAATTATTATATATAAATACTATTTACAAGGCAGGTATTAACCTTTACCTTCTAGGTATGTCATTCTGCTAAATTTGTCCCCCGCGCGCGGTCAAGGTAGTCTTTAGTCTTCCCGCGCGGCCATAAACGACATCGTACATGTTTTCGAAAACAAGAGCAGTCTGAGTCATGGATGAAGCTTTGAAATCGATATTTAAAATTAAAAGAAATTGAATTTATTGTAATTGAAATTTTAATCAAGTACCAAAAAGTCATGAACAAACAACAAAACAAATTCTGTTTTTAATTGACAAAAAAATCGACAAGTCGTAACATTGATCGACAATGTCCGACGGTTAAATCGAGCCCTGCCGTAGGCTAGACTTAAACTCCTCCATGATCGAATCACACTCGAACAACAACACGTTTTGTAAGTGTAGCAATGCTATGGGGGGAGTGGCAAATCAATTGCACCTGCCCCCCACTGCCTTTTGATGCTGTCCAAAGGGAACGAGGCTCATATTACCGTATTATCTAATGCCCGACCCCCGAGCAAAGATTTGGGTTCAAATTCCCCACCCCCGGGATTGGTCAACGTATCAAATGCCCGGCGGTGTCCCGGGGGGGGGGATGGGCATGGTTGGATTTGACTGATACATAATAGGTAATAGTAATAGTAATAATATTTTTTGGAAATGTAGAAATTAATTTGTTAATGATACATTTTCCAGGGATCGTGACAGACGACGTGACCACGAGGGTGATCGGGAAGGTGAGCCGCGTGATGGAGATCGGGAAGGCGAGCCGCGTGATGGAGATCTGGAAGGCGAGCCGCGTGATGGAGATCGCGAGGGAGAACGGGAAACACGTGACCGTGAAGGAGATCGTGAAACACGTGACCGTGAAGGAGATCGTGAACCACGTGACCGCGAAGGAGATCGTGAACCACGTGACCGTGAAGAAGATCGTGAACCACGTGACCGTGAAGGAGATCGTGAACCACGAGATCGCGAAGGAGATCGTGAACCACGTGACCGTGAGGGAGATCGTGAACCACGGGATCGCGAAGGAGATCGTGAACCACGAGATCGCGAAGGAGAACGTGAACCACGAGATCGCGAAGGAGATCGTGAACCACGAGATCGCGAAGGAGATCGTGAACCACGAGATCGCGAAGGAGATCGTGAACCACGAGATCGCGAAGGAGATCGTGAACCACGAGATCGCGAAGGAGATCGTGAACCACGAGATCGCGAAGGAGATCGTGAACCACGAGATCGCGAAGGAGATCGTGAACCACGAGATCGCGAAAGAGATCGTGAACCACGAGATCGCGAAGGAGATCGTGAACCACGGGATCGCGAGGGAGATCGTGAACCACGGGATCGCGAAAGAGATCGTGAACCACGAGATCGCGAAGGAGATCGTGAACCACGAGATCGCGAAGGAGATCGTGAACCACGGGATCGCGAAAGAGATCGTGAACCACGAGATCGCGAAGGAGATCGTCAACCACGAGATCGCGAGGGAGATCGTGAACCACGGGATCGCGAGGGAGATCGTGAACCACGGGATCGCGAGGGAGATCGTGACGGTGAAATGCGCGATCGTGATGGAGATCGTGAAATGCGCGATCGTGAGGGGGGTCGTTATCGTGACGGAGATCGTGATGGAGAAATGCGCGATCGCGGAGATCGTGGAGATCGTGAAATGCGCGACCGTGATGGGGATCGTGACAGGCGTCACCGTGAGGGCGGTGAGCGGGATCGTGGTCGCGATCGCGATAGGCGTGACCGTGAAGGCGATTATAGAGAAGACCGATATGGCGATGACCGAAACGGGGATGGAAAAGAAAGTGATTTTGATATTACCAAAGTAAAGGTGGAACCTGGAATCAAAGTAGAGCCCGATACGGAATTTAGTATCAAAACAGAGCCACACATCAAAACGGAGCCCGTTGACAACTATTAGTAAACAAGAATATTTTGATTTGGTCTTTTGGAGCAGAGTTGATCTGATACGTGATTACCTAGACATTTTAGCGCTTTTAAAGGCATGTTTTAGCAGGAACTATTTTGCCGCTACTGTAGCTTGCTTCTTCGTTCGTCCATTTAGGTGTTCTCGTGGCGAATGTTGTTTTTGACAAACCAATTTTGTCAAGGGAGGAGCAACAGGTCACAACGGGGTTTCAAAATACTTAATAATAACGATCGCAGATATGTCACATAATTTCATTTGCTAAGCTTAACTTCACGTGATTCTTAAACTATTTAGTCTGCATTACTATGCAGTGATTGTCACATGGATTTGATTTTCATATTCCTGGCCTTGTGCACTTGTAATCTTCTCCCATCATGGGTCTATAGTAACTACATCATTTTAACATTGTTCGAGGATTCAGGACACCAATTGTTGCTTATAGTGCATGTCCTCTTTACTTTCATTAGTGTCATGGCCCGGTTTTCCTCCTCCACAGCCCCTCGCGGTATGATGTGCTTGCCAGTTCTTGTAGAAAAATTGCCATATCTATCTGTCTATCTCGTCAGGAACTGTCCCGAGCCAATAGCGTAGAGTCTGGCTGCTATTAATAGCTCAAAATGCGGACAAACAAACCAGATTTGACTCGCAAATGAGCTATTTTCTTTTGTTATGGCCGCAATAATTATGGGTAAATGCGGACAAACATGACTATTGACGTCATCTCGACGAAGTGCTATTGGTGTCGAATATATGGTCTATGTATAAATCCCATGGTTTGTAAGTTTACGAGTTTGAAGAAATATTACCGTAGTTCTTTCGTAAATATCTGGAATTTTCGTCATAAGATTCTGCCGAAAATAATTGTTTTAGAGCTGTATATTTAGAGATGCCCAAGAGTTCTCCAAAATATGATATGCGACCAAATAATAAAATTCTATAAGTAAGGGTTAGAGCATGGTCACGTGTGCTCTATTGGATATAGAGTCCCGAGAATTAGATAAAAGGTTACGAGGGGCCGCAGGCCCCGAGTGGCCTTTTATCTAATTCGAGGGACTCTATATATAGAGCACAAGTGATCCACAAAGTAATTTTAACTTTCACTATAAAATTGTTTTTTTACCTCGCACATTTACCGGAGACATTGGCTTTATTGAATTCATTAGTGACTCTATGGAGTCCACTGCGTTATGACAAAAGAAAACAAAAGATCTTTCAGTGGACTCTATATAGAGTTCACTAATCTGTCTAATTTTGATGAATTAAAACACTATGCAATATAGAGCAGTGAAATACTCGACGTGGATTGGCTGAGTGGTTGCAACCATTCTCTAATACTATAAATACTATAAGATTCGAGGCGCATTGAGATTTTCCATTGCAAGCCTCCACCCTATCGACTCAGTTGACCATCATTCAGGCGTTGTGTTTTTTGTAGCGCATGCGTTTGACACTCGAATACTAGTCCCACAAGTTTAGTCTCATGAGTATATAATTGAATAGCACTTCGAATAGGGAAGTCGTTGATTAACTGCTTATTGCGGTGGGTTAGGGCAGGGTTAGGATGTAAGTTGTTTTGGGATTAGCAATCGTATGTTGTATATCATACGAAATGAGAGAATGTATAGGGCATAACAAGTGGCGTCGCCAGACATTTCATATTGGGTGCCCGCCCGGCACACCACTTGTTAGGGAAAACTGGGACCAAGGCCCAGATGTAAATAAACGTAGGAAGGTATTACCAGGCCTACTATACTGGCGTACGGGTACGGGTATATACCTTCCTTGTATTTAAATTCGCTTAGTACTAATTTTCGCTCAGTCATAAATTCGCGCGTTTTAATTTCGCGCTCCCTGTACACGATATATTCGCTCAGTTTTAATTTCGCGCACCTTTCAAAGAGCATACTAGTAAAATTCATTCGCGTCACAAGTGTTGCCCTGGTTTACCATTTTTGGAAAATATACAAAGCGTGACCGCATAAAGAGGTGTCCGCACAGGAAACCTGTGTATGGCATAAACAAGCAAGTAAATCTGTACATGTAACTATGCAACTAGCGACGCCACTGGGCATAACCTCTCTACCTTTGAACAATGTTATCGGCTTCCAGTTTCAAATTGCATTTTATATTCTTATTGGTCAATTCGGACGCTTTCACACACGTGTAATTTGAAACTGGTACCACGGATCGGAAGATTGCCAAACTTTGAATGCAATTCGAATTTTATCTTACTAAATCTATCGTATGGTTGCCATAGACAATCTATGTGATGGGAAATTTATCGGGCTTTATGGTTTGTGTTGCAACAGAGGTAAATGAACTTTATATCTACATTTACAGCAATTTCCTAGCATTTTGACAAATCAAATGATTCCCATACAAAGTTTCCTATAATATATCTGACAAAGTACACGGAGGACAACACGACCAACGTTTTTTATAGTGTTTTTTTTCCTTCTGACTTGTTAAAAAGGCCTCTATTTCTTCTTGACTGTCTTGTTTTGTTGCTCGCTAATTCGTAACGAGAAAGAGTTTACCAGAAGTATTCACAAATTATTTTCTGATAAATAATCAAGTTCATCAACATAACACAAGAAATGCAACACAACTCCATAAGTCATATAAAAGAACAAATTATGTGAAGCATACTCTTTCTAATAAAGGAGTTGATATTTGGAATGGTATGGAATCTAACTTAAAAATATATAAAATCCTGTAATATCTTTAAAAATATGATTAAAAAAAACTCTTACAAATCCTTCAAATCTCACATAATTAATCAATTATACAATGTAATATATTGTACTGTTGATAGTTTTGTTTACTGTGGTTTGGTTGGAATCTGGCAGTTATATTCCCTTATATTGCCAGACTTCAGCCAAGCTATATTCAAAACCCTGCTTATATATATATATAATCCAACCTCGTAACAAGGTTGCTATTAATCCAATTTAATATATAATTCTTTCCTTTCTTTCTTTAATTGTAAATACCTATAAAATTTATTTGAATTTGTTTGACTGTATATAGAAAACAATACATTCAACATTTTAACTAGGGGTCTTAAATAAAAGCCTGTCCAGGTTTCTGGTAGGGTATTGAAATTGAAATCAGCTTTTTGAAACCGAAAATGTTTGCTCTGGAAAAATCCCAACTCCTTCAAAAAATCCCAATATAAGATCTTGGGATAAAAACACTGCTCCGGCACGCTAGACTTATAAACTAGTGAGAGATACTAAGCTTGTGGGATAGTAATTGACTAACATACGCATGCGTGACTCACGATCGCCACTAAATTAACCATTATCCTTAATTTAGAGCGATTTGTAAATTAAGGATAATGGTTAATTTAAGGAAGAGATCGTGTTGGCTATTAATAGCTCAAAATACGGACAAACAACAAATGAGCTATTTTCTTTTGTTATGGCCGCAAGAATTATGGGTAAAAGCGTACAAACATGGATACGTCATCTCGACGGAGTACTATTGTCCCGCCTGGAAACAATCTTGTAGAAAACTCGGAATGAAAACCGTCCCGATCATGGACGTAGCCACTTGTTGAACTAAAACCAAAAATTCAACTAAATATTTTACAGTTCTTCATAAATTCATCACAAAACAAAGTGCTAGCTTGTGCTACGGAAAAAGTCAACTACTGTTTATATTACTCATTAGTCTCGGAATTTAAATATGTTTCCGTGTTCAGTTTTCTTAATAAACCTACAATTTAAAATAAGCAAACAATTGTGTTTTGTGTTTTACTGTCAGAATAAATAAGTGAAGGCTGGATAAAATATTTAACAATTATTGGATGAGGTTTTCGTGATATCCGGATTTATCAAGGTCGAGGTAAGTGTTATCAGTCGAAGCCGAAGGCTGAGACTGATAACACTTACCGAGACCTTGATAAATCAGGATATCACGAAAACCGAATTCAATAATTGTTTTATTATATATTTTAGGAGAAAAAATATAGTACTCATGTATGAAAAACTTTATTTTTGAACCTCGAAAATTGCTTCGCTCGCTGTAATATTACTCATCGCGGGCGCAACTTGCACATAACTTAGTTATCTGCTAGCAGATTATCTCAGTTGGTTGCGTGATTCTTGCGTGATTGCGATATTTAACCGTAAGCTCTTAGCCAATCAAAATGCACGTAGTAACTACAATATATAATAAAACTAATTATTAGCACGATGTAAAAGCTAAAAATGAAATTTCTAGCCATTAATTGTCTGGTGGTCTAATCATGTTATAATCATGTTTATATAGAGAAATGATGCAAAAAATCATGTTATAGAGAAATTGCTGTAAAAGCACTTCTTGGCCTTTCAAAATTGAACATTTTTCTGTGGGACCATGCATCACCCAGGCTGAACTTCTAGTGCCGAAGGCACGTAAATGCTCTTGGGATATGGGGGCCTGCTGCTGGAAATTTTGAAATCTTAGAGGGAAGATTTTACAGAATTATGAACATCATATATAAACCTTTACCTCTCTTAAGAATTTGCCGGCCTTGGCCAAAATGAAAATAGTAGTTCATTGTTCAAACTTTGAGAAACATCACAATATTTTTTTAATCATCGTACTATAACTATTACATTGGTCATCATAAAGTTACATTTTACTATATTATATGTCTATTAAGACACTTAATGGCAAAATATTGACAGGAAATTCATCTTGAATTCAGAAGGCTGGGGGTTAATCCCCATTTTTTCCACTTTTACGAAGTTGGGGGCTTTATCTCCCAGCTCGCACCGGTTCCGCCGCCAATGCCTGGAACTTGCACAGCAGGCTCGTGTTCCCACTGCCGTTTCTCGTTCTCCCAAACTTCCACTCGTGTTTCTATAACTCTATGTAAACACGGAAAATGTTTTCTATTTCTTAAATATATATATATATACAAATTACAAACCACTATATGGTATAACATGAAGTACATGTACCATTGTACCTACTCTCATTTCTTGGGCCTTCGTGACAACCTTTACAAAATTCTACTTATAATTATCAATTAAAGGATGCCCTCGCTGCTCTTGGTGGCAGTGAGAGCACAATATCAATCTCTAGAAAAGCAACTGTAAAGTTTAATCCTGGTACTTTTCATTGTAAGATTTTTTCTTTGTTTCACTCTGTATGATTTTTTAAATTTTTGTGCCCTCCCTAGCTCATTCAGATTTCGGATTTAGACAGTTCTCCGCCTATACGTAGTCTACTCACATCCTTTCGTTTGCGGTGCCCACATGTTCGCTTTGCGGACCTATTTTTTCATTAAGATACAGCAGTATTCGAGAATCGAGCGGATAAGCGCAATATAAATAGGTGACAGGCCGCTTTGCCGTAAGACGCGAATAATATGTAATCGTTTTGCTGCCTTTTTTGTGATCAGTATCAACATGGTCTGACCATTTCAGGCTGCTATTAACCTCTAGGCCAAGAGCTTTTCTTAGCGGATGTTTCACGAAGGAAACAAATTCTCAGTTCCTTACCGATTTTTGGGACAAATGCGACAGACGTCATACTACACACATTATTTACATGACAAAATTACTGGATTCTGATTGGCTGAGACGAGTGCAATAAATGAAAAGAAGAAGACACTGGGAACAAGTTTGACAATATAATTCAAAATGGTGGTCTATTCTGCAATGGAAAGTTTTCACTTTTCCAACGACTTGTGGTACACTATGAATTAAAAATTCCATAGAAGATGAAGCGTACGTGTCGTAATTTTAAATTTTGTCATGCATATATAAATAACAATACTCGTGATATTTGAAAATTCCACAATTTTCAAATATCACTCGTGGTGTAAATCCTTAATTGCACTCGCTATCGTACGATTACCTATACTTATTTCTTTTATTTTTATTATTTGTATTTTATTATTACTCGGGCCTCCCCCTGTGGGGGGAGAGCACGAGTCTTAAAAAGGGCTCTGTTTATTTGGCAATGTCGCGAAATGGCAATTCTTGCATCATCCCACTTGGGTCTGGGTACGAGATCGATCTGAACCACTGCATATATTTATGCGCCATTGTCATATTTTTAATATTCATCTGGTTACCTTTCTTCGAGTGTTCTTCACTGAAAATATTTGATGTGGCTGGCAGTATCTTGATCTCACGATGCTTACAATCGCACACGCCGACCGCCGAAGACCTACGGCTACACTAAAAGATAACGAGCGATTTCGACACGGTTGGTGCCTGGTTCGATATAAACCGTACACTGAAAATGCCGCACCTGTACGCTGATGTGTACTCGATTAAACCTATGTTTAACAATTTAATATGAAACTCAACGTATGAATGCTGTGTGAAAATATGTTAACTGTTCTGAGGTAACTGTAATATGTTTTATAAGCTTTGTTGCCTGCATTGTTTATTGTTTATAAAACTCAACATATGAATGCTGTGTGAAAATATGTTAACTGTTCTGAGGTAACTGTAATATGTTTTATAAGCTTGTTGCCTGCATTGTTTATTGTTTATATGTCTATATACAAAATAAAGTCGATGCTAATCAACAGTTTATTGTTTCATACACAATATATAAACCTTCGACATTATAATTATTTAGAGATTTTAGAGCAACCTTTCAAAAGTGTGCACTTTTGAATTCTATAATTGCTTCTCGAATAAACCTGTTTCACTTGATATGTGTAAGCTTAAATGGGCCTCCAAAATGTGCTGGTTATCAATAAGTCTGTATCGATCAACTCTCTGACGCCCATACCAACTATCAAGATCAAAGAGTAAAGAGTTTGTTATTTGCTGGTTTACCAATGACAGCCTGTTGCCATGTACTTTCCATTGTTACAACAGTTACTTGGTCTGCACAGACAGATACAAACTTTTCATACTGATTTTTGGCTAGTTTCATGATTACTATAGCTGTATGCGAAGGCAAGCTGTACATGGAGGCAAGCTCACTCTCTAATCGAGATAGTAATAATAGTCCTGATATTACAGTACATGAGGCAGGCTAGCCCACATGCCAGACTTGCTAACAAGCACACCATTTGCCAACTGTTACTTGGTCTGTACAGCCAGATACATTTTTGATATTACATGAAGCGAGCTGGCCCAATAATAAATGTGCTAAATTTATGAATATGTTTACTGGCTCAAAATGTTGACTTCACAAAGAAATAAAGATTTTGAATTATATTTCTTTAAGCTGTTTTGCTACTGCCAGCTAAATGGTTTGATTTAAATGCACTTGTCACTGGAAACCCCAGCTAAGTACGAGAGATTAGACTTATCAAGAAACAAATCTAAGAAAATGCCCCACCTACAGTATAGGGGAAAATAACATCCTAACCCCCACCTACAAGTCACCTTCGGGGTTTCCTTGGGTGCCGTAGGGGTTTCCAGTGACAAGTACTGAGAACAATATAACTGATTTAATACTTGCTCAAACTGAACCTGTTTGCGGGACTGGCCAGATGAATTGTGGTTACATGAGCACAGGCCGGGCTTGCTTGCCAGGTTGACCCTGTTGACTAGAACTGGATTAGGTCAGCAAACAGGATGGCTCATTTGGTGGGGCAGACTTCTCAGTAAGCCAGCTTGGATACTGAGCCAACTCACCTTCATATAATCAAAGCCGTTGGCCAACAATACGTTATGGGTTTGCAATGATGGAAAATTTAACCACCCCTGCACTGACAGCTGTATCATTACATGTACCATTGTACCTACAACTATAGATTTGTGTATATTGAATTTGCCTACAATGTCTTTCAACAAGCCACAACCTCAAGTAGCCCGAGTTAACGCCTAGCCGGCGTCTTGTTGCCAATGAATCGCTGTTGGAAAAGTTTACCGAGACCTGTAAACCTGCAAACCATTGCAAAGATTCTCTCCAAGATGAGAGAAACACAGATGAGTATGGCGTGCCGATCTGGACAAAAATACTTCTGTGAAATATATGACTTGTTGTGTGAAATATATGACTTGTTGTGTGAAATATATGACTTGTTGTGAGAGATATATGACTTGTTGTGAGAGATATATGACTTGTGAAATATATGACTTCTGTTCGGCAAATATAATACTTAATCGACGTCAGCGATTGGTCGGCGGACAATAATCATGCAGAGTACTTCATGATAACTCGTGGATACTCCACGCCTAACGGGTTTTCTAACCCTAACCCCCCGCCTAATTAGTTTACTAACCCTAACCCGTTAGGCGGGGAGTTAGGGTTAGGATCTTTTGTTGTGTTGGGGTTGGGTTTCCTTAATACTAATAAAAGGATCGTCCAGAAGACGAGTGCTCGCTAGTAAGACCCAATTCCGCCATTGAATCATCAACTCATCAAAGATAAATATCATGAAGTACTCATGATTATTGTCCGCTGACCAATCGCTGGCGTCGATTAAGTATTATATTTGCCGAACAGCAGTCATATATTTCACAAGTCATATATCTCTCACAACAAGTCATATATCTCTCACAACAAGTCATATATCTCTCACAACAAGTCATATATCTCTCACAACAAGTCATATATATCTCACAACAAGTCATATATTTCACACAACAAGTCATATATTTCACACAACAAGTCATATATTTCACAGAAGTATTTTTGTCCAGATCGGCACGCCATAGATGAGAGATCAATCATGAAGACGGAAAGAACAGCCAGGACAAACATATTATTACTCGGGCTTCCCCCCCTGGGGGGAGAGCACGAGTCTTAGAAAGGGCTCTGTTTATTACTCGGGCCTCCCCCCCCTGGGGGGAGAGCACGAGTCTAAGAAAGGGCTCTGTTTATTTTTATTATTTTTATTTTGGCAATGTCGTGAAATGGCAATTATTGCATCATTGTTGACTAAATTAATATAGACTAGTGAGCGAGATTATGAATGTGGGATTACTACACATGCGCAGTTAACGGATCCCAAAAATGTTTTGCCCCCCGCATCCCGATTAACCTCGTACCCAGGCTTTTCACCTTTGCGCCATTGTAATTATAATATTTACTCATCTGATCACCTTTCTTTGAGTGCTCTTCACTGAAAATCTTTGATGTGGCTGGCAAGTATCTTGATCTTATATACGCTCACAATCCCGCTCGCTTTCGAAATGGGTTGGTCTACGATTTCGAGAAATATGAGACTCAACATAACTGTATGGAAATATGTCAACTGTTCTGAGGTATAAACAGTAATATTTTTATATGGCAAAGTGAAAAGGTGGTAAACTGCCAAGCATTTAGTGACGATATACTGACGTTTCGCGAGGAGCCCTTCAAGCTTTGTTGCCTGTATTGTTTATTGTTATGTTATACCAAATAAAATCGATGCTATACAGTTTATTGTTTCATATATTATATTCGAATTTTACCCTGTTTCACTTGATGTTTTACCTGTAAGCTTAAATGGTACAAACTTACTGATAACAACATTTTGGAGCACCGATTGTTCATATTATTATATGATATATAAATCTCTGTCACCTATACCAACTATCAAGATCAAGGAGTAAAGAGTTTGTTATTGTTTGCTGGTTATCAATTCATCTATGATGAGTGATGACTATGCAATGTTGCCATTGAATAACCTTGTTTCACTTGATATTTTACCTGTAAGCTTAAAATGGAGCTCCAAAATATTCTGGGTTATCAGTAAGTTTGTATCGATTGTTCATATTATTATATGTGAATGCTTACAAATGAACACACAGTATATAAATCTCTGACACCCATGGAAAGCAAGTTGGCTCGCTTAACCGAGACAGTAACATAGTTAACAAATGCAGTAATCTGTCTTTATATTACAATTAGCTAGCTGGCCGGCCCACTGGACTAGTCACTAGTATATAAAGCCTCTCAAATAATAAATATGCTAAAATTATGAATATGTTTACTGGCTCAAAATGTTATATAACTTCAAAGAAATAATGATTTTGAATTACATTTCTTTAAACTGTTTATAATAGCTTATGACACCTTGCTACTGCCAGTTAAATGGTTTGATTTACTGCTATGCCTTATACACCGAGAAAAAGATTAACTGATTTAATGCTTGCTCAAACTGAACCTGTTAGCCGGACTGACCATATGAATTGTTATTACATGAGCAAAGGCCGGCTTGCTTGCCAGGCTGACCCTGTTGGCTAGAACTGGATTAGGTCAGCAAACAGGATGGCTCATTTGGTGCTGAGCCAACTCACCATCATATAAAATCAAAGCCGTTGGCCAACACTGTGTTATGGGTTTGCAATGATGGAAAATTTAATCACCCCTGCACTGACAGGTGTATCAGTATCATTACATGTAACATTGTACCTACAAATATAGACCTTAGTAAAAAATCGCCCCCCAATTAGTATTCTTTTATATGCATATAAATTGACCCTTATGAACTCGTTTTCATGTACAAAATTGAAAAGGATTCTTTCTTTAAAACTATACTGTAGGTCATAAGGGCCAATTTATATGCATATAAAAGAATACTAATTCGGCGGCCATTTTTGAATAAGGTCTATAGATTTGTGTATATTGAATTCAAATCGCTGAATTTGCCTACAATGTCTTTCAACAAGCCACTAACTCAAGTAGCCCGAGTTAACGCCTAGCGGGCGTCTTGTTTTTATTTTTTTGGCAATGTCGCGAAATGGCAATTATTGCATCATTGTTGACTAAATTAGTAGACTAGTGAGCGAGACTATGAATGTGGGATTACTACACATGCGCAGTGAAGTTATCCCCAAAACAATTTTGCCCCCCGCAGTCCTTTTTAGGGAGGCTAATTATTGCATCATCCCGATCTCCCGATCAACCTCTTACCCAGGCTTTCCACCTTTGCGAAACTGAAAACACTGCGTATATTTCTGATTTATTTACTCATCTGATCTGACAACTTTCTTCGAGTGCTCTTCACTGAAAATCTTTGATGTGGCTGGCAAGTATCTTGATCTTATATACGCTCACAATCCAGATCGCTTTTGAAACGGGTTGGTCTACAATTTCGAGAACCTGTACTCGATCAAATTATATGTTTCCATACGCTTTTTGTCTACTAAATGTTTAATAATTTAATATGAGACTCAACATATGAATGCTTGCATATGAATGCTGTATGGAAATATGTTAACTGTTCTGAGGTAACTGTAATATTTTTATAAGCTTTGTTGCCTGTATTGTTTATTGTTATGTAATTATACAAAATAAAGTCGATGCTACAGTTTATTGTTTCGTATTATACCAAGTAGAAGTACTATTATTAAAGTTTGGGCGTTTGGGCGTCTGGGCGTTTGACGGGCATTTGACATTTTGGCGTCAGAGCACTGCAAATGCCCCACCGTGGAGTCAACTTAATGATACAAAATCCCCACGTTGGGCTCTTGAAATAGATGCAAATTCCCCACCCACGGGCATATAATAAACGTTTTTCAAATAAAAGAGCCAAGATGCCACAAACTTCCCTCGAAATTTTCCGAAGCAATTGTGCCATCCGGTGCATCCGCCATCTTCTGAACTCAAACGTTTCGCAGATTACACATGGTGTACTAAAATAAACATGGTTAAATAGCGGTTGGCATATATTTAGAGCAAAGGATCGGACTTCGTTTAATATGCAATGTGCAGTATGCCAACGAATTTTGGAAATTCACTGGCAAATATATTGGCATTGCCTCAAACTTAGTGACTATGGGATACGCATCTACTTTCTTTCAGCGGAGCGCCAAATACCGCACTTTATTTTCCGCACAAATACCCCACCCTTAGGAGCTGGAGAGTCGGTAAATGCCCGTCAAATGCCTGGGGGGCATGGTCACGCTTGGAATTGATCAAGACATAAACAACAGACTCAAACATGTATGCATAATAAATTTTGTTTTCCTGTCCAGATATCACGCCTGTATAGTTATAATAATCCGCCTAGGCACATACTTTGAAAAATGTCTGATAATAGCTATTGTCATTGGAAAATAAATTATTCGCTATGTCACACTAAAAATGTGTACATAATTGTAATATTTTTCAAAATCTGCCCGGTTATTAAAAATTAATCCTATACTTTATGTACATATCTTGAGAAATAACTGCTCTCAAGTCTGTCGCGCGCACCCACTAAGGAAGTATTTGGTAAGTTATTGTAGATATTGCTTTTCACGCGAACATTTTCCTCTTTAATTCTTTTCCTCTTATACTCATGGGTCATGTCTAGGCAGTCTAGCGTTTTTTCTCTATCTTCGGCACCCCAGGAAGTTACACTATCTCAATTTATTGATCTAATTAAATGAGACCTGTCATAGCGTTCAAATAATTACGATCTATTCCATCGCCATTGTATGTCAATGTGTCCGGTGTCAAAACTCGAGCGGGATTCGAACCTTAATCGATAAATTTCGTGTTACTCATAAATTTCATGTTATTGATAAATTTCGTACAAAATATATATTTTAACAGTTCAAAACCGGTGGCTTAATATCGTGTAATCTATGCGTTAACATACACAATGTTTTAGTGAATGTGGGAGAGCTCGTAGACTGAAGATCGTCCACGTATCGTCTGTCTACTCCGAGCTCTCCCACATTCACTACAACAATATTGTTTATACTAACGCATCCAAGTATTATCGATATGTAGTGACTGCCGCATAGGCAGTACATGTATCAATCGAACCATTACATCATTGTAACCTTCGCTCTCCATCTGAGTCTCGTTAGCTCAATGGTTTATAGAGCGTCTTACCGGCAATCAGAAGGTGACAGGTTTGATTCCTGTACTAATCTATTTATGAATGCTTCCCAACTTTGGCTTCGGACACGGTTTCCAATGCAATATCAAAATGCAATCAGACGATGATCAATGACGTACACAGCCATCACAATTCTCAACATGTCTAATACCGTTTAAATTATTCACCAATGCTTCATGATCTTTGCTTCGGTCAATATACAACCAGATTTTCTCTTCGATGGACAGTCGTACTGTCTTAATTTAACATCACATTTCAAAAGTCATCAGAATGAGTAATAATTATATTTACTGACAAAATTATATGTTTCACACTAGGTCATTTCACTACCATGACATAAGATTAATGTTGCCACGGACAGACCGCCTGATGACAATGAGCTATCGAACACTTTACACAGTTATTGTGTGGCAAACGATTACTTCAAACGTGTTCTTTATTTCAACGTTAAATTTGAAAATATTACAAGATTGTAAGAGTGTGACTTTGAATTCATTCTCTCTATTCTTCGTATAAAACAATATTTCCAGTCATGGCATGTATACTTTCTCAAGTCCCGTCGGCTTATTGTTCACGAACGTACCAATATGCAACCTCTTTAGAGTAACATTTCAAACGTTTTCCTTAAATCATACCCTGAAGTTGACTTAGAAAATTTTCTCCATCATCCATGGACAAGTTAAAAAACATGCACATGCGGTTGGTTAGATGCAAGCTGTTGACCGAGGGGGCCTTGGAGCAAGTAGTGGTATTTGGATTCGGGTTAAGATCCAATCATGTGGTATCTTGAGCTGACCACCCCCTCGGGATAGCTTGCACCTTCACACCAATACATTGGTGAAAAAGAACTTACCATTTCTGCCTTTGACCGAAGGGTGGGATGGCCGGGTGTATGAATTTCGTAGAGCTCCTGAACTTGCGTGTTATCGCTAACCAGGTGCGCTAATGCTGACTGTCGGGCCGACCCAGTCTCTTCACCTGCTCCTCATTCTGTGTGCTTGCACCAATCACACACGACGTACGGTTACCTATCTGTTAACCTTGGTTATTGTATAACCTCACTTAACATCTTCGTTCACCTTACTTACCCGTTTGGTTGGTTAGGTTCAAGCTGTTGACCGAGGGGGCCTTGGAGCGAGTAGTGGTACTTGGATTCGGGTTAAAGTGCCCATGACCCCAAATACGATATTACTGATATAGATGCTACATGAAGTGAAAAGTTGAATGCCAAAATATTTTATGATTTGAGCTTAAATCGTTGATGTTTCAATAAAGGTTTGTTTGTCAGAAATGCTAATGAGTGTGACGTCATTTACGGCATCATTTCGGATACAATATTCTACTGTTAAAGCAAATTAGTCTAACTCAAACGTTGATGATGTACTTGACCGCTATAGTAAAGATTTTATCAACTTTTTCACTCAAATCACACGGAAAGCAGAAAAGAAAGCCAAATGCCGTAAATGACGTCAAATGGTAATGACCATTTCACTTCATGTAGCATCTATATCAGTAATATCGTATTTGGGGTCATGGGTAGTTTACGGATCCAAACATGTGGTATCTTGAGCTGACCACCAAGAGTGATGCGCAGCATCACCGTTCCAAGTACCACAGGATCTACCACGAATGCTATCGTTTCATAAGTGAATCCGTCTTTTTAATCCGTCTTTTTAACAAGATTCCACTTGTTACGGTTTTCCTGTCCACACGAAACCTGTTTATGTTTTCTCTCTCTCCAACCAATGAAAACCGAATTATAATTAACGTATTTACGCTCAACATGCGCGCGCGCCTGCGTCCCGTGGCTGACCTGCTAACTAAAATGTAGTGTATGAGTTCTTGATAGCTATGGTTATTCTAATAATAATAATAATAATAATAGATGGTTTATTCAAAATACTTTCGCACTAAGCGTGAATTGCACCACTAACCCTCCTTGGCGTGATCTCGCGATCTCTCGTAGAAGGGCTGGAAATTTGCCATGTAAACGAACTCAAGAGGTACACTCAAAATTAAGCGTAGCGTCGTTTTCGTTGCAGCAAATAATTAAAACTACTGCGTGTTTCTGTTCATTTCATTAAATATTTTCCAAAATATTAAAAGGTAATACTGTTGGGAAATTAAAACGAGAAACATGGATACTTCAAGAGAAATCATAAGAATGAGCTTTCGCTTGTTCGCCAACCACCACCATCCTGGAAGGGGCTAGAAATTCCCATGAAAATGCGATAGGGTAGTCCTAAAAACTCACAGTGCTGGCTCGCCTCCGTAAAGACACACCGTTAGTTACTTTCTTCCGAGTGATCACACATTTGGTCCATAATAAAGTGTTTCTAACTAACTAACCACGCAGAAACCGTGCATAATGTAATTGATATGTTGACGTCATGACATCCAGTTTAAGTCAACAGGAGCCAGCAATTAACATTTAATATTAACTAGAAGTTACTTAATAATTATTGATTTGGTTTTCGTTACAATAACATCCACTTCGGTTTCGGCAGATAACACAAACCTTGTCCTTAATCATGATAATTATGGATATCATGCGAAAGCAGAACGTGACGTGAATATATAATGCTCTTAATTGACGTCATCGTCTTTAGTCAGTTGCAAAACAAGCTGAAGTGGTTGAGAAAAATGTCGAGTTTCAGAAGATATAATAAGGAGCTTTGAATTGTGGTGCCCTTTGGCAACGCTTTATATTCTGGGTGTGATTTTGTTCGTTTGTTCGTGAGGAATCAATAATAAGCGACATTTTTAACGAACGCCACAAAGCACCGCACTTAAGGTCGGGTGACACGTGCGATTTTGTTCTCGCGCCGGGAACGCAACGGGTCAAATTTCATTGCGTTGCCGGCGCGAGTGATGAAATTGCACGTGTCGCATATCTGGCGCGGTAATGCAATTGTAACCCGATGCGTTCGGCAATCGTTGCGGAAAGTTGAAATGTTTGAACTATCGGCAACGATTGCCGAAAATATCAAATTACCCAGGCATTGTTTCAACAGGAAACGCAATGATTATTTTAAGCCAGCCAATGAAATTCGCTTTTGTATGGCCCGTGTGCTGTAGCGCAGGCTCGTTTCCTTCTGTTTCTATACATGGACGATTATTTCTGCTGGCTTGATTGATTCACGCATTACTATGTCTTTCTTATAAAGCGTTTCAGATAGGTTATCAACTATCTTTTTGAAATGTTCAAAATCTATTCGCATAAATTTCTCAAATCCTGGTGTGTCGTGGGCAGCTAAATCAGGAAGAAGCTGACTGAAATAACCTTTGTTGTTTCTCTCTAGAAGCCAGGGTCGGCTCCAAATACGTTTTTCTTCTTTTATATCCTCTTCGTCATCCTCTTGCAACAAAAGCATTGCTATGACCAGGAGTTCTTTCTTCGACGCCAAGTTGGTGTGATGTTAGCAAAACACTATAGTTCCCTGTTTTTTCATGTTAATAGTTTTTTCATGTTAATAATTCCGACGCGGCTAGGCTATCATTGCTCGTGTAACCACTTCGCTAGCGCGGGCAACGCAATGAAATTTGACCCGTTGCGTTGCCGGCGCGAGAAAAAAATCGCACGTGTCACCCGACCTTTAAGCACTGTGTCTGGTTTGACTACGTGTACGACTACGAGATTCCACATTTGCTGCCATATTCCTTGAGTCGCTCTTGCTGACGTGCAATGTCGTACTCATAATCCATTTGACTACGACATTTTCCTCAGACCTCCTACTGAAATGGACGATATATATAACCACGACTTTATTACGTCAGCATTGAAAATGACTAAACACAACCAAGAAAGTCAAGTTTATTTAGTAAATACTCACATATACTGAGCGAATAAATAAATCCTAGCTACGCCCCGTATTAATTCAACCCTTAATGACATTTTCCCCATTAGGAACAATGGAAACGTTTCACTCCAAATGTTCTCTGCATTTATTTTAAAATATTTCGATATAATTTTCAATTGCTAGCATAAACCAATTAAGGTGATTCCTCAGTTTTGCATTGCGTACATTTACTGCGCACATCCAATAATCAGTGTTTTTATGGCCATTATGCAACACTTTCAAAAAATTCCGACCATTTTAGGACAATTTAGTGTCAAATCTAACAATGGCCGCTTATGTACTGGTAGGGAAGAGTTATTAAGAGACTAAATCAATTCTTTTCCGAGAACGGTTACACAAGTCTAGCTAGGGCTCGCTGTGCAAGTAGGTTTGTAAACTACTTGATAATGCCGATTTAAGGCCATAGTTCTTAAAGAAGGTCGGTGACCGTAATTTTTTCCTTAATAATTATTTTCTTCTACCACTTTTACATGTTATAACAGAAACTTAGAGAAAAATCATTTCTACAACTTATAATATTTTACATTTTTGATAAATGTTTCTTCAAATAACATGTCAAAGAATATGGGAAACGACCTTTCTTTATCATAATAAACCCTGTTAGCTGTTTCTTTTTTCCTAAAATACCATGTTTTCTTGTATAAAATTACTAGTTGCGAAAAATAAATAATTATCTTTGTCAAAAGGTTCAAGAAAAAGTTGTGCAATGCGGTTTTTACTCAACTCGTAAATTGGTCACAATGACGTCACCATACTGAGTAAGAGGTGATCTGCGATATGCCATATCTTCTAAACAAGGTCCGTGACCCCAACTTTGTTTTTGGTTTTAATATAAGTATGTCAATAACTTTAAGACTGGGAAGTTTCAGCAAATTTTCATTTCGGAAAGAATTACTGAGGAATTACCTTAAGCCTTGGAAAATGATTCAAAACAAATCATTGCAAAATGGGAGAGCTGGCCAGTGAACTCTATAAGGAGTGGAACGATAACCCCATTAACCCGGCTGTATGATTGGATGAAGCCAAAATGCCCACTTATGATGGCTGACATGTAGGTATAAAACACGCGTGTTGATTCGCGTGTAGTGCACGAAACGGCAGTGGCAGGAACAATAGTAACTCTGAACCTTTACACCAAATTGGTGTAAAGTTGCACTTCTTAAGTGTTCACCCAACACCACCTGCAGATTTAGTGTGTAGCTGAACGGAAAATGTTCAACTTTTTTGGAGCTAAGGCGCTAAGCTGTTTCCAAGTTGGTTTTTATAAAGACAATTAATACGTTGGTTGAGCTTTCTTTTCAAGAATTTCTAGCGATAAATGTGGTAAGCAAATAAAATATCCGTCAAACAAAAGGGAAATATGCGCTGAAATTTAAAAAAACACAGGTTTCTCTTGATTTTCTTTGCTGTCTATTGACTGACTTTTGAAGAGTTTTATGACAATATTTATTAAGACATCAAAACACAATTTAGGGTTTAACTTTTTGTGTGTGTTACTGCTAAATCCAATATTTTACGACATGAGAAATAACTCAGAAGTACCTCCAGTAACTACCTCAATAAATAGATTTCCTCTGAGTTTTTCGCAAGAGATATTTGACAATGCGTTTCTGTTATTGTTCCTCTAAAATGTCTTTCAGTTTGAAAACGTGGCAATGTGAAACTCGATGTTTTTTCCCAAATTATTGTTTATCAAAAAAAGTTGACTTTGCATGATTATTTACATTCATTTGTGGGTTAATCTTTCCTGTATTTCTTGCTTTTACTGGCTATTTCACCATTGAAATTATTAACAATAAATCTTTAGTCTAGTTTATTAGATTTTATCACTCTTAGGTGAACGGAATAACCCAACAGGCTAAAAGCCCAATTATAGGGATTCCGAGGGCCTACGATTTTAGGTCGTTATCCGAGAAGACCTGAAAGTCTTACCATTTGCTGATATTATTGCAAAGGCAGCACTTTCTCCTCAATTATTTTAAGACCTTGAGTGCAGGTCCGACCCAGGATTTGAACCTGTGTCTCCCAGCTCATAGACATGTGTGGTAACCACTAGACCACAACAGTGAAAATGAAATAGTGTGATATTCATTTCTTTTTTGTCTTACAGGTAATACTGTTTTTACAACCTATATTCTTTTTACAACCTATATTCCATCAAATTTAATACGTTTCTCTATCACACGGTCAACTAAAAAAGGACTGAGGCATACCTACATGTCAGTCTCGTGCAGGCTGGTTTTGAAATTCAATCCCGAGTTATCGTTCCAGTCCTGATACGGTTCACTGGGACTAAGTGGTAGATTAATGATGTTTCCGACCATCATATGAGGGGAAGGAAAAATTGTGGTAAATTACGAGGTCGAATCATATACTTAGAGACCCAACCAGGACCAGTTGCAAAAACTGCAACTTCAACGCCTTCCGGCTGGGAATAGAACCCGCGACCCTGGATATCTAGACCAGCGTTCTAACCGACTGAGTAATAATAATAATAATAATAATAATTTATTTCTTATATAATATATAGCGTTATTTACAATAACAGATCAGTAACGCTTCACAACAGTATTAACATTACGATATTAAAATTTAATCTAAAAAGCTTGTCCAAAAAGATGCGTTTTTACAGATTTTTTAATAGACCTAATCATCGGAATACTAACCGGAAGGCTATTCCATAATTGCAGTGCAGCCGCCTGAAACGAGCGAGCACCCAAAGTTACAAACATTTTTCCCTTAGGGGTTCTAATAAAAGGCCATTATTTGACCTCAGATTGCAAGAAGAGTTATACCCCGTTTACACTGGCGAAACAAGACCGCTCTTGGCTAGTTTTTTCAGTGTAAATGCGTTAACCAGGCTCGGTCTGGGTTAAAATTAAGTAGCCCGGCCTGGCTCGGCCTTGGATTTTACAGTGTAGACGCAAAACAGCGCTCGGCCAGGGCTAATTTTTGTAATGAATTAGCATTAGCCAATTGTAATGCTAATTTACGAACATGCGCAGTAATAGTTTACTATAATCCGGCCCAAGTTTGCGTTTACACACGAATTATATAGACCCAATATGATTGCTTTGAAAATTGCGTGTAAACACAAACTGGGTTCGGCCTGGGCTAAACTGCTAGTGTAAACGGGGTATTATAGTATAAAGGCTGGCACTAGGCCGTGTGTTGCTTTAAAAGCAAGCAATAAGACTTTAAAATGGATGCGCGCCTGAACTGGAAGCGAATGTAACTCGTATAAGGCTGGAGTTACTGAAGCCGTTAACGTTGCCATGAACTTGGTTACGAGTTACGTTCTCTACGGTTTGTACGGCTGTTTGTACGCCACCTTTGGAATCTGTAAACAGTCGGTAGCATCTTTACTGGTGGGTAGCATCTTTTTATCGGATTCTTACCCTAATCGGCTAAAATGTCATCATAACCCTACAGGCCTACATACGATTTAAGGTCGTTTTTCGAAAATGTCGTACCATTTGTTGGTGTTATTTCAAAGGCAGCTACTTTTCAATTATTTAAGACCCCGAGTGGTGGTTAACCAAAGCTAGGTTGAACTCGGGTCTCCCAGCTCATAAACACGTGTAGCCGGCATCAGGGGCTCTGGAAGCTTTTCAAAGTTGTGGGTGTCCTGCGTCTCACAGAATGCCATAAACAGGGCCACGCCCATCAGAGAATATAATAGATAACTATATACATAACATACAAGATAACATCACAACAACTTCAAGAACATTTATTATTGAATAATATACTGAACAATTTGTGAAGAGTTACAGATTGTATACAATGCGTCACCTTATAATAATTATGTAAAATAGTTATGTATAAAAAAACGAAAAGATGTACTTCGCGTCAACACCACCAATTTTGTTTAATATTTCATAAAATATTGTGGGTGTCCTTATGTAGGACACCCACAGTCCAGAAAGTGCGCGTGTCCGGACACCCGCTGCTTCCAGAGCCCCTGGCCGGCATGCTATGTCGCCACTTGCATCCTTGGCATTAATCGCTAATTTTATTTTATTTATTTTTATTTTTTTATTTAAAAGCTTCGCCTCTAACAATACAAAATACATAACAGAAACAACAATACAAATACTCAAGACTTGACTGGCGCAACAGCATTCGCCAATTACAGCGGTCCCGATATTTACAGCGGTCCCTATATTTATCAATTATCCGGCATCTCACTTAAGATAAACAAGTTTTACCAAACGATCAGACTAGCTATATACTGTAAAAACAGATTTGTTGAAACAACCGATTTGATAGGTTGTCTCAGATTCATACAGTGGCGTAGCTAGGATCAAAATTTTCGGGGAGCAACGGAGAATTTGGGGGTGCAGTTATTATAATTATCAAGCATTATATCCCCCAATGTAGGGGGGGGGAGGGTTATGGGGACATCTCCCAGAAAATGTTGAAAATTACATGCAATTAAAAATTACCTGCAGGGCCGGTTGAAAAAATATTTAAAGAGTGAGTGTCAGGGTAGTGCTTTGCGCGCTTGTTTTCTTCTTGGCGGCCATTTTATGGTACGCCTATTTCAGTTCACAAACGAATCCGTCGATATTTGATCAATCCTTTTGATAAATTATCCATTTTCAAGTTTTCTAAGAAGTAAATATACCTGAGTGATCAATTATTGTGATATTTTTCGTAAAATTGATCATTTACTATAGTAATCTTTTCGATACATAGAAGCTGCTACGAGCGCTTCGCCTCCGAAGCGTGGAAGGCCGGGTTATGCTGCTGAAACAGCGCGAATAAGTTTGCGAATGGAAGTGTTTGATGAATGACTAGTAAAGAAATATATTTTGTTTCTTCTGATGTTTTGTTCATTTGAATTTGCAAAGATTCAGGAACTAAAGCCATCCGGGCCAGCTTGTTCGTCAGAAACGGCGTTGCGCGCGGCCGGCAGTGGTTCACAAACAAGCGAACCGCAACTGTTCAAATCGTCTTGAACATTAACTTCATAACGCCCCGAAGTCAGGATCGGACTCCAATTTCAATATTTCCAAATAAATCTAGAGTTCACATGCAAATTATAGTTCTAACGATGCGATGCACTGCAATCCATTCGTATATGAAAACAAAAACACAAGCGCGCAAAGCACTACCCTGACACTCACTCTTTAAATAAAATTGATTACAATTAAGATTAATTCGTATATAGCTGGAGTCCTTGACCAACGTGTTAAAGTCTGACAACAAGATACATAAATAACCAACCATGGATCACAATATTTGCATTCAATGCAGCAGAGTCTTTGGTCGTTTAGCCGACGCTGGTCAAAAGGACGGACGGCTCTCGGAAGCGTAAACTGCGCAGTTTAAACTTCATGTGAGTGCATGTGTTACTGCATGATTACTGTGAACACTGATTCCACTTGTAAGCCTATCAATATCACGATTAACAACAGATCTTACTTGAATTTAGCATCAGACATTCAGGGGACTGGGGGGGATGTGTAGATGGGGGGGGGGGGGGGGGGGGGTGCGGGGCAGGCCCCCATAAGCCCCCCTCTACGCCACTGGATTCATACCAATGGTTGAAATAACCAAATATTTTTATTAAAAGGACCGTATTTTTTGGTGAATTTGAGACAACCAAATGTAATTGTTATTTTAACCAGTGTGTTTTTACAGTGTCAGCGTAGCTGCTCCGAATCTACTCTCATTATTCCAGAGGTTTCTTCTTACGGGCGCAACTTGATCATATTAAAGATTACAAGCTAAAAGCGCATCCAAAAATACGATTTCTCCTCGAGATTATGGTCTGAATTATTTATAATTCCGATAACCGTGGTACGAAGGACATATTGCACTTATATACTGTATATAACAGGCAGCGTATCTCAAACAGAAATTATGCCGTAACGTAGAAAACGGCAATCGACCGAGCAGTTGCATAGTGATATATATATATATATATATATATATATATATATATATATATATATATATATATATATATATATATATATATATATATAGAAGTATGTTGATAAAAATTATCAGGTTCAAAGTCATATGCATAGGATAGAGTGCTCAATGCGTAAACGCAGAGCGAAATAACAAACTTATATATTTATATGTTTGTTATATATATATATATATATATATTTATATTTCCCTGGGCCTAGGGCTGGGGCCTAACATATGTCATCCTAACATATCTCACTCACCAGAGCTTTGATAGCATATATATTACTGCGTATAAGGACCCTAACTTATAGTTATATGATTGTCATCTTGACGTTTCTAACTGACTGACTCACCAGAGTTTTAATACATGCAGTACATACATGCAGTTGCACAGTGATATAATACAGTTTCCTTAACATATATATGATTGCCGTTATCTTGATGTATATGTAACTAACTTATACCAGAGCCTTAATAGCATATTGCAAATAATGTGAGCCAATCATAGACAGGAATTGTGCGGCCGACAGCCTTTTTTCAGAAAGTACATACGGCAAGCATGACAATCACAAATCGCAATCAAATAAGCGCAGCATGCAAGCGATGAATGATTCTATAAATCCAAAGATCTCAAGAAGCTCAACCAACCTTTAAAAGTGTTCGATTTAAATCAATAATACAAGATATAACACTAGCGATACTTGTAATGTTTTGCGGTCTCATTTGTTTTACATGCATTGTATGTTGGAAGCTCGGAAAATACCGCTTTAAACTAAATTTGTAAAAACCCAATTATAACAAAAGAGAACACTGTATTTCCAAAGCTTTTAAAGCATGCTTTCAATCCACGATTCCAGTAAACGCGAACTGAGGAGTTATCGAGTTTCTCGAAACGCGATAAATTTAATAATAGTATAAGGATCGATTTCTACATTCAAAGACAGTATATATATATCAATGAGAATGCTTTTTGCCAATGTCATGGCGTCTCCAGCTGTTTCTTGGTGGTCGTTCAGGCAACGAGAGGGCACTCGGTTATTTTAAACAGCTGTACCAACTGTCTGTGTCGCTCGACGTTTGTTTACTGTGAGTTGCGCACAACATGTCTCTTCGACGTTCTAGAATACGAACTATTTATCCACTAGAGTAACGTATAATGCTTCGCTAATACGTGCAATGGCGTGTTGATGTGAAGTACTTTCGATGTTATTGTCTTGCTTTGAAACTCGTAAATAATTGATGAACTTGACAATGTCCACGGTAAATGAATAATTATAACAAACCGAGGACAAAACGAGCATAAAAAGCAATTTGCAGCCACATCTTCGCCGACTCATCTTGTTACTACGTCTAATTAATCCATCCTGTCCCAGGGAATGACGCTACGTTTTCAAATATAGACCGGCGACTGCACAAACGCCACCGAGCCAGCCTTTGCCTTATTTGGTCAAAGCCATCACGCTTAATGTATACGTTGTTTATACAAATGACGCGCGAAGACTGTGTTGGAAAGTGTTGAAAATACTACAGAAGGAAAACTTTTTGGATGTTTTGTTAAGAAATAAACTTGTGAAGTTTCCACTCTGTTCACCACTGATGCTTCATTACAAAAAGAAGAACCGTACGTGTTGGAGATATTAATTGGCCACTATAACGTACCGAACCGTGTGTTTTGGAAGGTACAATATATATATCTATACATAAACAAGGATCGCCATTCTTCAAACTCTCCATCCCACTGTCGTCAACCGAATTAACGGCGGGTGTGGGCATCCATGGCTTACAATGCCGGGAATTTGGCGAATCTAACCAGACGTCCGAGTCTTCGGTTATGCGACGAAGGTTAGTAATTTGAATGCAACTTAATTGTGCGGTATTATAGTTGCTCTGTTGTGGACATTTTGACTTGTACATAACAGGTTCCGAAAGGTCGCATTTTAAAACAGGTTGTACTGTTTTAGACATAAGAACTCGACCATATTATTTCACTGGCAACAGAAGCATGATGTTCACCAGAGTTATAGCTCGTGTGCCCTTTGCAATATAACGAGGTATAACTCAAGAGGAAATGTCTATTCATACCTGATCGACTGCAAGCTGCCATCAGCGTGTGTTTTTTTTTGATGTGTAACACGTAACCGTGTTTGTCATCGAAGAAACCGTTGATATCTCTCTCGCGAAATGGATATCTCGAACATTACCATAACCGGCGAGGCTATGGAATGTTCTAGAGAACTACGAAAGGTTAATTTTTACGGCAAAACGGCCAGCCTAGTCGACACGGCCTAGACAGCTGTTCTCTAGCGATGGCGTGGAATTGTATAATCTACATCGATTGATTAGTCAAACAACGAGGCAATGTTTAATTTAAAATTTACGAGGGAATTTTGGTAAAGAAACGGGTGGAAATGGTTGAGTAAAAATCATTAGTGAAATGTGTGAAGCCGTTGGAAACAGTCTAAAACTTCGCACCTGTTCTTCATGATTGCAACGACCATTTTCTACTCCAGGCCTAGTTTCTAACAGGTAACGGTCCGTTGCTAAGAAACAACCGTCGCCATCGCCAACATCAGCATATAAAGCTGATTTCAGATAGTTTCCTGAAGTTTACTCCATGCGCTATCACCACCCCCACGTTTGCGCAAAAGTAAGAATACAACAATATATACATATGCATATATATGGCCAAATATCCACTTAAAGTAACTTGTATATATCCTTCCTGATAGATCACCTTTTACATTCGAACAGTCAACCATTTACATAACAAATTGATATTACTCACAGGTTACAAACAATCTCGCATGTGCTTCATGTATTTTTATAAGGAGCACATCATACATATATACAAAAGTGCGTTTATGAGTAAATACCCGAACATTTGCAGCAAATGTTACTTTTGGCTGGAAACATAGACTAGGAATTGGCGATGAATTTCTGGCAGAAATGTGTCCCCTATTAACCGCATTATTTTTCCTCGTCAGATTTTACTTTAATAATAAAAAAGAAACGAAAGGGACGAAAGAGAAGAGAAGGCTTGCAAAATGTGCGTATTTTCGTGGAATATTTTATCAGTTTTGAGAGGTTTTCCGCATTAACGATGGATATATATCACATTATGCAGTCAAAAACACTTAACTGATGTTAAGATTGTAATCCGTTGAGGTTAGAGTTATTAGACGCTGATGAAAATATCTACCCGGACGTCGGAAATGTTACTCGATAATTTAAGGAGAAATAATGAATAGCATTGTGCTAGCATGATCACTGTGATTCAAACTTAGATATGGTTTCTTCAAAATTTTGCACATTGTTTTGATATTTTAATTCATCGTCTATTGTTGAATTGGATGACGATCAACTGGCAGCTTATCGCGTTCTTTGGGTAATTAATGAAATACATCCATGAATCATACGCTTCTAGAAGTTACTTCGAGCTATACATATGTAAATAAAAGTGACCGAACGCATTTCAATTATATACGACGTCTAGGCTTGTGTCTTCATCAGCTAGAGGTGATGTCCCCATGAAACATGTATACATAAGTGGAAAATTCTCTCTCAGTTTCTTAATATGTGGTATTTCTATTGCATACGTGTTCCCCTGTTTAAATATAATAATAATAATAATAATAATAATAAATAGCGAAATAAGCATGTGATAATTACAATTTTCAACATGTTTTGTAAAATCGAAACCCCCAAAAATGAAAAGTGAAAAATATAGACTTATGTGCGTACACTTTTGGAATATTTTTCTTACAAAATAAATATTAACATCGCGATCTGATAATTTCAACATTTTCAAGTCGAACAGGCTTTTTCAGTACTCGTGAATCTGAGCAATTTGTATGTAAAAAATGAATTTCAATTATTTTTTTCAATTTATGTTCATGTTATGTTTATATCAGAAATTAAAAGGTTTTTAAAATTAGATGGATCGTATAATCAAAACATGAATTGATTTTAAGATCAGTTCTTCAAATAATTCGAGGTAGCGCGGTGTGGATTACTGGTTCCAGCAAATAAAAGTATAAGCCAAAAGCGTAAAATGTTTTACTGCATGTCTTCATCAGCTAGAGGTGATGTCCCCATGAAACATGTTATACATATAAGTGGATAATTCTCTCTCAGTTTCTTAATATGTGGTATTTCTATTGCATACGTGTTCCCTGTTTAAATATAATAATAATAATAATAATAATGAATAAATAGCAAAATAAGCATGTGATAATTACAATTTTCAACATGTTTTATACAATTGAAACCTCAAAAATAGAAAAGTGAAAAATATAGACTTATGTGCGTACACTTTTGGAATATTTTTCTTACAAAATAAATATTAACATCCCGATCTGATAATTTCAACATTTTCAAGTCGAACAGGCTTTTTCAGTACTCGTGAATCTGAGCAATTGGTATGTAAAAAATGAATTTCAATTTTTTTTCCAATTTATGTTCATGTTATGTTTATATCAGAAATTAAAAGGTTTTTAAAATTAGATGGATCGTATAATCAAAACATGAATTGATTTTAAGATCAGTTCTTCAAATAATTCGAGGTAGCGCGGTGTGGATTACTGGTTTCAGCAAATAAAAGTAAGACATAAGCCAAAAGCGTAAAATGTTTTACTGCATGTCTTCATCAGCTAGAGGTGATGTCCCCATGAAACATGTACATAAGTCAGGATAATTCTCTCTCAGTTTCTTAATATGTGGTATTTCTATTGCATACGTGTTCCCTGTTTAAATATAATAATAATAATAATAATGAATAAATAGCAAAATAAGCATGTGATAATTACAATTTTCAACATGTTTTTATACAATTGAAACCTCAAAAAATGAAAAATGAAAAATATAGACTTATGTGCGTACACTTTTGGAATATTTTTCTTACAAAATAAATATTAACATCCCGATCTGATAATTTCAACATTTTCAAGTCGAACAGGCTTTTTCAGTACTCGTGAATCTGAGCAATTGGTATGTAAAAAACGAATTTCAATTTTTTTTTCAAATTTATTTTAATGTTATGTTTATATCAGAAATTAAAAGGTTTTTAAAATTAGATGGATCGTATAATCAAAACATGAATTGATTTTAACATCTGTTCTTCAAATAGTTCGATTTAGCTCAGATTAGTTCAGCAACTAAAAGTAAGACATAAGCCAAAAGCGTGAAATATTTTACTGGTATGTAATTCAGGTGATCTGATCGTGAAAAAGAACTGGTATCTATAGTAACGGAATCGAATAAAAGTCCAGCTTTGCATATTTGAATGTAAATACATGTTTCGTTTTTGAAAGTTCGTGCGTACTACTGATTCTTACCAATTACCATGACGAAGTTTTAATATAGACCTATTAATATGTACAGCTTAATGCAGTACGTCATTTCCCAGCGCATTTGACGTCAAACTCAGGCTTTGGAATTATTTCGTTTATTCAGTGTAGGCTTTTGTATATCTTAATATGATGAATTCAAAGGCCGAGATTGACATCAGCTAGTGCTGAAAATGACGGAGTATGTACTCAAAGGTCTATACTCTTCATGTGTTAATTTAGGAACATTCGAACCGTACTTACAGTGGCCAAAATATGGTCTTCAACACGCAAATCAACCACGGAGTGATCATATTCAGGGCTAACTCTAATTCCACAAGCGTTATGTCTTAGGTAAGCAATGTCAATGAACGGAGAATAACTCAGGGAGGATTAACATCATTGAGATTTGTTGAACTTAAGTAGATTAACATATAAGACATATTAGCGCTTGCGATTAAATTAGCCCTGGATATGCGCACTGTGCGGTTGATTTACATGGTTGACGATAATAATTTGGGTACTTAATATAGTACGTATTCCATATAAGGAAGAGCATTTCCCTAATGAGCAAATACTTTGCCCTAACGAGCAAATACATTGCCCTGACGAGCAAATACATTGCCCTAACAAACCAATACATTGCCCTAACGAGCAAATGCATTGCTCTAACGAGTAAATATATTGCCCTAACAAACAAATACATTACCTTGACAAGCAAATACATTGCCCTAACGAGCAAATACATTGCCCTAACAAACAAATACATTGCCCTGATATGAGCAAATACATTGCCCTGACAAGCAAATACATTACCCTGACGAGCAAATATATTGCCCTATAACGAGCAAATACATTGCCCTAACAAACAACAAATGCATTACCCTGCCGAGCAAATACATTGCCTAACGAGCAAATAAGCAAATACATTGCCCTAACGAACAAATGCATTGCCCTAACAAGCAAATACATTGCCCTAACAAGCAAATACATTGCCCTAACAAGCAAATACATTGCCCTAACAAGCAAATACATTGCCCTATAACAATCAAATACATTGCCCTGACGAGCAAATACATTGCCCTAACGAGCAAATACATTGCCCTGACGAGCAAATACATTGCCCTAACCGAGTAAATACATTGATACATTGCCCTGACAAGCAGTTGACAAGCCCTGACAAGCAATAATTACATTGCCTTGACAAGCAAATGCATTGCCCTCACAAGCAAATACGTTGCCCTCACAAGCAAATACATTGCCTTTTAAACGTACATAAAGGAATATTTAGATTGGCCGCCATTATGAGAGATGTCAAAAGGCTTATGCGGTATCGCCTGAATACAGTTTGGTTCAGTTTGGTTAAATGATGTGCATCAAGTCGCGACAAATTGCGCATCTTCCTAATTCAAAACGCGATAAAATCGGAAATACGCAAGATTATACATATATTATTAAAAACTCGCCGACATAGCATGTTTGATCATTTACCGGAACTATTACAACAGTATCAACTTCAAAACCGCAAACTGAATTGCAAATGACTTTTAACCCCGCAAGCCGACACTGTTATTTTTCTTTTAATAAATAAAATAGTTTTCAAAATGTTTTTCGTCAACTAGACTCAGATCAATTGGTATTAAAGGTCGTATAACGTCTGTGGGAATTTAACATATTTGTAATCTATGGATTCTCCTGAGAAAATTGTAATATATCTTGTCAGCCAAAAATTTCATCTTCAATCTTCATAGACTTTTTGCTGACGGAAGTGGTGTCATATAGCGGGCATTTTCATGTAGATAGATGCCCGCCATTACATAACTTCCGTCAACTTTAACAGCAAAAACGTCTTAGGAGAATCCATATATTACATATTCCCACAGACGTTATACGACCTTTAAATAACACTTTCAGGAGATGACGTCAGTAGCCATATTTATCCGAATTTACCCATAATTCTTGCGGCCATAACAAAAGAAATAGCTCATTTGCAATCATATGTGAGACAAATTTGGTTTGTTTGTCCGCATTCTGAGCTATTAATGGCAACCAGATACAGTGCTATTGATATATATATATGATTATGTGGTGATCGCATTAATAGAGGCGCAATGTGAGATTTTTTACGGTTTTTTACTGAGAAATATTAATTCATCTGCAAATCAATAGTCTTAAGTTCATTATATATTATATTCCGATCTACTTTTCACCTTAGCCAAACTTTTATATGGTTTTGTATATATATATATATATATATATATATATATATATATATATATATATATATATATATATATATATATATATATATATATATATATATATATATATATATATTATATGTATATTAATTATGAGATTTAGGATTGGGATCAAGTCTTAAGCCCACAAGCAGCGTGCACTGCACTGGACTTGACAATAAGGTATATGCTCAAGTAAGTTATAAAAAAATTGGAGAGCCAACAGGTGAGTATATGATTTTCCCTGCGGAATTAGGCCTAAGTCAATATGTCTAGAACTATAGCTATAAATCATTCACCACAAATTATATACGAGATACTGTATCGGGAAAACTGCAAGGAGTTCGGATATTGCTGAAATGTAACCCAATCTTTATCTCAACTGTTTTTGTGCTCCTAAAAAAGCGGCTTTTCATTTCTTGACATGAGCCGAAGATTCATGAAAAGCAAGATGATGCATATTCTTGAATAGATCGACGAACCGCAATGCTCTTTGCGTGTATACATATTGCCGACTTTAGCCCACAAATTATTGAAAAATGCACGGCTCTTTTAAATTCCAGTTGATATACCACGATAAATCGGCCAACTGATGTAATCAACAAAGCATCATAGTGCGCCGGAATGTCAACGATAACGTAACAAAGAAAAATTCTTTGAAAGAGCGCTGCAGACTAAATTATAAGTATTCGTAGGCGTCGAACACTTATAGCCATACTTATCAAAGTTAGTCCGGGAAAGCTGTTTTGGATTTTTTGATAAGGAATCTCGCGTAGCATGCATGAAATATTCGATTGATAAACCACGAGAAACCGGCCAAATGATGCAATCAACAACGCATCACAGACATATTTTCATGGATTTAATCAACAGCGACTTTTTTTCATGGAAAAGTATATACTTTCATGGATTTAACAGTCTGTCGTATTCCTTTTTAGGATATCGATCATTAAATTAAAGCATTCGGTGATAACGTAATGATGGAAAATTCCTTAACAGAGCGTTCCATAATAAATTATATAGACATCATTATTTTAAGTCATCAAACACTATTGATAAATCAAACACGCGATAGGGTGTCCTTTAGCAATAATCAGCAACGTTCGCTACCATTGTGGCAGTTTGAGCACCATGGCCCCATGCGCACTTCACGCTATCTGGATGTTCTGATCGCCGGTGCTGTCCCACAAGCGGTTGTCAATGACGATCGTAAGTGTATAATAGTCCAGCCAGACTCATGCTACGCTGATGAGCTGTGGTAAACAGCGAAACACGTGTCTGTAGATTGAACTATATATATATATATATATATATATATATATATATATATATATATATATATATATATATATATATATATTATATATAATATATATATATATATATATATATATATATGTGTATATGTATATATAACGAATTCGTTGTTTATAAAGAATAAAGTTAATCTGGGAAAGCTTCTATTTGTTATGGAATCTCGTACAGCAATATACATGAAACATCTGCTGTCGACAGAATTAACCTCATAAACAACATACTTTGCCTTTGTGGTGTCAAAAAATGTCACGGAACTCTATTTTGGTTTGTAAAAAAATCATTTACTAACTTAATGGGAAGACAATTCGTTATGTATTATCTGTGGTTAAGGCTGGTGATACTCTGCCGGCGGTTACAAGTACGATTCGCGTCCGGAACTCAGGATTCCATCCCTGGAGTATTTAAAACTTGCAGAGCAACTGAAGTTAACGAGTATAGTTATTTAATTCCGGTCATTTTTTGTAAGTATATAATTATATATTTGCCATCGTAATATTCAAACTTATTATCCAACTTAATTCGTTTTGATGAGTCCAAATAGCGCGACAGACGAGTTCAAAAGTGCTGTGATATAATTTGGATATATATAGGCTGTTTGGATTATGACAAACGTGTTTTAAACCAGATTTACCCCTGGCATTTCTTTTGTGATCATTTCGAAAGATTTTGAGACTTTGCTTGGCTAAAATTGGAATATAAAAGTAAGGTTTTTTAGAATATTTATAGTTTTTTAAAATATATATATATGAATATAATTGAAATACTTCTTCAGGCAAATAAAATATAATATTGGACATATCAGACGTTTCGCCGATTAGGGCTTCTTCAATGGATTAATATATTACACAATATGATTCTCACTATATATATAGATAAAAAGTATGCAAATTTGAAAAGTAATTAGGTCTAAAATATGCGATGGTATAATAATGGTGTAATATTTGTATTATACCATCGCATATTTTAGACCTAATTACTTTTTAAATTTGCATACTTTATATATATATATATATATATATATATATATATATATATATAGTGAGAATCATATTGTGTAATATATTAATCCATTGAAGAAGCCCTCATCGGCGAAACGTCTGATCTGGAACTACCAATATTATATTTTATTTGCCTGAAGAAGTATTTTCAATTATATTCATATTTATACCAGGCATGGCCTCAAATGTTTTATATATTATGTATATATATACTCATCACAGTCAAAGACTTGATGTGGGATATACCACACTGCATAAATTATAAACCATCAAGAATGTTATAGTCTATAACAACTCAGTGTGCATTGCGCACTTTTACTGGCTGAAATGACAAAACATAATTGCAGTGTCTGGCTATCATCAGCAACTGTGGACAGCTGTTTCGCTCTCTTGGAGGTCATATATATATATATATATATATATATATATATATATATATATATATATATATATATATATATATATATATATATATATATATATATATATATATATATATATATATATATATATATATATATATATATATATATATATATATATATATATATATATATATATATATATATATTTCAAAAAAATATTTACTATTATGATTGTTAAATTATTTTCTAAACGATGTAATAGTAATTCCCACATAAATCTTCGAACATCTTCTACAGATTATCAGGTAAATCACTCCTACCGAATCACAATTAAAAGAAAAGTTCATGAAATATACGTACGATTCTCCTCTTTAAAAGTACTGCTTTATATATATATATATATATATATATATATATATAAAATTTAGGTTGAATGTATTGTCGCTACTCCGAGTTTCACGCTTTATGCGATCATCCGGCAACTGACAGATCGTGTTCCACTATTCTTGAGTTGGTGTCTAGTTACATGTCGGCACTTCGAGAAAAATTCTGACCGTTTGTTTAGGAAATATTTCTTCGTTGCCTTCATTAAAAGTATAATTTCTCCTCCAGGCACAAATTGCATCTTTTCGACCCAGGTTTATATGCCTACACCACTGAAGTCTTTTCGAAACATAAAATATTCAAACGACACTGAACTGTCCAAACATGTTTGGAATCTGCAGAAAGAGAGCAAAGACTTCAGCATTAAGTGGTCTATAATCAAACGAGTTGCGGCATATAAACCTGGGTCGAAAAGATGCAATTTGTGCCTGGAGGAGAAATTACTTTTAATGAAGGCAAAGAAGAAACATTTCCTAAACAAACGATCAGAATTTTTCTCGAAGTACCGACATATAACTAGACACCAACTCAACATAATGACATAGATCATAGCCAGTATATTTTAAGAGTAGTGGAACACGATCTCTCAGTAGCCTGATGATCGCATAAAGCGTGAAACTCGTAGCGACAATACATTCAACCTAAATTCTAATTCCGCTCTGCCTATAATGGTATTGAGCGCTCTTCTATCTTACGCCAACATTGTGACTATTTTGTTACAAACAGTTTTTAGCAATTAAAATTAAAAAATATTACAAAAAATCCACAAGATTAAGACCCTTATATAAAGGAATTCAGTTTATACGCAAAATCCTCTCTTTGGTTCATTCACATCCGTTTTATCAATTACCTTAACTAGCATATCGTCAATTCCCTGAACTGGGGAAGAATTTGTCAACAAGGCTGAAGAAATTGCGGCGGATCGATGTTTGTCCTAAGTGTATTGTTATATATGGTTCCTTTGAGCCCAATATTACAAAATTTAATATTTAAGTCGAGAATTCAATATTGGGCAAGACCGAAGGTCGAGCCTAGTATTGCAAATCGAGGCTTAAATATTTTGTAATATTCATGGGCGAAGATAAATCCAATAGGTGTTTTATTATATCGAACAAAATATCTTACACAAAGATGTTTCTTCGCACATAAACAGTCCAAAGGTTGCTGTCCAATATGTTGTTGTCCTACATCGTAAAATATTGGGCTGCCACGTGATGCTAATAGAGACAGTTGATTGTTGGATTATATGTGAGGGTATAATAAATATATATATCAAAGGCTCTTGTATACAGGAGGCTTTACCATTCATAAATCCTCTCTTCATCTAAAAAAAAAAATATATATATATATACCTTCCCATCTCAGCTTGTAACGATAACCGCAAAAGAAGCGTCTCATTTTTAAACTTTGCACCCAACCTCGTTCCCAGGGCCTTCGGCTTTGCACCATACATCCCCATGGCCTTAACTAACTTTTTCATTTATATTTAATTTCCTACAAATTATTTTGTTGTTATTTTGGTTTGCGAGGAACTTTATTATTAGGTCATCTGCTTTTCAATGCAAGATTTGAAACCTTGACTATTCCCCTCCCCCCCCCCCCCCCCCCCTTGTGTCTGTTTACCGATCGACTGTAAAAAATAGCAAATGATTTAACTTTTCGCATCTCATTAATTATTAATTTGTTTATCTCCCGTGCATTTGATTGGCTATTTTCTACTTGTGACACCCTTTTGGCATATATACATATGAAGAGTAGGCTTCTGAACGAGTCTGTCTAATGACATCCGCAATTAAGTTGTAGTTGTAATTTTAGTATAATCAGAATCAATTTATAATTTATTGTATTTTATTATCATATGTATTTATTTATTCAGTTATATATATATAGCTTTAATTATGATTGCGGACGAAGAGCCAATGTAATTTTTGGATATGTCGATTATTATTATTATTATTATATATATAAGACCTATTTATTTTATTTCATCTCGTCTTACTCTGATGAAGGGCTCCGCTCGAAACGTCAGTATTTCGTTAATAAAAATCTTGGCAGTTCACCACCTTTTCACTTTGCTATATATCCAAAAAAAAGCCTACGAGCAAAACATTCCGCCATTTTCTTTTTTCATTACTAGTGATATATGAACAAATCGCGTGATATTTTATGTCTTTATAATGGCACGAGAGAAGCGTGTAACACACGAGGCGATAGCCGATTGTGTCGCTAGCTTCCTGAGTGCCATTATAACGACATAATATCACAGCGACAAAGTTTTTTTTAATTTCTTTTATAAAATAACATCATTAACCCGAGGGATATATCATCCCGAGGGGTAATATTTCGACGAATTCCCCGAGCGGAGGGTCTATAAATGATATATTATACCGAAACAATCTTGAATGCTGTCTTGAAACGTCTAGAAACGTCTTGTTGTTCCTCCATTATTTACAGGCTCGTCTTGGTTTACGCGCGAGTACTGGGTACGAGCGGGGTTATTCGAACTCGAATTCCTCGCTGAATACGTCATCAGCGGGTAATTCGAATTCCCCGCTGAACACGTCATCAGCGGGTAATTCGAACTCGAATTCCCCGCTGAATACGTCATCTGCGGGTAATTCGAACTCGAATTCCCCGCTGATGACGTCGTCAGCGGGGAATTCGAAGTTAAAGCAGGGAATTCGAGTTCAAATTGACTGGTCACGTGTACAAATCTAGCTCTTTGATTGGACAATTTATAGTTGAGGTATAATATTATATATGATATATTGGTCTACAACATTTTTATGTGATAACCATCTCCAGTGGCGTACCGTGACCATTTTGGATGGGGGTGTATCGTCTTAGTTTTACCGACGAATTACACATGGGCGCAGATTTTCTTCCATTGCATTGTACGTACCTAATATAGGAATATTAATTTAACATTAACCCATGCAATGGTAACAATATTACACTTCATATAAATCGAATTTTATACAACCGACAAAGTTTAAACAGTCGATGAAGTCAATTTTACCAACGATCTAATATGACGAACAGTTTCCGACAGCCTTAACTATTACAAGGTTTTCCCAACTTCCGGTCTGACCAATCGGTTTTACCGACGACGCCAGGCTTTACCGACCAATTCAGTGAAAAGTGTCACACCCCCCCGCACGGTACGCCCCTGACCATCTCAGATTGGCAGCTTAAGGGTGAATATCTGAAGTTTATTAATCATGTTATGCGGTAAGGACCCCACAAAAACTTCAGGGGTCCTTATTTGCTAAATTATAGTAAATATACATTGTATTTACTGCATTAATGAAGAATTCAGATGTATCAATTCCCCAGTTCTTATCTAAAATGTTAGCTTAAATACGGGTGTATTTCGTAAAAATATTGTATAATATTTACTTAGGTAGCTGTAGCTTCATAAGCTGATTATCTATTCATTTTAATAAGCTGATATCTTCCAAAATCTGCCACTTGGGAGAGGTTATCACCCATGACATTACTAACGACACTACTAACAACTATATGTGGCATGGAAGTTTTGTTCCTCAGACCAATACCTGGCTTCGCCCATGGACTATTAATTGCACGAGCAAAACCATATGATTACCTGTTTATTATATACATGGCAAAATTATAATGTTATCAATATTATCAAAATGTTTTACTTTTTCCGAATGTCTTGCATGCTGTACGACCACAACCGAATCTTTAAAATACTCTATCATATAGTGATTAATTTCCATAAGAAAACTACTTTGAAGTAACTGAAAGCAACCACAAACATCTATCAGAAATATTGGCAAGATCAGGAAATATTTGAGTAAAAAGGACTGTGAGAAGTTGGTGCATGCATTCATAACATCAAAACTTGACAGCTGTAATAGCATCCTATATGGCTTACCAGATACTGAATTGAGCAAGTTACAGCGAATTCAAAATACAGCTGCTAGACTTGTTGCAGGGGTTAAAAAATCGGAGCATATCTCCCCTGCGCTACGTAATCTTCACTGGTTGCCGGTGAGATCACGGATTGTTTTTAAGATACTAATAATTACTTTCAAGGCTTTGCATGGCCAGATGCCTGTTTATATTACTGATTTGCTAACTAAATATAAACCTACTCGTACTTTGAGATCGTCTGACCAAAATCTGCTACTCGAGCCAAAATCCAAAACGGTGACTCATGGAGACAGAGCATTCTCGGTTGCAGCGCGAAAACTGTGGAATTCATTACCACAGGAAATTAGAAGCTTTGAAATGTTAAGTAATTTTAAGTCTGCAGTTAAGACTTTTCTTTTTTAAAATTAATAGTTATTGTTCATAGTGTTAATATATGTAGTAGGCTTTATCTTATAATGAAACTGTAATTAGTTTTAAAAGTAACTTTAAGAATATATATATTGTTGTAAGAGCATTGAGACTATTGTATAATGCTCCTAATACGTCTTTATTATTATTATAAATAGGGGCTTTCGGAACCACAATTTGACGCGCGGACTTATGCATGACGTTGTCTCAAAATACACCGTCTCCCCCGTCATTTTACACTGACTACGTCGTACTATCAATATCTGCCAAAATATCCACAATAACCGATCATTCACCAAATACCACCCTTATACCGCCATAAATAACCATAAATAACCCTTTTCAAACAATAAATGCCATCTATTGTACGTGCAGTGAAGCCCATTTGACTCTGGTTGAGCACTTCCTCGATCGTCATTGACCAGGATTAATTCAACCAAAATTGTTGAGAGTTGCCTCTGTATTTTGTGGCGTCTTTCTGACTTACCCTTGTTCTTGAAAATAGCGCTAATTTCTCCAAGGAAAAAATAGCGTGGCACCCCTCTATTTGTCCAGAATCGTTGGAAAACTTTGGTTATACGGTGGGTAGATCTAAACTTGCCTTCTTTATTTTCATCCGTTTGATGACAGTGTCGATTTCTTCCTGGCTGTAGTATATGTCTTCGTTGGTTTCGAGGTTGTGCTGGGGTTTCATATGTGGGTCAAGGAGGGTTGCAGGGGTTGATTTGGAGGAGTGATCGGGATTATGACGTTTTAGGACACTCGATGTGGCGTGTTTTTTCCGATTTGCCTTTCCGATTTGTAGGTTGGATATAGCTTGCGAAAACCGGGAGGCTTCTTCTTTTGCTCATTTCTTAGATGTTTTATTCGTCTTTTTATCTCATTAGTAATTTTTCTATACTCCCAATTTTCAGGAAAGTATTAGATGTCGTTGACCAAAACCAGGTGCGCCAACAATCAGTGGTACATTAAAGGGACACTCCGGCCCAAATACAAATGCAGTTCATATGAAAGATCTTACTGACTTTAGTTTATTTCCAAAGTTTCAGCATTCCTATCAATTTAGTTGAGAAGATATTGCTAGTTGAAGTTGAAAATTTGTGGATTTTGACGCCATATTGGTTTTGAAAATATGACGTCATTGAGTGATTCTTTATCGTCAGTGGAGTTGTTTTGATGGCGATCACATAGTGATAGTTATTGTGAATGGTCTTTGGACGAAAATTAGTCGAAATAAACTATTTAGTTCATCATGCAGGAAAGTAGAGGAGCTTCTTAGGCATAATACGAGATCACGTCACTCAGTGACGTCATATTTGAGAAACAAAATGGCGTCGAAATTGGACAAACTCTCCAACTTCAACTAGCCACATCTTAACTAAATTGATAGGAATGCTGAAACTTTGGAAATAATCTAAAGTCAGTAAGATCTTTCATATGAACTACATTTGTATTTGGGCCGGAGTGTCCCTTTAAATTTCCGGTCGTTTTCAATGATTTTTTGATCTGTTCATTTCTTATAGGACATATATTTAAGACATGATTCGGCTTAAATAAGTCGCGAACGAAGCGGTTATACGGTATTGTTCAAAATTAGTCGTGATAAGTTGCGAACACTCGTATAAACTGCTGATAAACTCAACAAAGCAAATGATTACGTATTGCTAGCTGTCGTTTTTAATATTATTTAGTCCCTTAATAACTCTTCCCTACCAGTACATGTTAGATTTTGCACTAAATTGTCCTAAAATGGTCGGAATTTTTTGAAAGTGTTGCATAATGGCCATAAAAATACTGATTATTGGATGTGCGCAGTAAATGTGCGCAATGCAAAACTGAGGAATTGAATCACCTTAAAACGTTTCCTAATTTTCAAGGTGAAACGACACATGCATGTTAGCATGGTCAAAAACAAAGGAGTTCATTGATGATAATAGGGCCGTTTATACGGAAGAAAATAAGCCGCGGCTAAGATAAGCCGTGGATTAAATAAAACGCGAACTGTACCATTTATACGAGCGCGTCTAACCTGGGTTAGCGTCTTACCGCGGATTTTTGTGATGCGTTGCGTTGTTGCCATTAGCAATCCAAGATGGCGAGCATTATTAAAATCCAAAAGACCTAATTTAGCCTAAATTAGGTACAGAATAACTCCATTTGGAGTTAAATTAACTCCTTGAAATTAACCTATTTTCATGTTTTGAAGAGGATTCGACATTTGAATATTTTGTTTGAATTATGGGCGAGAAATCCAAGGAGAAGTGGACGCAAACGATCGACAGACTGGTGCGAAAGAGACATGAACGATATGGAGGATGTAGAATTTATTACAAACTTTAGACTATCTCGAAAAAAACGACTTAAAAAAACAATTGCAAAGATATAAATATCTGCGGGCTCACTGTGTGCGGTTGCGCATGCGCACATTGCGTTCGTGTCTTAGCTAAGACGCGAGTGCCGTTTATACGAAAGCGTCCGCGTCTTATTTAAGACGCGGCCTAACTAAGAACAGCTCAAACCTCTGTTTTTAAATAAGACGCGTCTTATTTAAAATAAGACGCGAACAGAGTTTTTGTGTCATTTTCGCGTCTTAAATAAGACGCGTCTTACCTTAGATGCGTCTTATTTTCCCTCGTATAAATGGGCCTAATGAGAATGTTTATCATGTTAATGTCAGTTGCGCGCTTCATTTATTTAGAGCTAGCCGGGAATAAATTGCGACCGATTTTTTTTGAAAAAATCATCCAACCATTGTAGCAAATTGCTTATTTTCACACTTGTCTTGAGACGAACCGTTCGAACGCTTATAGCTTGCCATAATCCGGTGTTTTAGTTTTAGTAAACCGTTTGAACGCCTGCAATAAGCCATCCGAACGCTTGTGGCGGCAAACCGTACCGTTAGATATTAAACCGTACCCACATGCTTAATCTCTCTCGTGAGTCTATTTATTAAGGACCCCCCGGTTCAGTGCCCTCCACTGATCTCTAAATAAAGACTGGATTGAACTTTCTACAGGGTGTATCAATAAAAACGCGACCTTTAGAAATTAACCTATTGTTGTTAAGCACAAGATTTTATGCTCCTGGGAATTTAAAATAGCTTCTAATCGTATGAAGGAGCTTATAAGTCAAAGTACTAATTAGTCATATCATCAGTTCGAATAAAAATGGTTCAACTGACCACAGAGCAACGATTACATTGAGTAAGTACATTGAGTTTCGGTATAATGTAAAACAGTAAAAACTCGTTGCTCTGTGGTCAGTTGAACCATTTTTATTCGAACTGATGATATGACTAATTAGTACTTTGACAATTTGTTATGCAGTTATGCTCTTTCATACGATTAGAAGCTATTTTAAATTCCCAGGAGCATAAAATCTTGTGCTTAACAACAATAGCTGTTAATTTCTAAAGGTCGCGTTTTTATTGATACACCCTGTATTGTATCTGATGAGCTGATTTTGAAGCCTGCATATTTGCATAATGTAAATTAACGAGAGATCATTAGAAACTCCGAGTTTGCAAGCAAATCAAACTGTGACGCTAGCAAAATAGGTTTAGTGTCTGGCCAATATAGTTTCTTTGTTAACATTAAATGCATAAAATCCTCAACCTAATTTGACGTCTCATATCAGGCTTCTCTCACTGGATAATTAGAGCCAACGGCGGCCATTGCTAAGGGACCAAAGTCCCAGTAAATCTGTAGGTATAGTCCAGTCAATCTACGGTTTAACATCAAACAAATTGCAAAATAAATGATTTTATCTTTTTCATTACCTTGATACATTCAGAAATAACATACCAAAAGTCCCTAGAAATCAACCTAGTGGAAAGTTTAAAAAATCAAGTTTTTCTTACAATTTACCTACAAAAGCACTATTCTTTAAAAAAGGTGAAATTTCAAGTTCACGTTTAGCAAGTATTACCTATGTCTTTAGAAAGTTCTCAAAAAGCTGTATGAATGACATTTAAGCGGATAGTACAATTTTCTAAGCCCATTTTGAGTTATTCGCTCACGAAAAGTGGAAAATGCAACAAAATTCTGTTTTTTAGCAGGTTTAACCTTACGTAACTCAAAATCGGAATGGAAAATTGTACTACCCGCATAAATGTCCTTCATATGGTTTTTTGAGAACTCTCTAACGACATAGGTGATATTTGGTAAAAGTGAACTTGAAATTTCACTTTTTTTTAAAGGATGTTGCTTTTGTAGTAAAATTGTAAGAAAACCCGGATTTTCTGAACTTTCCACTAAGTTGATTTCTCGGGACTTTTGGTATGTGATTTCTGAATGTATCAAGGTACTGAGAAAGCTAAAACCATTTCTTTTGCAATTTGTTTGAAGTTGTACCTATATTTCAGGTAGATTGACTGGACTAGTAGGCGATGAATGGTTTTACAGTGCCCTGGCCTTTTTTAATCATATTTCGTTCGTCCAATAGAAATACCGGTCGCGAAACCGGACACATTTTCCAACTTATTTTAGGAATAATATTTTTTATATTTTTGTGTTTTTATATATTTTTTTATATTTTTTAATATTTTAGGAAAATTTCTTGTGAATGTTCTTTGAAGCGAGAGATTTTAAAATTTTAGTGATTCCCGCCTGTTGATCAAAAACATTTTTCTGAGTTTGCGTTAAAGTGGCACTACGATGAAAATTCACCCCCGTCTTTTAGATTTTCTTTAGCGTAGAATAGTATTTCAGGGCCGAAAGTGATCATCGATGTAAAAAAAACAACTAAAAAGTAAGTATTTTGAGCTCTGAGATCACTATACTAGTAGCCATTACTAAAAACGTGTTTCATGTGAGCCCGCAATTTCAAAAGGTAATATTGCTTGTGACGCTACGCCTGAATTTCAGTCGAGGTTACTTGTTTTCTTGTTTTCTTCGAGAAGTAGATGAAATGTCCAGCCTTTCAGACGAAGAATTTGAAAAAACGACCTTGATTCACTTGAAGAATTAGCCATGTTCGCGTTGAGAATCTGACGTCACTTCGTTACGCTGGTCAGGAACATGAACGATTAATGGCGGACATAACAACTCCAGATTCGGAGTCAGAAAAATAATACTTGCCATCGTCGAATCGCAAAACGGTTTCGACCAAGTAATATTTAGAAGCTCTGCTTTATAAATACGTAAAAATATCGATAGGTAAAAATTTGATCGTAGTACCACTTTAAAGCTTGAGTAGGAAACAATTTACTATATTGAAATAACAAAAGCTGCAAGTGACATTTAACATTTATCGTTGTTAGGCAATGTATTTGCTCTTTCTTCTATGACCTTATATTACTATGAGTACAAATGCGTCATTTGCGCATTCTCAAACAGGTATTTAACGTTGGAAACGGTTGGAAAACAGATTAGTATGGACATAGAGTGTTGCGTTACTCGCAGCAGGACTTTTTGGTCTCACACTAATCTAGCAAATACTGTTTCAAGTCGCTCACTGATACACTCTCGACATTTTTCTGACTCATGGCCGTTTCATCGAGTCCTTCCTTCCATTTGTACAATTGTAATATATAAATTGCAATTTATATATATTACAATTGCATGCTTTGCTGATGCCTATCGTGTTTTGCGGATTCCCAATCGTGCATATTTCAAAAGTTTCGATAATTAATTTATCAAGCATGTGGAATTCACTAGGCTGAGATTTTTTTTAGTGTTTCGTTTAACACAGATGTACAGGGATTTACATTCCGTATAATATCACATTGTAGGCTGCACGACTCCAAAGCTATCACCGCTTACATTCACAATAATTACAGGTAATCATTATATTATAGCACAATTAAGGATTTACACAACGAGACCGAGTGAATCTATTTGAAAATTGCATGACCCGTTAAGCCTCTTATCCCGTCGAAATTCGCTGCGAGTAGGTCAACTGCACTAGATGCCATCCACCTAAGCTCCAAAATCGCGAGGCCTGAGAACTTAGTTTACAAAAGCTTATCTCAGGTGGAGCCCAGACGGATGGGATCTAATGTTGACCTCACTCGCTGCGAGCAAGGTCTTGCGATGAGTGGATACTAAAGAGGCTTTAGCCATACGATTATTTATTTATATATTATATGCATGAAAACATTATCTGGCACGCCCTTCTCTGCCATTGAAACCAGTCTTGAGTGCTGCTGGTCGTACTTACATTGAACGCTCTTCAATTATGTTCCCCCATGCAGAGTAACTTCAGTTGTTTTTGAAAACATTTTTTTTTTTTTTTTAAATAATTGCACTAAAATTTTGGCATTTATATGCTTCAGTTTTTTCCTCCAGTTGCAAAAAATGTATATGTAACATGCTAAGTTAGGAAGTTGCAGCCAATATTTTCCTGGAAATTGACTGTTACAACACGACTACACTTGTAGTCAATCAAGTACTTTATAGAAAACACGACACGAATCACCCCCACCATCCTCTGACTTCACTAGACCTTATCTAGACATACTAGACCTCAGTCTAGTTGCTCAATATTTATAGCGTCTGTGCCGAGCATTCAGAAGGTTGCGGTTCGAGTCCTGTCTGAAGTTCATTATACTTAACACAGCTTGCACAGCAAAACCTTTACAACGATCTTTCTCGCTCTACCGTCAAGGTATTGAGCACTAACATCTAATATATATATATATATATATATATATATATATATATATATATATATATATATATATATATATATATATATATATATATATATATATATATATATATATATATATATATATATATATATATATATATATATATATATATATATATATATACAACGTATATAGCGCCACAGATTTACACCAAACGCCACGACGTATTGGCGTAGCCTCGATGATGTCATCCGACGATTGAGAGATTTAAGTATATCATCTGATAACGCATACATCTTCCTTTTTCAGTCCAAGAAGGCGTTTAAAAGGATACAATGGTGTGTTATCAAAGCGCAAATAATTTTAACAGCTTGTGGTATATGTAAAACACTTCCTTGATAACAATTGGACATGCAGGGTTGTTTCTAGTTAGGAACCGCGAATTTGTATGCATCATTTTGAATCGTCCCCGCCGGACATTCTTTAAAACGATTATCGGCGGCCAGCTTTCGAACGACGAGTATAATTTATTCCGGGATAAATAAATAAAAAGTTTATTTCCGAACGGATAAATAATTTATACCAGAAAAGTTTATACAGTTCTGCTTGCGAGTGACGGCCGTGTAACGTCCTTCGAAAGTTCAAACCAAATGACAATACAAGATTTGACTAGAATACACAGACGAGCGATAATAGTGAAAGCCGGTCGTCTGTCGGCTCTCGGTTCGTTTGTAATGACAACTGGATGATCTGTTTCCTTAATTTGTTGCTTTTAGGCAGCCATTCACTGGATACTCGAAACAAAACATGGAATGAGCGAATAGATAAGATGGAACCCACATTGTATGGAAAATCCGCTAGGAGTTCGCTAGTACCGGAGTCCGAAAACGGCGGAACGGCTTTACCACGAAACAAAAGCACCCTCGAGCGCGACACTGATGCAAACACTGGTACAGAAACGGCGACCAACGACGAGCGAGTTACTGTCAATGTCTCCGGTTTAAAATTCGAGACTCGACAACAAACGCTTGACGAATTCCCGGAGAGTCTATTGGGAAATCCATTGAGAAGAGCTCGTTATTACGACCACAACCAACGCGAGTATTTCTTCGATCGAAATAGACCGGCGTTTGATGCCATATTATTTTACTACCAATCAGGCGGGAAGCTTCTGCGTCCCGCCAACGTTCCTATGGACGTATTCGCCGACGAAATTCGGTTCTACGAGTTGGGAGAAGATGTATTACAAAAGGTTGAACATGAAGAGGGTTATATCGAAGAGGAGAAACCCATATTGCCCGAGAACAGGTATCAGAGAGCCGTATGGAAGCTGTTTGAGTTCCCAGACACGAGTTTGGCCGCACGCATAATTGCTGTAATTTCTGTATCCGTTATCAGTATTTCTATTGTAACTTTTTGTGTCGAAACACTGCCACAGTTTCGACCGAAAGAAGAACTCGTCATCAACGGCACTGTGGTACGAAAGGCCGAAGACGAACGCTTTCGACAGCCGTGGTTCGGCCTCGAGACCGCTTGTATAATTTGGTTCACGTTTGAGTACATCATGAGGCTAATTTCGTCGCCTGTTAAAATCGCCTTCATTCGTTCCTTCTTGAACTTGATAGACGTGGTCGCTATCTTGCCCTATTACATAACACTGCCGATGAAAAGTGCGAAGGCGTCGAGTTTAGGCGTGCTAAGAGTCATTCGCCTCGTCAGAGTGTTTCGGATTTTTAAGTTGTCAAGACATTCGCGTGGACTTCAAATTCTTGGGCATACGTTGCGCGCTAGCCTTCGGGAGCTTGGATTACTCATCTTTTTTCTACTCATCGGAGTCATACTGTTTTCCAGTGCCGTGTATTATGCAGAAGGAGGCGAGGAAGGCACGAATTTCGGGGTAAGTCGAAACTTTCTTGATCGATATAACACTATTCAATTACACATACTTATGTATAATGTTATACAGTTCGATCGACCATCAATGCAACTATAGAGCTCGGTATAGGATAGTATATAAGGTAACAGAATCCACAGGCGTGCCCGGCGGACATTCCTCGCCGTTTTTCTTTGCCTCATACGAACTATTAACCGTAATATATTATCCAATTAACAAAATCGTGCGGACCTAATGTACTATTATTGATCTTAGCTCGGAGCCTAACCGCCGCTCATCCGAGCCCATCATGACAACTCAACTTATCGACGCTCTGACGCATGCGGGCCATCAGTGCAGTGTGTCACGAATATCTGTTCGTCAGAGCTATATACTGAATCAAGGAAACTGTAATATATTGTGTATCACGACACTCTTGTTTCTTTATATAAACTCTGTGTTGAACGTAAACAAACATAGAAGTTTGGTCATGTGAGAGCAGGTGGGACGCTATAAACCAGAAATTCATATTCGCTTATTACTATTTGTTTAAAGCATTTCGGTAAAAATTCAAGTATATCCACAAGTGATCTCTATAGTCGAACGATTCCGTTCACCCTAATCTCATAAATGTCGGCACATTGTTGACGATACAACCGAAGTGTTTTCGATCTCAGCTTCCTGTGTTTCTGTCGAAAATAATTATATTTAAATAAATCAGTTGGTTTGCATATTTTTCTGTTTTTTCCACGTTACTTGTGGCATAATTTACGTCTCCTAAAATAAAGAAATCGTGCACGAAAAATACAGAGTACGACGAAAAATACAGAGTACGGCGAATAAGTATTCCAATTGAAGCTACTTCGATAGCCTTCATGTTATAACGTACCTGTACTGTAGGGGTCTGTGCTAACAACTTGTTGACTTACTGGTAGCTTCCAATACATTATGCAAAACAATGTAACCCAAGGACTGTGACAATCTAGATGCATGGGATTTCTATTCATTTTTGTGATACGACATCACGTAACCAGCCGATAATTTAAAAAATAGATAAAGCATAGATATTCCAGTCCGCGTATAAACCGTGGCCATGCAGCCGAAAGAATAGCTTAAAAACTCAAAGTATGGTGCTTGAAGGGCGACAGTGAATAATATTGTTATCATATTAAACATAATTTGAATCTGATGATCTCAGCCCTCCTCAGCCACTGACATCAAGAAATTATTTTTAATATATAATATCAAAATATGCAATCTTTATTTTTATATCCTGACTTTGTTTTATACTTTATTATTTCTCAAATATTTAATGAAATTCCATTCGATATTTGGAATATTGGACATTCGGTATTCGATATTTGGAATAGTTGACCTGAGGTACATTGTTCAGTTAATTTGATTTTCTGAATTTGTGCATCAGATTTTCCTTAATATTTTCTGGTTCCGTTAACTGTCTGTAAACTTTGATTGAAAGTTTAATCGTGTCTGTGAATCAAATGTGATTTCAAATAAGATTTCAACGATTTCTATATTCAGTTATAATTCGATATTTGTGGCGTATATATCAATCGATTTTCGTGTATTCCAAAAAATTGTGTAATTCCAAGTGATTTAGAAAAACACACATTTCAGAAGTTTTTCCACAAATTCATATCTTCACCTAATTCATATCTTCACCTTTGTTTTACGATTTTGAGTCTCTCTGTATGCAGTGTATATGCTCTAATCAAAATATAAAAGGAGTATATTTTTGTCAAGCTGAGCTGAATAGAATATTTCAATGTTACAGTTGTAATTTCATCAAATCTCCGGAAAATTTTGTGGTTCCCCGGACGTTTCACTGCACGTGTTCAGTCACGATCAGTTTGAGGTTTGACGCTGGCTGATTCTTGATGATCATATACATTAGTTGACACATCTGTTTCTTGATGATCATATATACATCATGCCACATGCGTTGTTGATTTTGAGATTTTCCATACCTGTAGGCATCAATGAAGACGTTCTTCTGTCTCACCGTTGCACAGATATTTTAGCTATATCCAATTTTAACTATAAATCTCGTTGTTTATTTTGATTGGAGTCTAGAGGTGTAGAAGACAAGCGCCCTGGTGTTTACAAATAAAATCTAACAAAGCGTACGTAATCGAAAACAATACGCCAAATCTAAAACTACTGTTTTCAAATCATCGTCGAGTTTTGCACAACTAAGTCCTTTGTTTCTCAGTGAGAATAGTTAAAAGTTATTGTTCGTTTGAATGCGATACGATATACGATACATATGGACGGTCGTCAAGCGAAAATCCTCGTTACTGATAATATATATATATATATATATATATATATATATATATATATATATATATATATATATATATATATATATATATATATATATATATTATAGGCTCTCGGGCAACGGCTTCCGTATAGCTCAGTGGTCAGAGCACTGCACTAGCATCGCAGGGTCGCGGGTTCAATTCCAGCCGGAAGGCCTTTAAGTTGCATTTTTCGCAACTGGTCCCGGTTTGGTCTTAAAATGTATATATTCCAACACTCGAAATCTTCCTTCACCATAAATCCTGAGAATATATATATATATATATATATATATATCAGACTTTAAAACATTAAATGGATAAAACTGTCATACTAAAAAAAATAAAAAAATTCTGAGAAATATCGCTTACTCAAGTTTCACGCTCGGGACGATCATCAGACTAATCTTGGTCTTAGGAGCTAAGCCTAGGTAACCCGGTTAGCCGGTCTGATTCGTTTAACGAAGTTCTTATCACGGCTACTACAGACATCCAAAATCATATTTAAAAGCAGAACTGGATTAGTTTGGCTGTAGGAAGAGCATAAAGTTAATTCAAATGATCTTCTTGGGTAGAGGAATGATTTTTGTGGCGCAACTCAGCCCGGTTAGCCGGTTATAGACGTTGTAGGTTAGATAAACCTATATATTTAATAGTTATACAGTATACGTACCATGAGTTCGAGTTCGTGTATACGACGAGAGCCGAATGGTATAATTGTTTTATTATATAGCCAAACACTTAGTCAGTTCGGCTTTTTTTATAAAAACCCATCGATTTCAGCTTTTTTCGGCCTAAAAAACATGCCGCCATCTTGTTTTTTTCTCTACTGCTAGGATATGAGGTGATAGCCTAGTTGTAGAGGAGCCAATCAAATTACGAGATAGCTCATATCCTACTAGTAGATATATAATAAAAATATATATCCCGGCTCGTATAAACAGCGGATTGTAACCTTCGTTCTCCATCGATATAGCTCAATCGTCTCACCAGCGACCAGAAGGTTACAGGTTCGAACTCTGTCTGCGATTCAGAACGATTTTCCGAGGATTTGAGTATTATAAAGTTATAGTGCGAGAGAATTAATGTCCTTAAAGAATCATCCCAACGTATTCTATTCAAGAAAGGACGCGATTGGGTTTTACGGCACACTTTAACAGCTCTTTTTTTAGAAATCAAACAATTAGGCTTTTGCACATATTGGGTTTTTGGTTGAACCAGTCACTTCAGGGTTAGGGCAACAAGAAATCACATGTGATTTCTTGTTGCCCTAACCCTGAAGTGACTGGTTCAACCTAACACTATATGTGCAAATGCCTTGTTTGATTTCTAAAAAAAGAGCTGTTAAAGTGCTACTTGTGCTATTACGATGAAAAATTCAGCTATATATATATAACTGTTTTTCGTAAAATCGAAGTACAGCGCCATACAAATCACTAAATAAATAAATAGACGGACAGTTTCTGAATGCCTGAACTGGCAAATATTATGGACATTGGTAGTTTATTTCAGCTAATTGGATAGAAATTCAATGGACAGGGATGTATTATCCTATTATCATTCTTATTTTGGCGGCCCTTTTTCCCCAAAATGTAAGATCACGTTTAGCTTTTAAGAGATTGTAGAACTGCAGAACATATACAATTCTCTGGTCATTCACGTCATGCATATTGAAGAGAAATGATGCCCTAAAACCCCGTTTATACACGGCAGTAACAGTACAGGATTATACGATCTCGATAGATGTATCGCGATCGCAATACCTATTTTACGTTGTGTTTACACGGACAGCTATCCCAATTCGGATCGTTCTGGAAAGCCCGAGTTTCTGCCCTCATGTTCGGGAAGTCACTGCTCTTTGGGGATCTAGACAAGGCCTGTAGGACGATGGCATCTCTGACTGTGCAGGCTACAAATAAAATGGCGGAGCATGTTTGGCAATTCTTCCAACTATTTAAAGTGAATAACAATGGTTGGAGAACATTGCGACGTTTAGAGCACGAAAGAATCGTGCTATGCTGGAGACGATTTTGTTCATGTTTGGAAACCTCCAGTTTATTCGAATCCAGTTTATTCGCACGCGTGTTTATTCGGATCGCAATCCCAAAACTGTTTACACGGCTATTTTCGATCGCGATCGTAAACAACCTCCATAACTGGATTAAATTTACACGACAAAAAATATCGGGATTGCGATCGCGATAGCTCTGGATCGCAATCCCGATAATTTGGCTCCGTGTAAACGTTAATACTGGCGGCAAATCTTGAGATTTTGGATTATCGCCATTTGTGAAGTTTGCAGCCTGTAATTTATTATTTGCTTTAATATTAAGCGATTGCGCCGAATATACGTTAATAACAAAAAGCATAACTAAAAAAAATATTTAAAAAATTATATATTAAAAATTTTAATAAAAAAATTTTTTAATCTTTTTTTCTTAATTTTTCATTAAAAATCATTTCCAGCGCGAAAGGAATCAGAGTTAGAATTGAGATAGAATAAAAAAGGTCAGGCCCTTTTAATCACGACAGTTTGCACATATCCTGACTTTTAATTAAAAATCTATATATAATAAATACGCACATTTTAATATGGAAACGAATTGACTATATCTCTCTCAAAGCTTGCCGACCTTCTGGAGGAATACACAGACCGCGTAGCTCGATAAACATGCACGCGCACTCTTTGTATTGTGGTTACCAGAAATGAGAAAAGATAACGTTCTTTTTTATACCGTGACCTTGTGAAAGTGCTTCTTTTTTCTTTGTTGTCAACAATGTCTGCAATTATAGTCTGTTTGACTACATATAAATAGCTTAAATATATATATATATATATATATATATATATATATATATATATATATATATATATATATATATATATATATATATATATATATATATATATATATATATATATATATATATATATATATATATATATATATATATATATATATATATATATATGTATGTATATGAAAGTATAAAATCAAACTTCGTCAGGCAAAATAAAAAACACACTAAAAAGAATGTATTTCCACACGTTTCGCCGGTTAAGGTTTCTTCGGTGTGTTTTTTTATTTTGCCTGTGACGGAGTTTTTATACTTTCATTATATACCAGCCATGGCTTCCAATATTTATCCTTCATATATATATATATATATATCAAATTGAAAAGGTGGTAAACTGCCAAGAATTTAGTGACGAAATACTGACGTTTCGAGCGGAGCCCTTCATCAGAGTATATATATATATATATATATATATATATATATATATATATATATATATATATATATATATATATATATATATATATATATATATATATATAATCACTTTGTCAAATATATATTATATTATATGGTCAAATATATATATATTATAGGTCCTTTTGGCACTTCCCGAATGGACATGAGCAACGACTTGAATCGAGGTTATAGATATGAAAGTGACAGCAAATGCATTTCGACCTCATTGTCAACCTCGACACAGAGCGGTCATTGTTTTGTTGGCTTTGAAGCAGCAAAGAAGTGTCTGATACTGATTGCTAGTGGAATATTAATTGCGATATCGCGGTTGGAGTTTTCAGCCTAATAATATTTCAATCAATTTTACTTCCTCCTGATTAGTTAATGACATCAGTATTAAACTTAAATTTTGATCTAGCAGGGGGTATTTAAGAAAATTAGCACGTGTATTTTACCTACATGCCATATATTCGTCACGTTGCGTTATAATACTGACAAATAACAGCTTTTTCGCTTTCGCGGCCGTGAAATAATCTTAAAATTGATGGAAATGTAACACTAAATATTTATTGACCGAGCGGGAGGTTTTTACGGCAGAATTATCCTGCCTGCGGTCTTTCAGTACAGACCGAGCGACGAAGGAGCAAGGTCTGTGCAAAAAGACCAAGGGCGGGATATTTTTGCCGTAACCGACCAAACTAGGTTAATAAGGTTTTTATTATATGGCTCTTTTAAATTTCTCACGGCATTTCTAGGGTAACCCTAGGCCACTAGGGTGAAGTATACTCGCGCCGTCGAGCGTGTACGCGGGAAATTCGAGTGTAAACATGGCGGAAAGAAAGAAAATTCTTGCTGTATTATCGATTTTAATCTCTCTACTATACCTGTGCTTACTTCTCTTCAGTTAGATGATATTCTTGTTTGTTATTTAATCATGTCTATAACTGTTAAACAACTAACACTACTCTGCCCTATCTCGACGACTTCGTCGAAGAAATTTCGCGTCAAGGCACAGATTTGATGCAGATGTTTTTCTTTTTCGATCAACACTTTCTTTGGACGCCATGATTTTTGACAGACATTGACTACCATGCGAGGCTTGCGAGTGCATCGAGAGGCCTGATACCTACTGAAACTTGTCCCGGGTGTCCGAGTTGTCCCTCTCGATTGTGTTTATAAGGCAAAAACATATCCCTAGTGCTAGGGTTTCCCTAGCTAAGTGATAGGGTGACCTTACTAGTAGGGTAACCCTATTTTACTTATAAACGCAACGTAGAAAAATAACTACACTAGGGTCACCCGGTTGCTAGGGAAATCCTATTCCTAAGGTAACCCTAGCGCCATATAAACAGGCCCTCAGATTAAAGAAAAGATGCCGTTAATAGCGCGCACGAGACAAGTCATATACCGAATAGGAAATAACACTAGTTCTCGAAGAATTGATGAAAAATTCATGCATATGGGAATACCGACGCAGTCTCCATTGTTTGGCCCTAAATTTTAGCCCCACATAAAATGAACTAATTAAAACTAATTACACTTGGAGCAATATTGGCGCACTCACGACATCTTGGCCGACAAAACAGTTCCAAGTACAACTTAATTTGTTGAAAAAGGCACAAAACTTCCTACAGTTTAGACCAGTTTCACAACCAGGGTCTCGCATTTTTGGATGGGGGTTTGCTCTCTCCATTCTTTTATCCTCGTATTCAGAGTGCACCCACACTAATGGCTTTCACCGACGTCTTTTTTATATATCCTATACAGGCTGATAATTGATTTCACCTTCGCCAGATAGTCTAATTCATTAATCTCTTTTTACGTCGACGTCATTGACGATTGTTTTTTCAGTTTTTCGGTTCAATACTAGCAGTTTGGAGTTCTTTCGACTAACGCTTCAAGCGTGGGCTCTTTTTCAGTTTTATGTTTTACCATTTTCACTATATCATGACATAGGTTTATTGCGGGCTCTTCACCATTCTCTCTGTTTTAGCGCTGGACAACACCTTGTTGTGTGTATGGATATCTGAGCGTAATCTCTTTTGTGATCTTTTAGTTTGCTTACAATTGACACTACTTTCTTTTCACGAATACCACCAAGAGTGCACATAACTGTCTATATAGGATTGTAGAAAATGTCTAGTGTGCTGAATTTTTTTCTATATATGTAGTTTAACGATAGAGGTCATCTGCTGTGTGATCACAATGGTGGACAATCCAAAGTGTCGAGCGCTAAAGCCACATTGACTAATTGACTAGTTGTATTTTTTACATCCCACCCATGCACTTGCGCAGTCGTTTGGTTCCTTTAAGAGCTTCTGTCACTTAACGATGACATGAACATTGTCGTGACTGCAAAAATTCGACGTCAAAGCACGAGTTTTCTGCTGCCAGTTTTAGGACATACGTATCGCGCAGATGAATATCCGATGCAATATATGAACAACGACTTTGAGTGTTTCATCAGGGGATCCAAACACGAGAAAACATGATGAAAACACGAGCGCGAAACGCGAGTGTTTTTATTATTTTCGAGTGTTTGGATCCCCTGATGAAACACGATAAACGAGTTGTTTATATGGCTTCTCAATCGAACACGGATTTAATTGGGTGTTTACTTAAAACCCCACTAGAGGGACCCCACTAGAGGGTTCTCGCGCCTTCGGCGCTCGACAAGCCCCGCCTAACGTAAAACATTTTCCTACGGCCTTGTATGTTAGCACTGCTTCTCCAACATTTCCAACGGGTAGTACGTCTTACCACTTGCAGTCATTCCAATTATTAACATATTAAACGGTGTCTCCATTTACATTACACTTGATCTAATATGGGATTGATTGCAAGTTGTTGTTCATGAAGTCTTATCAGACAACAAAAAGGCTTTAGACATAACGTTAGCAGTCATCGCTTTCTTGATCGATAATTTCGAGGAGTATGCCAAGACTGCATGGTATTCATTATCTTTTTACCAGTGCCAACGTTGTCACTTTCTTGAACGCTTCTCTAATCAACCACCAAAGAGAACGAATCATGGTAGAACTTCTGGATACTCATAAACTGGTCTTTCTTGTCCAACCCAAACATCCATTTAGCTTCAGAATAGAACTTTGATTTCGGTGACATGCACGACTTCCTTCATAAACTTTCTTGGAAAGTTGATACTCTCATTCACAACAGTTGATTCTTTGTCCCACTCTACAGACTTTATCAACGTAGTGTGTTCGCGCGATTGTTATTTCACAGCCAGCTCCTGACTGTCAACTCGGTCTCATATTCCAATTCGAGATTATCCAAGGAGTAACAAGCTATTGACTCACCAGACTGCGACCATTACCGTATTTCCTCTAATAAACGCCCCCGGCGTTTATTAAATTTTGAAACAATTTGATGCGGCATTTATTAGAGGGGAGGCATTTATTAGAGGGAGACGTTTATTAGAGAGAGGCGTTTATTAGAGGGAGACGTTTATTAGAGGTTGACGTTTATTAGAGGGAGACGTTTATTAAAGGGAGACGTTTATTAGAGGGAGACGTTTATTAGAGGGAGACGTTTATTAGAGGGAGACGTTTATTAGTGGGGGACGTTTATTAGAGGGAGATGTTTATTAGAGGGAGACGTTTATTAAAGGGAGACGTTTATTAGAGGGGGACGTTTATTAGAGGGAGACGTTTATTAGAGGGAGACGTTTATTAGAGGGAGACGTTTATTAGAGGGAGACGTTTATTAGAGGGAGATGTTTATTAGAGGGAGACGTTTATTAGAGGGAGACGTTTATTAGAGGGAGACGTTTATTAAAGGGAGATGTTTATTAGAGGGAGACGTTTATTAAAGGGAGACGTTTATTAGAGGGGGACGTTTATTAGAGGAAGGCGTTTATTAGAGGGAGACGTTTATTAAAGGGAGACGTTTATTAAAGGGAGACGTTTATTAGAGGGAGACGTTTATTAGAGGGCGACGTTTATTAGAGGGAGACGTTTATTAGAGGGAGACGTTTATTAGAGGGAGACGTTTATTGAAGGGAGACGTTTATTATAGGGAGACGTTTATTAGAGGGAGACGTTTATTAGAGGGAGACGTTTATTATAGGGAGACGTTTATTAGAGGGAGACGTTTATTAGAGGGAGACGTTTATTAGAGGGCGACGTTTATTAGAGGGAGACGTTTATTAGAGGGAGACGTTTATTAGAGGGAGACGTTTATTGAAGGGAGACGTTTATTATAGGGAGACGTTTATTAGAGGGAGACGTTTATTAGAGGGAGACGTTTATTATAGGGAGACGTTTATTATAGGGAGACGTTTATTAGAGGGGGACATTTATTAGAGGGAGATGTTTATTAGAGGGAGACGTTTATTAAAGGGAGACGTTTATTAGAGGGGGGCATTTATTAAAGGGAGACGTTTATTAGAAGGGGGACGTTTATTAGAGGGAGACGTTTATTATAGGGAGACGTTTATTATAGGGAGACGTTTATTAGAGGGAGATGTTTATTAGAGGGAGACGTTTATTAGAGGGAGACGTTTATTAAAGGGAGATGTTTATTAGAGGGAGACGTTTATTAGAGGGAGACGTTTATTAGAGGGAGACGTTTATTAGAGGGAGACGTTTATTAAAGGGAGATGTTTATTAGAGGGAGACGTTTATTAGAGGGAGATGTTTATTAGAGGGAGACGTTTATTAGAGGGAGACGTTTATTAAAGGGAGATGTTTATTAGAGGGAGACGTTTATTAGAGGGAGACGTTTATTAGAGGGAGACGTTTATTAAAGGGAGACGTTTATTAGAGGGGGACGTTTATTAGAGGGAGACGTTTATTAGAGGGAGACGTTTATTAAAGGGAGACGTTTATTAAAGGGAGACGTTTATTAGAGGGAGACGTTTATTAGAGGGCGACGTTTATTAGAGGGAGACGTTTATTAGAGGGAGACGTTTATTAGAGGGAGACGTTTATTGAAGGGAGACGTTTATTATAGGGAGACGTTTATTAGAGGGAGACGTTTATTAGAGGGAGACGTTTATTATAGGGAGACGTTTATTATAGGGAGACGTTTATTAGAGGGGGACATTTATTAGAGGGAGATGTTTATTAGAGGGAGACGTTTATTAAAGGGAGACGTTTATTAGAGGGGGGCATTTATTAAAGGGAGACGTTTATTAGAAGGGGGACGTTTATTAGAGAGAGACGTTTATTAGAGCGAGACGTTTATTAAAGAGAGACGTTTATTAAAGGGAGACGTTTATTAGAGGGAGACGTTTATTAGAGGGAGACGTTTATTATAGGGAGACGTTTATTAGAGGGAGACGTTTATTGAAGGGAGACGTTTATTAGAGGGAGACGTTTATTATAGGGAGACGTTTATTATAGGGAGACGTTTATTAGAGGGGGACGTTTATTAGAGGGAGACGTTTATTAGAGGGAGACGTTTATTAGAGGAAGACGTTTATTAGAGGGAGACGTTTATTAAAGGGAGACGTTTATTAGAGGGGGACGTTTATTAGAGGGAGACGTTTATTAGAGGGAGACGTTTATTAAAGCGAGACGTTTATTAAAGGGAGACGTTTATTAGAGGGAGACGTTTATTAGAGGGAGACGTTTATTGAAGGGAGACGTTTATTATAGGGAGACGTTTATTAGAGGGAGACGTTTATTAGAGGGAGACGTTTATTGAAGGGAGACGTTTATTATAGGGAGACGTTTATTAGAGGGAGACGTTTATTAGAGGGAGACGTTTATTAGAGGGAGACGTTTATTAGAGGGAGACGTTTATTAGAGGGAGACGTTTATTGAAGGGAGACGTTTATTATAGGGAGACGTTTATTAGAGGGAGACGTTTATTAGAGGGAGACGTTTATTATAGGGAGACGTTTATTATAGGGAGACGTTTATTAGAGGGGGACGTTTATTAGAGGGAGATGTTTATTAGAGGGAGACGTTTATTAAAGGGAGACGTTTATTAGAGGGGGGCATTTATTAGAGGGAGACGTTTATTAGAGGGAGACGTTTATTAAAGGGAGACGTTTATTAGAGGGGGGTATTTATTAGAGGGAGACGTTTATTAGAGGGAGACGTTTATTATAGGGAGACGTTTATTAGAGGGAGACGTTTATTAGAGGGAGACGTTTATTAGAGGGAGACGTTTATTAGAGGGAGACGTTTATTAGAGGGAGGCGTTTATTAGAGGGAGACATTTATTAGAGGGAGACGTTTATTAGAGGGAGACGTTTATTAGAGGGAGACGTTTATTAAAGGGAGGCGTTTATTAGAGGGAGACGTTTATTAAAGGGAGACGTTTATTAGAGGGAGACGTTTATTAGAGGGAGACGTTTATTAGAGGGAGACGTTTATTAGAGGGAGACGTTTATTAGAGGGAGACGTTTATTAGAGGGAGACGTTTATTATAGGGAGACGTTTATTATAGGGAGACGTTTATTAGAGGGAGACGTTTATTAGAGGGAGACGTTTATTAGAGGGAGACGTTTATTAGAGGGAGACGTTTATTAGAGGGAGACGTTTATTAGACAATATGTTATTGAACGAGCGCGAGGTACAGATCTTTTTTCGTTTTTACTTTTATTATTGTTTTACTTTATTTAACTTTAACAATGGCTAGTTTAAACTGAGTTGTTTACATCACTTCGAAGCCACTGTCGAAGGAAAAATTAAAAAGATTCCTTGTTTGGTTCCATTGTTATAACATAAAAATAAATAAATCTGTCAATTTTAACATCCTTTTTCTTGTACTTTCTGTATTTTTTCTAATAAACGACGCTCTGATGTGTGCTGCGTTTATTACAGGGAGATGTTTATTGGCATTCTTGTATGAAAAGGGGAGGCGTTTATTAGAGGGAGGCGTTTATTTGAGGCTGGACGTTTATTAGAGGAAATATGGTAAGCATAATACGCTACTTTTTTCCGTGGACCCAGAACATCAATGCGTCAATAATCTTAGCAGCGTCTCCAGATGTGGCGCCACTGTCGTCCTTATAGAGCTACCAGCTTTCTGCCATGAAGTCATAATCAATCATACGATTTCTTTCACTGGTGGACTTCCAGAGATCCCTATAGACACCTATGTATCGTTCCCCTGTGTTGTCATAGACAGTCTCCCCAGCCAGCTTCACAACAATCCTCTCACTCAGCGACTTGCTCAGATTGTATAAAAACCAACGTTTCACGTTCTCATTTTTGATGTCCGCGAATGGCAAATGTAGTGACCCGGCCAAACACCAGACAACTATCAACTTTCAATTTTAGTATGTCAAGATAAAGTTCCTCGCCAGTAGTCAAATACCAGGGGCGGATCCAGCCGAAAATCTGACGGTTGCAAATTTGTGAAGTGTATTTTCTAGGGGGGTACGGGGGCATGCCCCCCCGGAAAATTTTGAAATCTAGAACCTCTAAAACGTGATTTCTCGCATTCTGAGCAAATGATTACAGCTAATTTTGTGGCAAGCACAGCTCAAATTTTACGCAAAACTAAGAACCAAATATCAAATTTACAGTAACATTTCACATTATCTTGTAGTATAATATAGATGAAAAACACTAAACACTGTCAACAATATCAAACTATTATTAAAATAGGACTATAGATTGACTAACTTACCTGTCCTTGTTGAACTTATTACTTACCTGCTCTTCCACGTCACAAAAAAGGTTTTATGTAAGGTAGATGCTTAACAAATTAATTTTTCTGTACAAGACAGCAATACTAATTTACTAGCCAAAGGATTTGGGCATTTAGCAAAAGATAAATTTGAACTTCCACATTCATATACTGTACAGTCTCTTTTTGTAATAAATTAAATTCCAATTATGGAGTGTTCATTATTTATCATTTGGGGGGGGGGGGGGGGGTCAGTGATTTGTCTGTCTCTATTGTTGGTTTTTATATGAACCCCAATGAATAATCATAAAACTTTTTTGACCCTCTATAGTAGCACCTCAAACTGCCCCCCCCCCCCCCCTACAGTATGCAGATTTAACCCATCCCCACCCCACCATAAATAATGAACACTCCCTTAAAGTCAGCTTCTATAAATAATATAATGGCATTTGTATTTCCAAATATAAACCAACTAATGTACAGCACAATTGTTGTAATTATGAACAATAAATAGATACTGTACAATGTGCATGATTTACAAGATCAGTATGTATTATATACATGGTTGAAGTAGGTTGGTGAATTATATGCAAGAATAGCCATGTATTGCAGTCACCGATTGATCACTTAAAATATGTCATCAGTTAAAAAGACAACAATCCTGGTAAATTGTTGGGACACTGTTCAGGTGAAGTAACCAAAATCAAATTCACAACCGCAATGTATCATGAGATGTAGCCCCCTGCAATTCAATGTTGTATTTTGTGAAAATTATTCACAGGTGCTACTATAACATTGTCCAACATTGTACTGGGGAAAAGGTACATAAATAATATATATAAAATATATAATATTAAGGTTCCAAGGTATTTTGGCCTGCATTGGGCCCAGGGGAAAGTAGGGTCTCCCCGACACAAGGGGGGGCATGAAAGTATGTATTATTAATTATTGGTAACCACAATGGCCAATTCTACATAAAAAAATTATTACTTAAAAAATAATAGAATACAGGGATATTAGGCATAGCAAAACAACAGGCCAGGGAGTTTGGCTCAGCTGACAATATATTTGCTGAAGATATCTGCTGAAGCCGAAGGCTGATAACTCGATATCATGCGAAAACCTAATGTGATATATCACAATCAGTACATGCATGTTTACCAAAATACCTGTATGCAAATCAACTTCCGTCCACAGTCCAATGTCATGAATTAATTTAAATATCAAATTCAAAGAACAAACCTAACAATATTCACCTTATAACATGTTGCCGAAATCCAGCTCGCTGTCGCTGTGTTTCAGGAACTGACTCCTCCACACTCCGCAGAGGCTTCCAATGCATACTCTGCCTTGAAAATCGCAATAATTGCGCTTAAACAACTAGCTTTTCGTGCCGAATTTACCTTTCCTCCTACTCCCAAACAATGACTTCAATGTTTTGGCGGCCACCGCTGTACAAATGATGAATGAATCGCTGTTGCGACACATTCTGCGACACGAAGCAACCATCAAGATACAATGCCATTGGCTTGCGACACGAGGACAGTTCTTACCATTGGCTTGCGACACGCATTTGAACTTCGTGTCGCAGGCCAATGGCAAAGCTTCCTCAGCTGCAGGCGCCAATTTTTCCCAACGGATTATCGGAAGATTGTTGCTACTTCAAGTAATTCCAACATAAGAGTTGACACATTCTCGTTCCCAGAGCTCTTAGCCTTAAAGAGGCTTGAGAGCCTGATATTATTCTTACTTCAAGTATTGTAGGAGGTGGCAAGAACGAAACTTTGTATTGATTGATAGAGGAATATAACTTTTTTGTGTGTTATCTGTTTATTGGGCAAGATTCGAAAATCTATCAGTCTGAATAAGATAAAAGACGTTCTCTCACTGTTATTACTGTTATTAATTATTCGGCTCTGAAAATCTGACGGTTGCAAGCGCAACCTTTGCAACCGTCTGGATCCGCCCCTGAATACTGTACACACTTAATTCCGTATTGCACACTTCTATACCAGTTTAACCAGTTTAGAAGAGGTAAAATCTGCCTTTAAAGTATCGGATGCGAACTAAAAAATATTCACGTAATAAAATTGTGTTGAAATTATAAATAAATTTACATACAAAGTATTTTTGCTCTGAAACATGTCTCCTATTAACCTAGAGTATCCCCGAAGCTTTTTGGTGGGCAGTTGTTACCATGACAACAGTTGGATATGGTGACATGAAGCCAGTAACGTTATGGGGAAAGATCGTGGGCTCGCTTTGCGCGATATCCGGTGTGCTGACTATCGCTCTCCCAGTTCCCGTAATTGTAAGTATATACCATATTACATACTTACTTATTAAATACTTACCGAGTGTGAGGTCTGTATGCAAAAGTATTTGCCTGAGGTTTTCGTACAGACCGTGCCACGAATGGGCAAGGTTTACGCATAGTCAATCGAGATATGATCTGAAGTGTTCTATCTTTTTGTTCGTCTTTATGCAATTTTGTGCACGGTGCACGGTCACTGAACCTATTGTATTTTAGTATAATGAAGCAATCATCCAATAGAATCGTTTGGGTTTAATCGCTCAACCGTGTTGTTTAAATATTAATAAACCTAAAACAAAGGATGTGCACGGTGTAAGGCGGTACGGTTCAACATCAAAACGTAGCTCATTATAGTCGCTTTGAAGTTTGCCGAGTTTCCAGACCATATCTCGATTGACTATGCTTTCAGGTGATGTTTATCATGATAGAGAAGAGTAGGTAGTACTTCGCCGTCTTGTTTCAATGACAGAAAGGTCACGTGACTCACTGGCGGCCATGTTGGTTAAAAAATAAAAGCTTCTTGAGGCACGCAGAGATATAGAAATGAAAGTGCCCCTGCGACGAAATATCACATTACGTTTCCTGGCATTTTTTCTTACAGATCATAATTTTAGGTTAATAAATTTATTTATTTATTTTTATTTATTATTTTTTTATTTTAAAAAATTGCCCTAAGGCTGGTGCACAGCAAAAGGACACGAGGTCCCTTGGACACCAAACCCTACAAAATAGTTAATAATGAAATCTAAGAATATGAATACATAATGTCCAAATCAATGTTTGAATAAGTGTTTAACCCATAACTTTGACCCGACGGCATTTCGGGCAAACGAGTTTGTAAGTTCTAACACTTTCAGCATCAAACACAATGCTAAGTCGAGAATAATAGAAAGTTTTGAGTTCCTTTTTAAAAACTAATAAAGATTTAGTAGCTTTCATAGCATCAGGAATAGCATTCCACAAATTGGCAATTCTTATAAAAAATGTATCACGGAAAAGTGAAGTTCTAACCCTTTGATACTAAGGTAAAGTCCACTCATTCCACGACGAGTTCGTCCTTGACTGTTCGCATTTGCCAAATGTTCGCATTTGCCAAAAAAATGAACAACAAACATTCTATCACAAGAAATTTAATCTCCAAAGTCGCCCAAATTTTGTCCGCCATTGCTCAAAGCTTGTTCCAGACGAGCCCGCGATTCCACAGCAGAGTGTGTGATTGTGACGTAAGAGACTCAACACGTGACAAAGTTTTATGGAAATTATACGACAAGTTACAATTAAATAGAAAGTTTTCCCCAAGTAGCTTTATATTTATATTGATACACTACAATGGCGGCCGTATAATCTCGTATAAAAACAGTCTGAAAAGGCGACTTGCCATGCTTACAATTGCCTAAAATTTGGCAAGTTAAGCAAGTTAAGTAAAAATTCGGGATACCAAAAATTTAATCACAGGGGCTCTTTAAACAAATACAACAAATTTTGTATGGTAAATTTCAATGTCTGTCTATGTATTCAAGAACTTACAAGAATTTGATCCAATATGGCCGCCAATGTGTCACGTGACATTGTTGTTGTGGAAACAAAACTGTAAATTACTACCTTTGGTCAAAATTTCTGGAAAATAGGAAATTTCAGTGTTAAAGTCAAAAGCCATGCCTTAACTTCAGTGAGTACTCGTGATATTTGAAAATTGTGCAAATTGTACTTGCGGCTCGTGCAATTTGAACTCGCTATCATATGATTATTGGCTTCATTTTACCATCATTCTCTGGTTGCAAAAACATATTGGGTGAAATAATATCAGAAGAATATAGCTTTGTGCACACAAAAATTGGTAAGAAGGAACATAGAGGTATGGTAAGAAGGAACATAGAGGTATATGGTAAGAAGGAACATAGAGGTATATGGTAAGAAGGAACATAGAGGTATGGTAAGAAGGAACATAGAGGTATGGTAAGAAGGAACATAGAGGTATGGTAAGAAGGAACATAGAGGTATGGTAAGAAGGAACATAGAGGTATGGTAAGAAGGAACATAGAGGTATATGGTAAGAAGGAACATAGAGGTATGGTAAGAAGGAACATAGAGGTATGGTAAGAAGGAACATAGAGGTATGGTAAGAAGGAATATATAGGTATATGGTAAGAAGGAACATAGAGGTATGGTAAGAAGGAACATAGAGGTATGGTAAGAAGGAACATAGAGGTATATGGTAAGAAGGAACATAGAGGTATGGTAAGAAGGAACATAAAGGTATATGGTAAGAAGGAACATAGAGGTATATGGTAAGAAGGAACATAGAGGTATAGTAAGAAGGAACATAGAGGTACGGTAAGAAGGAACATAGAGGTATGGTAAGAAGGAATATAGAGGTATGGTAAGAAGGAACATAGAGGTATGGTAAGAAGGAACATAGAGGTATGGTAAGAAGGAACATAGAGGTACAGTATGGTAAGAAGGAACATAGAGGTATGGTCTGGAAACTCAACGAAAGTATTTGTTCTATCTTCTTGTTCGCCTTTATGCAATTTGTGCACGGTGTCGACTGTCGGTTGCTGAACACATCGTGCTATTTAAATTCAATCGTGCTATTTAAATTTAATAAACCAAAAACAAAGGATTTGTGCACGGTTAGGTAAATCGCAGCTCATTTGAAATTTGACAAGTTTCCAGACCATATCTCGATTGACTAAGGAAGAAAGCTGTTATCTTAGTTACTGATACCAAAGTTGTTACCTAAATTCATATTGATATGTTTTAACATATTCAACATGTTTTAGACGTTATGAGAACTAATTTAGTTTCGCAGAGGATTGTGGTAAAATGTACATTGAATCGTACATCCATTTAAAGTGGCACTACGATGAAAATTCATTCCCGTCTTTTAGATTTTCTTTAGCATAGAATAGTATTTCAGGGTCGAAAGTGATCATCGATGTAAAAAAACACTAAAAAATGGTATTTTGAATTAAGTATTTTGAGCTCTGAAATCACTATTATTTTGGCCACCATTACAAAAACGTGTTCCAAGTGAGCCCGCAATTTCAAAAGGTAATATTGTTTATGACGTCAGATTCTCAATGCTACGCCTGAATTTCAGTCGAGGTTACTTGTTTTCTTGTTTTCTTCGAGAAGTAGATGAAATGTTCAGCCTTTCAGATGAAAAATTTGAATAAAGGACTTTGATTTACTTGAAGAATTAGCGATGTGGAGTCTTCGCGTTGAGTATTTGACGTCACTTCGTTACGCTGGTCAGGAACATGAACGATTAATGGCGGACATAACAACTCCAGATTCGGAGTCAGAAAAATAATACTTTCCATCGTCTAATCACAAAACGGTTTCGACCGAGTAATATTTAACAGCTCTGCTTTATAAATACGTAAAAATATCGATAGGTAAAAATTTGATCGTAGTGGCACTTTAACAATTAGTCACTGATGATGTCGAGGTGATTATTTAACAATTAGTCACTGAAGTCGAGGTGATTATTGGTGAATATTTACCGAGCCGCAAAGCGGCGAGGTAAATATAACGATAATCACCGAGACTGAGGTGACTAATTGTTTTAGTATAATTTCAGATATTCAATTGAGCCGTTTTAAACAGACAGTTTGAATTGTGTTAGATATAATTTGTAAATCCAATGCTCGATGTTTTCTTCACGCTTGACAGCTTTCAAAAACACACTAACGATCAAAAACTGACGTAAAAATACAAATAATTGTACGATAAAAATAACTTCCTTAATAGTTCGATGGCACATGATAAACAATCGCTCACAAAAAACGAGATTGTAATTACTTTGCTTCAAATTTGGTGTAGATATACTCTATAGGCATAAGTGAATTCATTTTCTTATTAAAAAATTTCAAACTGAACAATTTTCCATTACTTTCGGGCCAATGTTTGCGTGATTTCATCACTCGTATATACATTTTAGCGGACGCTATGTTTGGCCTAGATTTCCGGTTTAGCTTGCAGCGTGAATATGTCGTGGCTTCCGATTGGTCAGGATAGGAATATTCCAGCATAAGAAGGTTTGTGATTGGATAACGCTACTAGTGGTCTATCACCAATAGACAATGAGTAGCTCAGCCAATCAGAATGCCGAATTTGTAATAGACCACAACGAGAACGAGTTGTCTATGAGCAGATAGTCGACGAGGGCGAAGCCCGAGTTGACTATCTGCTCATAGACAGGGCGAGTTGTGTAATTGTTTTAGTATCAACCATAAACAACCTTTATAACATTGTTCCAAATTTTCAGATAGTTTTACCTTTTTATTTGTAGAAGTCTCCCCATTCAAAATGTAGAGTTGCTCGATGGCACATGATAAATAATCGCTCACAAAAAACGAGATTGTAATTACTTTGCTTCACATTTGGTATAGATATACTCCATAGGCATAAGCGAATTCATTTTCGTATACGAAAATGACAAACTGAACAATTTTCCATTACTTTCGGGCCAATGTTTTCATGATTTCGTCACTCGTATATAAATTTTAGCGGACGCCATTTTTGGACTAGATTCCAGGTTTGGCCGTGCAGCTTGAATATGTCGTGACTTCTGATTGGTCAGGATAGAAATATTCCAGCATAAGAAGGTTTGTGATTGGGTAACGCTACTCACCGTCTATCACCTAGACAGTAAGTAGCTCAGCCAATCAGAATGCCGAATTTGTAATAGCTAGTTGGTTGATACTACTTGTAGATAGATAGCAGCGAGTGGCAGCGAGTGAGAATGAGTTTTTCCCCAAAAAACAATGCTTAATTATGTCTCGTTTTTCTAAATAAAATTGAAGAAATAACGAACATAAGTTAGTTTCTACTGAACCTCATAGAAACGTCATGCTCATAATCTAATCGTTATTAGTATCAACCAACTAGTGGTCTATTACAAATTCGGCATTCTGATTGGCTGAGCTACTCACTGTCTATTGGTGATAGACGGTGAGTAGCGTTACCCAATCACAAACCTTCTTATGCTGGAATATTCATATCCTGACCAATCAGAAGCCACGACATATTCACGTTGCACGGCCAAACCTGAAATCTAGTCCAAACATGGCGCCCGCTAAAATTTATATACGAGTGATGAAATCATGAAAACATTGGCCCGAAAGTAATGGAAAATTGTTCAGTTTGACATTTTCGAATAGGAAAATGAATTCGCTTATGCCTATGGAGTATATCTATACCAAATGTGAAGCAAAGTAATTACAAACTCGTTTTTTGTGAGCGATTGTTTATCATGTGCCATCGAGCAACTCTACATTTTGAATGGGATACTTCTAAACAAAAAGGTAAAACTATCTGAAAATTTGGAACAATGTTAGAAAGGTTGTTTATGGTTGATACTAAAACAATTAGACAACTCGCCCTCGTTGTCTATGAGCAGATAGTCAACTCGGGCTTCGCCCTCGTTGACTATCTGCTCTTAGTAGAAACTGACCATGGTCTATTACAAATGCTGCATTCTGATTGGCTACTCAACCGTTGTCTATTCGTGATAGACAACGTTTGGGAAACGCGCTCAAAACAATGGCAGAAAACTCTCGTTGTGGGGAGGTTTCACATGAGTTTTTGGATAATTTTTTTGAGAATGCATGATTTGTAATAGTCCACTCATTTGTTTCTACTAAAACAATTAGACAACTCGTCCTCGTTGTCTATGAGCGAATAGTCAACTCAGGCTTCGCCTTCGTTGACTATTCGCTCATAGACAACTCGGACTCGTTGTCTAATTGTTAAATAGACAACTCGTTCTCGTTGTCTAATTGTTAAATATTAAGCCATCTTGAGCTCGAAATTTTATTTGGTATTATGATTATGTTCGGTCGTTGTTCAAAATCATTACGAAAAACGAGACATAAGAGTGTATCACGTGAAAGTGACGAAATTTAGCTGTTTCCCCGCAATAGCTCTGAGAGGGCAATATAATATATTGTTGATCGCCTGAGTGATGGTCCGACCCAGAATGCGACCTTTGGATTGAACTCTCCTTTCGCCTTAATTGTATTTGATTTAATGTTTGAAGAATAAAATATTAAATGTGTTTACGTTTTGTTTTTTCTTTGACACTTGGTATGATAATAAAGCACTTATTTTACTGGGACCTCGGGAAAGCAGTATGTTTTGCGTTCCCTCGACCGCCGATGTTTCCCTCTCTTTCGCCTCGGGAAACATCGACGGTCTTGGGACCACAAAACATACTGTTTCCCTCAGTATAAACGAGACATGTTTTTTTTACGATAACTCAGCTTTATATATTTTGATTCTAACAGGTCAGCAACTTCAACTACTTCTACCATCGCGAAAATGAACACAGGGCAGCAGAGGCGAGTCGGAAAGAAAAAGAGGAAAAAGAGAAGCGTGAGTTGGAGCAAAAACAGAAGGACGAGGTGAATAGTAGAGAAAAACTCGATCATAATGGAATGAATGGTCCGGAGAGCATGGGAATTGAACTTGAAAATGCTCACCCCAGGACCTCGTACGCTCGGGTTCCCACTATGGTGAAATCAGAGTCTATAGAAATAGGAGATAATGTTAGGTTTGAAACTGGGATCTAGATAAAACGTTCCTGAGATTGTATCAGTCAGATCAGTCACTTGAGTAACTGAACTAACTAAAGAGCAAGGTAGAATCAGTTAGAATATCAGATTCGGAGCTGTAAACCTCTCGAGAAAAGAGTCGAAAGAAATACCTCTGTGGTCGGTGAACGCAAGCAAACGGAAGGTGATAACGCTACTTCACGACGAGGATCACGAGACGAAAGATTTCCCAGCAATCCTGAAATCGTAGTTGAAACATAAGACAAAATGTCGACGAAATACGACAAAATGTTGACAACTGAAATATACGACAAAATGTCCGCGAATTTCTCGCACCTAAAAATACCGCTCAAGGCAAGGCCATTTCGATTCATATTTCTATATTTAGAAGTAATACAGTCCAGGTCCATAGTGTCGAATTGCGTAAAGTGTATAAAGTAAATGGTGAGGCTATTCTGCACTCAGGCGATATCGTACGTAATTATGACGTTAATTAATAATATTAATTAATAATAATTAATTAATAACGTACGTAATTATGACTTCAAGTGCCTATAACGTCAACAAATTTTATTGTCTTATTTGGAAGAATTTTAAAATGATAAAGTAACTTCTTTTGAAGATTTTTGCTTCTTCGCTTTGTTTTTGAAATATTTCAGTTTGTTTGATATGCAAATGTCTGGAATTTCGTCACACATGCATATTATGACTTACCGGAGAAGTTTGTGTATCATGCACTTTCATTCTCAAACGAAATCCTTTAAAATCAAGATGTTTGGTGTTGTGGGAGAAACACGGGCACGTGTCATTCACACTTTAGTGTTTTCATTTGATGAAGGCAAATATATATAACATTCTCTGATAAGTCGTTATCCATGTGTGACGAAATTCCAGACATTTGCATATCAAACAAACTGAAATATATAAAAAACAAAGCGAAGAAACGAAAATCTTCAAAAGAAGTTACTTTATCATTTTAAAAGTTCTTCCAAATAAAACAACATTTTGTGACGTTATAGATACTTTAATATATAGAATTTGGTGATTTTTATTAACATTAATACTAATTACCCGAAATCATACAAACTCTATTATCCAACAACAATTATGTCAACGTTCAACGTTAACGTCACGGGGTCGTATGAGTGCACAACAGCCAAACCCATACGATGTATGAACACTGATATGTTGAGATTTAATGATGTCAACAAATAATCTTCCAAATCAGGTGATCAATCAGACATAGTTTGACGCTATTCCATTGAATCGCGATGACGGTGGTTATTATCAGAAGCTAGCTTATGCACAGATCGCGAGTCTCAAAAATTGTGCGTATTTGATGCATTATGGTGCATTAAGTTGAGTAAAATTCTGAGCTAGCGCTCCACGATGGTCAAAAAAGGAATGACGGTAAAAACGCATAACACTTAAAAATTAAGTACTTCTAAATGTTATTGACGTACTCAATGAAGTCAGTTGGCCCACAGCCGAAAAACCAACAGAATCGCCATTAACATTCTACTTCCGGTTGGCTGAGTAACAATATTGAAGTGTTTATCTTGTTCAAGTTTAACTATAATGTTTCTACGCATGTAACAAAGCCCTTTATTAAACATCAATCGTAGAAAACAACGAAAAATAACCATTTTTTAAACGTCCGTGATTAAACAAAACCGTGACTTTTACTCACCTCTAGTATCCCACAATACAAAGCGCGGGTACATTTTTCGAGATTCGCGATCCGTGTATTGCACTGATCTCTAAATAAAGACTGGGTCGAGCTTTCTATTGTATCTGATGAGCTGATTTTGAAGTTTTGATTCATTATTTGCATAATGTAAATTAACGAGAGATCATTAGAAACTCCGAGTTTGCAAGCAAATCAAACTGTGACGCTAGCAAAATAGGTTTAGTGTCTGGCCAATATAGTTTCTTTGTTAACATTAAATGCATAAAATCATCAACCTAATTTGACGTATCATATCAGGCTTCTCTCACTGGATAATTAGAGCCAACGGCGGCCATTGCTAAGGGACCAAAGTCGCAGTAAATCTGTAGGTAGGCGATGAATCGTTCTACCCAGTAATTTGAAAAAGTTTTCTGGTCCTCTTTATAGTAATATTATTTTATTTTGTCGATGGTAAGAGAACATAAAACCATCAAAAAACCTCATAGGATTCTCAGTTGGTCCCTTAGTAATGGCGGACTTCCGGCTTCATTTTCTGAACAATAGTTGCTCGATCCAGTCTTTATTTAGAGATCAGTGGTGTATTGACATCTTGTTAATAGATAACGTCATTATCGGTTCTATGAGGGTATAAATAGGGTTGTTATATAGTTAGTGTCAAAGTTCAATTTTTCTGTTTTCCGATTGGACAAAAGCGTATCACGCGCCGGTCCGCAAAACGTCGTGTTTACTGCATTGCCCTGGCAACGAGGCAACCGGTCCATAACAGAACATTTATTGACCGGTCCACAATAGAATGGGTGCAGTGCGCATGCGCGTCAACCGTGAAGTTCCAAAGTTCATTTTATAGTTTTGCTGTTATAGTTTTGTTTTATAGTTTTGGTTTCAAAGTTCACTCCAATAACCGGTGAATTATTCATACTTTGACACTAATATACTATATAACAAAACACTTATTTACTGAGACCTCGGGAAAGCAGTGTGTTTTGTGACCCCTCGACCGCCGTTGTTGCCCTCGGCTTCGCCTCGGGTAACAACGGCGGTCTCGGGTCCACAAAACACACTGTTTCCCTCGGTCTCAGTAAATAAGTGATAAATCGTAACTTTCCAACGATCACCACTGACTAGATTGGGGTGTCGAAAGTCGAAACATTGGGTCATGGACAGTAACTTTTAAAGTTACGTTCAGAAACTTTTTTAAGCCAGAATAGCGTCGAACTATGTCTGATTTAATGATGTCTTTTAATAAAATGGGGTCGACTGAGAATTAATGCAAGAAAGCTCTATAAATAGCATTAACAAACGAAAAGAGAGATTACATGGCCAAAATAAGCCGCATGTTGGCGGAACAATGTCTTTTTAAAGATTTTTTAAGTAACTGGAGAATTGATTTCCAAATTAAAATAGTGAGCGTCAAGAACGTTCTCAGAGTCCGTGAGAGTATTAACATATATGGAATATATGGAGAAATAATATAGTGTTGTAGTCAGAGAATTTCATATTAATAAAAACAAAAAATTTATTGATTACATTGTGATCTGTTTCTGTCTTCTCAAAGGAGATGTGTTAAAACGCAAATTCATAACCTGTAAGTGTTATAAACTAAATGGTTTGAACCTAGGAGTATCATTAGATATACCAACTTGGAACATAAACGTACCACTTAAAGGACATTGGTAACAAAAATTAAGTTTGTCTAATATGAAAGAACTCGTAAACTGATAGAGTAAAAAACACCTTTTACAACTTTTCCGTATTTTACTTCGTTTTTGAAATATCTCAGTTTGTTTGATATGTAAATTAGATGGTCTCTGACGTCAGGTGTGGGGTAGAGAATTTTCACTCATTAAAAAATGTCTTATATCTCAGTGATTGTTAAGTTTACAACGTTCATTATCATGGGGAGTTATTATACGCACATTTTCAAGTAAATTTGTGGAACAAACTTGAAGATGGAACTAATATTTTGATGACTGAAAATTCTCCACCCCACACCTGACGTCAGACAACATCTCATTTACATATCAAACAAACTGAAATATTTCACAAACGAAGTAAAATACGGAAAAGTTGTAAAAGGTGTTGCTCTATCATTTTACGAGTTCTTTCATATTAGACAAACTTAATTTTTGTTGCCAATGTCCTTTAACAGATCACAACAATTACGAACACCATACAAAAGACTTCTTCACACACACCAACGAACAATAGACCTACCGACAAACAATACACCCACGCTTAACGCATGACGCAACACCCACTCACATTGATTATGAAAAAAAAAACTATGACGTAATGAACCAGACGCATATATAAGCAAACCAGTGGTTTATACACTGCGATTTGTCGGGCCGATTTTCCAAATATGGGCATCCGATTGATGGCGTTAGCGTTGATGTCAGCAAGTCCCGACACTGAAAATCGGGAGAAAAATCTGTAGAAAAGTCACAGATTTTTCCAGAGTCGTAGCGATTTTTTACTGTAACTATGACTACCGAATAAACGCGCGTATATTAAAAAAAAAATTAAAACAAGAAAAGAAATATGTCGACCGTAAACTACGAGTGTATAGCAGACGAAGCTGTTTTATTAAATACTGAGCTAGTTATAGTTGAAAACAATCCGAGGAAAAAAAGAGCCGGGCATTTACTGACAAGGAGACGCGAATTTTAATTTCGGAGTGGTTTAAATACCCGCAATTATACAACAAGAAATTGAATGAGTACCACGACTATAGTGATTTTATAATATTTAGTAAAAATCGGGAGTAAAAATCGGGAGTTACGTTTACACACTGCGATTTGTCGGGGATGACGAATTAGCGAAATTTACCGCGAATCACGTAAATATTAGCCAGTGTCGGCCCGACAAATCGTAGTGTGTAAACGTACCTTTAGCCGTTCACTATATCCCTGCAAGATGAAGTGTTAACCTTTCAATTTTAACGTCACTTGAGTGCAAGGAACAAAAGACAAGCCGTCAAAATTGAAAAGAAAAACAGCGCTGTACATCAATCTTAAGCCGTCGAACAAACTCGAAAATGGCAGCGTCCAGAAGCATAAAATACGAGAATGAAAACATTATTTCTCGAGTACAAAAGCAGATATCGTAAAACTATTAACATTTCTAAACATTATACTTAAAGGTGCTGTCAAGTCCGTTCTGCGCATGTCCACGTTTCTGTTTACATCGTTTGTTTACATTGCATTATATAAACATTGAACATGAAGTATTGCGGATTAATGTTGTTGATATATCAAACTACAACTCATGCCTTCGCCACCTTTAACGAATACTCGCTTTCTAACTGTCGCAAATCTATCCCGTTAAAGTTTGTTTACATGTGTGGTCCCCAAGTCAACCCACGTTTGAAATATCACACATGCGCAGAACGGACTTGACTGCACCTTTAAAGACCTTTTATTTAAAAGTTGTTTTTTGGGTACAGTTCCCCTTTTCTTATTCTCTTTTATTCGAGAAACTAACCTTTTCATTCAGACTCACGTATTTTATGCTAATTTGACGCCGCCTCGAAATTTCCTGTCCGGCTGAAAAATATCCAAAATTGAACCACGTCTTTGTTCTATTGATATCTTTGGAAATAACCATAACTGTTGCAAAAGATATACATTTTCTGAAATCGAATAAACCGGCTTTTACCAATGCTTTTAAATTTCTCGAATAAGACACATATGTTAATATAAATTAGCATTAGTTATCATAAATAGTGTTGAAAAACTTTCATTTTTCTAGAAAAGGCCGTCTTGCACGCCCGCGTAGCATCATGAAAATTCAAAATGGCACCAATCACAATTTTAAGAAATCAAACAATTGGCGTGTGAGTGGAGCTCGTGTGCCTGGCGCTTGTCGATTTTCAATTTTCAATTTCTGCGTTACCGTATGCGGCCAACTTCATCAGTCTTGCACGACCGATTTTGACTAAACCGGACAGGAATGATTTAATCGAGTGAAATGCCAAATATTGCTTGTGATATACCCAATTCTTCTCCCGGCATTACCACCACTATATATATACAGAACTCGTGACTACGGAAATTTCCCACCAAAAGTTTACTCAAGTTTGTGTTGCTCGTTGGTTTTTTAATGGTTTTCCGGTGCTTGGATGGCCTGATACAAACACTTGGGATGTTGCTTGACTTTCGAAAAGCTAAAAAACACTCGCCTAACGGCTCGTGTTTCTTTACGCTTTTCTCAAGTCTCGCAACATCCCGCGTGTTTGGATCAGGCCATCCAAACACGTAAACAATGAGTTATGAGTTAAAATAAAAGGCGTTTAAGTATAATGGCTCAAATGCGATGCACAGCGCCGTCTTTTTTTAACTTTGACGTCTCTAAGTGCTGCAAGGATTTATGGCGAAGGAAAATTTCGAGTCTTGAAATATATATACATTGTCAAGACTAAACCGGGACAAGTTGCAAAAAATGCAACATCAAGGTCTTCCGGCTGGAATTGAACCCGTGAGCCTGTTATCCAAACACGGGTATTGACCTATCAGAGCTTGCGTGGCATACATGTTATTTTATAACTGCATTTTCGCTGCCACAGGCAAGTAAAAAAATTCCCCACCCCAGAGACAAAATTGACACAAAAACTAAAAACGTTTTTATATATACATGTACATTTCACAAGTTGTAAATATTTACATGTATTAAACTTTAAAGTTAAACTTTGTCTTTTTTTCTTCGCTTTACTTTCTTTTATACTTTAGTTTTATTGCTCCCCTTTTCCTGTTTTCCTTTGTGGTTTTCCTTTGCTGCCATCTTTCTCCCCAACATCCTTTGCGGTCAGGTTTTAAATTCTCCAGCCCAACCCCCGGGATACCCGCTGGACCAGACGCTCAACAAACTCCCCACCCCCGAGAAGTCAGGACCAACGTTGCCCCGCCACTCCGGTGGTGGTAACAGCAAGAATTGAACCATGCATTACCATTAGATATACGAACTCTATTCCACCAGGTTAGCGGTAGCAGCGATATAGCGTAGCAATACCAAAGAGAAAACTCATTAAGGGGGGGGGGGTGCAAGATGAAGTACTTTTCATTTCACAAATTATGGCCAAAAACCATAACCAGCTGACAATTTCAAACAATTTAAAATGAAACATATAATTATTCCGAAAAATAAAGACATTATGAGACAATAATACCATATGGTTGAGTACATGAAGTACAGATTTGCTTTGGTAACGTGGGCTCATGCACATATCGGATTATTGGAAAATTTACGTGGCCAAATATATGTGGTGATTCATGGCAATTTAAATCCTTCATAATATTGGGATTATCTTCATGATAATGCCACATAGTCAAATAATATTACTTGAAGAATGCTGCCAATAACGGATTATCAAAGTGAGTAACTTACACCTATACTGTGTCACAGCATTTTAATGAAAAATCATTTCAGCAAGTCAATTACAATGTCGAGTACGTTCCTTTGCAGAAATTGGTATCGGTGTCACCGGATTTGGAGTATTTTTCCTCTTCTTTGGTGTTTTATTCTTCTTTGATAAAGGACTGCTTGCAATAGGAAATGTAAGTTAGGCTGAAATTATATATAATTTTAATTTGGTTTTTACTTCACAATGTTGCGCATGTGTCCTTTTTGTCGCTGTATACAATTGTATCTAAGGCTAAAGTGTAAATTATGCAAAAGACAACACGGATGTTGATGATTTGTAATAAAGGGTTTGTTGTATGATGATATTCGTTCCAGATTATTGGATTTTAATATTTTATTCCTGTCATCTCACAGAAATTTAGGGAAAATCATATTTTAAATTGGGTTAAACAACCAGACATGACAATTGACAGTGTACTCTCTAGATAGTGTCTGTAGCCACACCCCTTAACATTTTCCAACCAAATGCTTGCTGCTATTGGCAGTCTTAAGACTGGAAATGGGCCTGTTCATACAAGTTGCAGGCATCTTGTCTAGAAACAATGACCGACTGGTGAATCTGTCAGTTTGTCTAGTTAATACAGTATGACATCACATAGTTTATTAGATTTATCACTCTTTTAGATGAACAGAATACCCCAACAGGCTAGAAGCCCAATTGATAGGGGTTCCGAAGGCCTATGATTTAAGGTTGTTGTCCAAGAAGACCCAAATTTCTTACCATTTGCTGATATTGTTGCAAAGGCAGCACTTTCTCCTCCATTATTTTTAAGACCCTGAATGGACGTGACCCAGGATTTGAACTTGTGTCTCCCAGCTCATAGACTGTGTGTGTTAACCATAGTTAGACCACAACAGCTGGTTCAACCATTACGTATGACTGGTAATTCTCTCCTGCAATCTACAATAACTGTCAGATCTAGTTTGCTGTCATTGCACAGCGTTTTAGGTTTTTGTGAAAGGGTCTGGAGAATGAAATTGATGACCCAGAGAATCCTGGCCAAAGACCCTGCATGGTCCGGAGGACCATCCTGCTACGGGGTCCTGGGCATTGTGAAATTCAGAAGTAAAAAATGCCATACATGTTTATAAATCTAAAATTTGCATATTGGCCGCCATATTGAAATCTACCGCGCTGGAGTCTGGTAATGGTAGATCCCAGACTCCAGTGCACCGTAGAATTCCATATGGTGGCTAATGTGCAAATTCTAGATTTAGCCGTTAGTGACGAAGAGCAAGTTTAGTAGTTTACTTCGAACATTTTCGCACAAAATGGGGTTTCAAAACACACGTTGGGAATATTATTTATCCAGTGACGGCGAAATACGATGGAGACACGGCGAATTAGCTACAAAATCCGCTCGACCACCGGCAAATTCGCCGTTCGCACGGCCTAATTGCAGCCAGTGTGCATTCCCCATTACTCCATGTGTGCATGTGTGCATTCCCCATTACTCCATGCCGGAGATCTCCAGCGTGGACTTGTAAAAATGGTTGACGGGTCGGCGTAAGATCGTCAAACTATAAGTGCTTGGCGTAGCACTTAAAGCAGAAATCACTTCTCACAGTGAGCAGTGATTTCTGCTTTATGTTGTTACTTGTTTAGGCATATCAATATTGCTTTCAACCTTGTCCTCAGGGTCTTGTGTGTTTTGAAATTAAGCTGCAAGAAGGCATTGTTATTTCCTCAGTTTTCAAATGCCGAAAATCTCGGCATGACTATCACTCTCCCCAGACCCCCATTTTTTATATTGCGTAATCTTGGTGTGGCGGAAGTACTTGGCGTATCTCTGGCATAGAGTTTTTGCAGCAGTGAGAATGTTTTTCTAAGAATAATCATCCAGTTAGAGCAACAATATTAGTATAATCTTTGTTTATAATAAAACTTATTTTGTTAAGTTAGGTAGTTGCAGTTTGTAGTTAGTAAAGTTATAAAGGTTTTCCTGTGGAAATTGAAATCCAAGTACTTGTAAACACATTGGTACTAATCGTCCCAAGTTTAAAACCATAATTAACAACTGCCTTGCTTGTGGAGGATGGGTGCCTGGGTCATCCAGCGGCTTCCACTTCCACAGCCAGCTCCAGATAGAATACCGCTCTCATGGCCGGCAAATCCCCACAACCCTGCAGCCATGAGTCCCCATACCCAACTCCAGGCATCATGTCAATGGAAAATTGATGGACAAAAGAAGAAAAAATATATAACTTATAATAAAAATATATATACTGTTATATATACCGGTATACATGTATATATAATAAACTACTAAAGAACAAGGATACAACTTTCTTGCACCACTCTACACTGAACAATAGTAATACTCACCAACGTCAAGTGGGCGTCCACTTCAGCCTGCATACCTGCTAGAGACAACTGACCACTAAACCGCTCTTGGTTGTTATAACTTGTTATATCATTTACCTGCATTTAATCTTGCCCTACCATTTGAGTTCTAGTGGCTCAGTCAATGGTTAGTGCATAAATTGACTAGCATTCAGAAGATTGTGGGTTTGAGTTTCTGTCTGGAGCTCAGAGTTTTTCTGAGTATTGATAACTTCACATAGCCTACACAGCAAAACTTATACAAAATGCATTTTTCCATTTCTTTTTGTTTATCCTTTTTTTTGCCAATAATCAGTTTAGGAGAAATGCATATTTTTGTAAGAACAGTATGTTTTTGACTGGCAAAAAATACATCTTGACTGGCAAACTTTGTTTTCCACCTGTCACAATATAACCTGTGTATTTTCATGAGTTATTTTGAGGATTGCCTAGCACCGTTAACTCATGAAAAGATAACTTATTCCACAGACATTGACATTTTTGTGTTTATTATGCTGAAATTGGCCATCCCAGTTAGGTGATAACTGGGGTTAGGTGATATCCCACTTTTAGCTTGGTAGGATACTGTATATCAATGTAGTTGGATGAAAATTTATTTTTAACTGTATGAACACAATCACGTGTACTAGCCCACCTTGGTGGAATGGAATTGACAACGCTAAATTTGATTATACCTGTACATGTATATAACTGTATGTTGGCCTATATTTCACTGTACAGACCTCTTGCTTGGTCAATAAGCTGTTAATATTAAAGACTTTAACTGAGTGTGAGTCTGTACTGGAAAATATTTGCCAGAGGTTTTTGTGAAAGTATTTTCCAAAGGAGCAAGGTTTGTGTGATAAAACTGTATGCCTAATAGCTCTATATATATATATATATATATATATATATATATATATATATATATATATATATATATATATACATATATGTATGTTTTACTTCATTTTACATTATACATGTTTTACTTCATTTTACATGAGTTAGGTATTAATTTTCCATGCGTTTAGATGATTAAAATATTTAAAGAAAGGCAATAATGATGTTCCAGCTCATTTTATTGCTTGGTTACGTTATTTGGCGTACATACCTGAAAACGAGTTCTGTTATATAGTAAACAATTCTTGGATGAGGCTGAGTATATCATCAAGAATTATTCAGACTGACGTCAATGTTATCTGCTGAAGGCTGAGGCAGATAACATTGACCTTGAGGTCTCAATAATTCTTGATATCATGCGTAAGCCTTAAAATCCAATAATTGTTTTATTATATAATATGTTGTCACTGTTCGTGACGTCTTCATCATTGTTGTTGTCACTGTTGTCTTCATTGTCACTTTTGTCTTCATCGTCACTGTTGTCTTCATCGTCACTTTTGTCTTCATCATCACTGTTGTCTTTGTCAACACTGTTGTCTTCATCATCACTGTTGTCTTTGTCAACAGAGGTATTTCTACTGCAAACCATTTTGTTATTTTGTAGTTTGGCCTTTGATGTATTGACGTCATTAGCGTCCAATAATGACACCTCCGTCCAATAATTCACATTATTATACATTCATACTTCATTCTCGTTTCATATTGGTCAACATACTCCTGTGAATTCTCAATGTCCGGCAGGCGCGACGTCATTTCCGTCGAATTCTGTGAATTATTGGATGGAGGTGTCCAAAAAAAATTATTGGACACTGATGACGTCACCAGGAAAAGTGCGTGAAAATTACAAAATAAAAAATAGCTTGTAGTAGATTACTACCAGAATTGTTTGTATATTTTTAGTAAGACTATTTTGAACAATGTATAATAAAACAATTATTGGATTCGGCTTACGCATGACATCAAGAATTATCCAGACCTCGGTCTGTTATCCGCCTCAGCCTTCGGCTAAGCTTGGTCTGGATAATTCTTGGTATCATGCTCAGCCTCATCCAATAATTGTATATTATTTGACAGAAATGAAGCAACAGCTGCTGGACAATGAGAATTAACTGGAGTATGTTGACCAATAAGGAACGATAATGAAGTTTGAATGTACAGTATAATAATAAGAATTACGGTGACCTACATTTTGAACCTACAGCTACCTACGATAGGTTCTTCTTATATCTAATGGAAAATCAGTGTGTTAGGTTCTTATAAAAAAGGTTTTTAATTATTTTACGCAGCAAAAACTCTGAAACCATTCCGTACTATGAAGCGACAGGCAAAGTAGCCCAAAATCTGCCCGAATTTCCGTCTGTGAACAATCCTCGTGTAAACAAACACAAAATGGCATCTTGTTCGAGCGAAGAAATACTGTGTTGACTTTGGTGATGTTTTAAGAAGCGTTGAATAGCGTTTCCCGTTATTTTGATTTCATTTTACACAAATGAGCTGCGTTCTTTGTCATGATGTGATAAAGAAGTCTTATATCAATGCTATCTGGTTGATGTAGAGGCAAAGTTTGAATAGCCAGGCTGCCGTCCAGCCGTCCTATTTTTTGGACGGGCACTTTTTATATGGCGGACGGCCATCAGGCCATGGACGGGTTTCCCCCTTTCTAATGTTTCTTGATTTAGATAGATAGATAGATAGATAGATAAACTTTTATTTAAACAGGATAACCCAGTCAGTATAAAAATATACTGGTATCAAAAGGGGTCCTGTAAAACAAATTTACATATACGGTGTAACTAACTAACAAATATAAACATTAAAAGATCTAAAAATAAATTAATTAATTAAACAAGTGAATTATAAATAACACATCCATTAAAATAAAAATATTTCTTAGCACTTTCCGTTTTCACTTAAGGAAGGTGAAGAACTTTCACTCTGCCATAGTAGTTCTTGAAATAATGTCACGGTTAAATGTAAAATAGTTCATTAAAAACTGTGGTACAGTATTCATTAGTGATTTTTTAACTAATTTAAAAACATGAATTTTGAAACGCCTCTTCAAAAGAGGGCCCCATCTCAAAGCATCCATAGCAATTTCGCTGCAATTGCATTCATAAACTGTCTTTGCAGCACGATTTTGCAATCGCTCCAATCACTGTGTCGCAATAATCAAACAGAGGCAGAATGAATGATTTATAAACCATATCTGCAGCACTCAGAGTAATATCATTTCTTATCAGCCTCAGTATACCAATTCTTTTGCTGACTTACAATTCTTTTACTGATTTCTGTTAGCTGCTGCTTATTTTAGCTATTGTGTACGTTTCGTTACTAATTTTTGTCAAGAACATGCATATATGACGATTGCTAGATCGATTTACTTTGTTTTCCTAGGATTTCACCTTGACGATCGTCCATGTATCGTCAATCGTCACCATCCTATTCGTTCGGTACACCTTTTCAGGTTTCTGTTTTTTCCTCTTCACAGATTCTCTTCGTGTCTGGCTTAGCGTTAGTTATTGGTCTGGAAAGAACCTTTCGTTTTTTCTTCCAAAAACACAAATTAAAGGGAAGTGCATTTTTTATTGGTGGTATACTCGTAGTTTTGATTGGTTGGCCTATGGTGGGCATGTTACTGGAGACCTATGGTTTTATATTGTTGTTTGGGTAAGTAATGCAAGTTCTTTACTGTTCTCTGTGCATTAATACATATGTCATATACGAATAGTTCAATCTACAATCTACAGACACGTGTTTCGCTGTGCCACAGCTCATCAGCTCACCAGTACATTAGCTACATGTATATACTATATATTTTCCCTTGTATGTTGTATATTGTGTAAGGGTGTTCGGACGTATTTCGATTTGTAGACCTTATATCCGTTGCTAAGGAAGCTTAGAATTGACAAAATTTGCCATAGAATTTCAGTTTTAAGAAGCCATCAAGACAGTCTGTATGTAGTATATGTGGGCAAAACTCTTTCGTTTGGTAATGTCATATGATGACGTCATCATGACGTCACCGAAATATGAAAATTCCTATAATCTTCGAAGGTTTTTAAGAATAATTAATTTTTTACATGTGATTAGAATCTGGACGGTTACCTTCATAAAAGTACGCATGGATTTTAAGAATTTTTAAAAATTAGCCGAGATATTGGATTTTTAAGGTCAATAAACACAATAAAATGTTCATAACTTCGTTTTTATTTAATTTCTCAATGAATCCATACGTACTTTTTTGCAGGAAGTAATTTAGGTTTACATGACACCATAAATATATAGCATACTGTCAAAAATGACGAAAATTATAGAGTTTTTGTGTTTGTTGATGACGTCAATGTGACGTCATCAAATACGTCACCAGACGAAAGAAGTTTGCCAACATATTCCACATATAAAATATCTTGGTTATACCTTGAATTTATTGTCCACTCATGAAGTATATTGGGCACTAAATGACCTGTCCTTAGCAACCGGTTGTCTAGCAATGGAATACGTCCGAACATCCTTAAGACATCTTCGCCACACAGGTTATATGATAAAAACGGTTAAAAGGTTTTATTAAAGTTAAAAACGAACGTTTTCGATCAAGCGATCATCATCAGGTCTAACTGAGGAAATTGGCTATACTGTACAATACATACATTTCTCAAACTCATTAATAATTCATGAATTATCATAGCCAATCCATGAACGTATACCGCATCACATACATGAGTTTTGATACCCAATGAAAACCTGTAGGAAACTTCCTAGTGAACTGGATCACATTTCTTAATCTACATATTAAAATAAAATCGCTATGGGAGCAAATCGCTAAAGGAATACTCGTTTGAGAAGCTAGATCAAACACTCGTTTGTCGTGTTTCATCAGGAGACTCCAAACACTCAAAAACAATAAAAACCTCGGGCTGCGCCCTCGGTTCTCATTTGTTTTCTCGTGTTTGGAACCCCTGATGAAACACTCAAACTCATGTTTGATCTATTACATATCATTTTATGCTATTATTTGTAACCATGTTGACTTTGTATATATTTTATTCTATATTCCTTGTAAAGCGCCAATGGACTGTAGAGGTTGAATTGACGTGACGCTATATAAATTTTAGTATTATTGCTGCCGTAGGCAGCACACTAATCTTGACTTGTGTCTCGTGCCCAGACCTCTTCGCGGAACTATGTATAGTCGTTTGTTTGTCCACAGATGTATGACGTTTTATGACGTAACTCGTAGATGTTCGTATAATCGCCGGCGAACTCGCCAACGGAAACAAAATAAAATGTCTTTAGCTACGAGGGCCATCATACTTTGTGAAGAGAGCTTCATTCGTCAATCGTCATATAACGTGTTCTGCTTTAGTGATGAACTTCTGGCAGCTGTGCTTTAGCCTGGTTAGTGGTTGTGCTTGCGAATTTTAACTTTGACTCTTGTCAAGGTAAGGCAACTAGAATTTAACTCGCTATTAAATTTTAAGGAGATCAATTGTCATTGTTTATAATATGGCAAATATGCTACTCGTCATGGTTATCAATATCACAATAATCAAATTATTTGTTTGTGAATAAGATTTACCTTCTATTTTAGGTGTATATTGGTGTGACTTGTGAGTTCATCGTTTATACACAGCTGTGAGATATATTGAACTGCATTTTTATACAAATTTATCAACTGTTATAATGTCAAGAAACAAATTCTGATTAACTTAGTTTATCAACTGTTATAATGCCAACTTTTTGTGTTCATATTGAACTGCATTTTTATGCAAGAAACAAATTTTGATTTACTTAGTTTATCAGCTGTTATAATGTCAACGTTTTGTGTTCATATTGAACTGCATTTTATGCAAGCCTTGTACAGAGAGCTATGTTACTGTATACAACTATTTTATCTTTATGTTCGACTGCATTTTTATGCAACTGTTCAACTTACATCTGTTTAATATTACACATGTTCGTGAACTACTATATTGTGAATAGATGTTGAGAACGGTTACAACACAACAAGTGGGGTACTCAGACGTGCAGCATGTGCAGGGGGCCCTGGCTGTGCATAATGAATGTCTTACCCCAGATAGATGTCTAACGTATCCCAGAGTGCCCCAGAGTTAGTATGTACCTATGGTCCAGCAAGCTCATGGTGAGCTCCATATATATGTAGAACTCACTGCTCTGGTATTACCTGAACCATAACCGCATGGGTACGAGACTATACTACCTCTGACTTGAGTTCAATAACTAGCCCACCACTTAGTTTTGCAATTTTGCACAATATTACGACTGCCTTGCATTTTGAGGCAGCACTTCCCTTGCGATAGTAACTTCTAGTTATTATTATATACAAAGTGAATATTAATTAGGATGTCTATGTTAAGTTAAGTAATTCCTTTGAGATAAAGTGTTAAGTGGAAAGCATAGATTTGTTTATTAAGTTCAGGCTGTAATTTCCCAATTAGGAGAGCTTCTAAAGTTCGTCTTAATTTCCATAGTTTTGCAAGTGCAATGATTTCCCAAGAGAAGAAATGACCAGGATTGGAAGAGCAATGGCGTGCTGCCTCTGTTTGATTAACGCTGTTAATGTTTCCGTGTTCGAATGGCGAAATTACCAATGTACTCTTCTTTGCATGTGACACACATTCATATCCTTGTTTTTATTTCTTAGGGGATTTCTTCCCGTCGTTATCAACTTTCTTAGAAGAGTTCCAGTTATTGGAAACATCCTTAACATGCCCGGGATTAGTTCAGTAAGTCGACTGTGAAACGAAAATTTTTGTTGCAGTTATTAAATGTTTAATATGTATTTAGAGCATATTGAACAGAAAAAATTATTTAAAACATTATTATAGCACTGAAATAGGCTATACAGTACAAGAACGAATATTTCGGAAATAAGTTCATGTCCAATATTAATATAATATATGCACAAATAATTTCATGTTACAATCGACCCTAATTTAGGGTTAGTATTAGGGTTGGGGTTAGGGTTGGGGTTGGGGTTAGGGTTATGGTTAGGGTTAGGTATTAGGGTTGGGGTTAGGTATTAGGGTTAGTATTAGGCTTGGGGTTAGGTTTGGTTGGTTAGTAATATAGGGTTGGGGTAAGGTTTGGTATTAGGGTCATAAATTATATACATATTGGAGATGAACTTACTTATAAGAACGATACGAGGTTGCCTAGTCATGGTATAGTACCTCAGTACCTGTATATCCACATAGTGGCTCTTCGCCTACTACCAACATTTCAGCCAAAAAAATAGTCACTTCAACGAGCCGCTAAATACCACGTGACTTGTTGGTGTGACGTCGGGTGTTTGCATGTAGTGTAAAGGTGGCAGAAATTAGTGAGATAGCTACAAAATTGCGTTGCTGGCGCTCCTAATAACACTAGTTTGCCGAATCGCTTGACATTTTTGTGTCTACTGGAAGTAGACACTAATGCTATCGACACTCGACAGGGGACTTTATTTGTCTGGTACGTTGTGACCAGCACGTGATTGAATTTCGAAGTTGATCGGGATGCGCACGACGTTTTGGTAAACATTCAAGGTTAGAGCACATGACTTTAAAGTGCAAGGAACAAAAGACAAACACTCAATGATGTCAACATTGAAAATAATACCACCGCTGTACATCAACTTTGAGCCGACTGCAAACTCTACAATGGGTCCAATTGTATAAAATACGAGAATGAAAACGTTATTTCTATTAGTCCTACGCCGTATTAAATCATTCCTTTAATAACTTCTTTTTCTGTTAAGAAAAATGGGAAAGTTTCACTACAAATGGTTTCTGCATTCATGTTAAAATATTTCGATATAATTTTCAATAACTAGCATAAACCAAACCCTGGGAAATGATTCAAAACAAATCCAGTGCAAATGGCAGTCATTTTGATTTTTTGTTTTCTATGGTAACATTAATTGCACTCTTCGAGTACAATTTACACTACGAGTGCAGATATTTGAAAATAGTCGCACCACAACCCAACACACTAACCACCACACTACGAAGGGAACTCTAGATCCTCCGCACCCCAACCCAACACACTAACCACCACACTACGAAGAGAACTCTAGATCCTCCGCACCACAACCCAACACACTAACCACCACACTACGAAGGGAACTCTAGATCCTTCGCACCACAACCCAACACACTAACCACCACACTACGAAGGGAACTCTACTGTAGATCCTTCGCACCACAACCCAACACACTAACCACCACACTACGAAGGGAACTCTAGATCCTTCGCACTACAACCCAACACACTAACCACCACACTACGAAGGGAACTCTAGATCCTTCGCACCACAACCCAACACACTAACCACCACACTACGAAGAGAACTCTGACAAACTCAAACAAAAGATCGTTACTTAAGGCATTCTTACTCAGTTCCAGGTTAACACCATCAGGGTTGACAACGACCGTTTACGAAACGGAAAATAGCTTAGGCGAATGCAATGATAACGTTGGACAATGCACTTGGCCAACAGCCTATGCTAAGGCGGTGATTTACTATGCAATGTTTCTTGCCAGTGGTCTTGCAACGGCGTTGCGAAACAAGTTACACGAACCATTGTACAGTGTAACACACCTTGTGTAACACACCTTGCAAAGGCGAAAATTGTTGCGACACAAGTTGCTGCGATCGTTGCAGGAAGTACAGTAGAATCGAGTTCTACAGTACTTTCTGAAATGATTGCCGCAACTTTTTTCAGCGTTGCACACCCAAATCTTCAACTTGTCTCGCAATTTTCCTATGAGTATGATTTATTTATTTACAGTCGATTACGCAGGATAAGGTTGCCCTATTTATCCGAGTCAGAGGCTCATGTTTTAAGCGCTCGACTATTCAGTTTATCACTCTTAGGTGAACGGAAAACCCAACTGATAGGGATTCCGAGGGCCTACGATTTAAGGTCGTTTTCCGAGAAGACCCGAAAGTCTTACCATTCGCTGGTGTTGTTGCAAAGGCAGCACACCTTCTCCTCGATTATTTTAAGACCCTCAGTGGTGGTCCGACCCAGGATTAGACATGTGTGGAACCACTAGACCACAACTGCTGCTTACTGGGCGACTCGGTGCCCATGTGTACCTTGTCAAAAACACAAAGATGGCGAAATTTTGCAAGTCAAGTTGTACAAAACCTTGCCTAATATAACACCCCCTTTCATGCAACTGCAACGTAGCAGATGCGAGACAAGTTGCATGGAATATTGCACAGTGTATAACAACGCCGTAAAGGACATTGGTTACAAAAATTAAGTTTGTCTAATATGAAAGAACTCGTAAAATGATACACCTTTTACAACTTTTCTGTATTTCACTTCGTTTTTGAAATATTTACATATCATTATCATATCATTTACATATTAAGCAAACTGAAATATTTCAAAAACGAAGTGAAATACAGAAAAGTTGTAAAAGATGTTGCTCTATCATTTTACGAGTTTTTCATATTAGACAAACTTAATTTTTGTTGCCAATGTCCTTTAATTCAAGTACGAATTGTTTGGTGATGCGTGTATACAGTATCTTTAATCGTTTCTCTATAGGTCGTCAACAGAATCGCTGGAGATCCAGCCAACAACATGGTTTAGGAAATGTTTAAAATCGTGATAATATTTTAGTTTTTCTTTCACGAAACCACTGCCTTATTCCAAAATCGAAATGGAAATTTTAGCAAGCGCAATGAAGAAAAGCCGATGGATGATTGATGTTTTCACATTATTCTACCGAACAATGCAAGATGGATACTCTTCTGGCACATGTTAGCCTCGGTGGAGGCTATTTCAGATACGGTAGAGCACCTAGTCACCAGGACTTTGGTGATTGTTTATATAACGTATATGCTTCGTTCTTTAAAAACCCCGCTTTAAATTTCTGTTTCGATTCAGAAAAGCAGGGTTGTTAAAAGCAGGGTTATTAGTGAATCGAAACAGAAATTTAAAGCGGGGTTTTTAAGGGTGTTCGGACGTATTCCGTTGCTAAACAACCGGTTGCTAAGGACAGGTCATTTAGTATCCAATATACTTCATAAGTGGACAATAAATTCAAGGTATAACCAAGATATTTTATGTGTGGAATATGTTGGCAAACTTCTTTCGTCTTGTGACGTATTTGATGACGTCACATGACGTCATCAACAAACACAAAAACTCTATAATTTTCGTCATTTTAACAGTATGCTATATTTATTGGTGTCATATAAACCTAAATTACTTCCTACAAAATCATTGATAAATTAAATAAAAACGAAGTTATGAAAATTTTATTGTGTTTATTGACCTTAAACACCCTTAAAGAACGAAGCATATGTTATATAAACAATCACCAAAGTCCTGGTGACTAGTTGCTCTACCGTATCTGAAATAGCCTCCACCGTTAGCCTCTAATTTGGCAAAATACGATACATTCGCCATTAAAGATGATCTTTCTATAATAAAACTTCAATGAGGCGACCTTGTTTGGTTTTCTATTAGTAATTTTGATTTGATTTACCATTAAAATGCCTACAACGTCAAAAAACTAATTGTTTTATTTGGAAGAACTTTTAAAATGATAAAGTAACTTTTTTTGAAGATTTTCGTTTCTTCGCTTTGTTTTTGATATATTTCAGTTTATTTGATATGCAAATGTCTGGAATTTCGTCACACATGCATAATGACTTATCAGAGAATGTTATATATATCTTTCATGAAATGAAAACACTAAAGTGTGAATAACATGTTTCTCCCACAACACTAAACTTCTTGATTTTAAAGGATTTCGTTTGAGAATGAAAGTGATACACAAACTTCTCCTGTAAGTCATTGTGCATGTGTGATAAAATTCCAGACATTTGCACATCAAACAAACTGAAATATATAAAAAACAAAGCGAATAAGCAAAAATCTTCAAAAGAAGTTACTTTATCATTTTAAAAGTTCTTCCAAATAAGGCAATGAATTTTTTAAAAGTTATAGGCACTTTAATTGCAGACACGATGAAAAAATTAAGATTAGCAAATAAATATTCCGAAAACAAAATAGTGGCGAGGTAGCCTACATGCACGCCTTTCAACCAATCTCGTACCTGATTGGTCAGTTCATTTCCACCCTAGCAACGGGGTAGCAACCGGGAAAGACCGAGATAGTTAAAGTGCCTATGCAATGAAATTTTCAAGTTGGCGAAAATGGCATTAAAGTAATGTTTGAGATTACTGCTTTCGATTGTGAAAGTTTCAGGGCGAATAATTAAGGAAAGTGTGTTTGTTTAGCGTTTGAAAAACTGGCTTTTGGCTCGAAAAGTTGAGACTTTATTCCACAACTTATGACATCACTAGGATCTACATGAATTCTTATTGTTATCGAACAGACGGTTCAAAACACCCTTTAGAAAACTAAACTCTCGTGGGAAAGTGTGCACAAGAGTGTGTAAAATTTATTCATAACGAGTTATTTGTTTTAAAATATACATGATCGAAGCCGTATTCAAGTCGTCTTATGAGTAATTAAGAATGTACTGTCTATTTTCGACAACTAAAAAATATTCGTGAATAGTTCATTTATGAACTTCGAAGTTTCTAACCACAAAATGAACGACAAAATCCCTTTATTTTCTCTTAGAAAGCAATCAATTTGGGGTCTGGGTCGAGTGATGTCATTAGTTTTGCAAGTATGTCTCAATTTTTAGGGGGAAAAGCACAGTGTTCAAACGCTAAATAAACATATTACTCCATTTAATTGTTCGTACTAAAACTTTCACAGTCGAAAGAAGCGAAGGCACTTTAAAGGGGCTATGTCACGATCTGCCTGGTTACTCAGCTTAAACTAATTTTTTTTTTTTTTTTTGATTCGGAATCCAAAATCAAAGCGAAGCGAAAGCTCAACGATTTATTCGATTAGTATTTTCATGTTGGTGGGTTATTTTTGGACGAGTTATAAGTAAAGCGTAATGACAATTTAATGTCTAATCGTGGTGGGAAACGAGAAGGAGCTGGAAGGCCACGATTGCCGTATACTATCTTGAACAAAAAATCAACAAGTACGCTTAGCTGAGTAACCAGGCAAATCGTGACATAGCCCTTTTAAATGAACAGAAGAATCTCCGTCAAAAGAATGCCTATTTTCCATACTATCTGCGTCGTTCTTGAATAATTTGAGTATTCCACTCAATATTATCAGCTTCTTTTAGTCCTTTACTAGACTTGCTCCAAGTCTACCTCTTGATTGTTTCGGGTTTGTTTAAAGACGGATTTGTTTCGAGAAGACGGGTTTGTTTCGAGAGTGGTTTGGTTTCAAAGATTTTTGAAAACGCGAGCGAGCGAAAAAATGGGCGGGAGAAAAGGCGGGCAAGTGAAAAAGCGGGCGGGAGGAGTGCAGCGCGCCAAATTTACCGGTTGAATTTTCAACCGCAGTCTGGATCAATTACCGTTGCTGAATGAGCCGAGCGATCAAAGTGAAACTAGAGAGATCACTATCAGAGTGAACGAGAAAATTCGAACATGAGACAACAAAGGATGCCATTATTAATACGGAACAAGTAAATGTGTTTACGAAACGATCAGAGACCAGCAAAGGCAAGTTACTGAGGCATATCTTTCTTGTCGAGATGTATTTCTTGATCTGGCAAAAGCTTTACTTTCAAAATTGCCTTTCATGTCAAGCGACTTGAAGCTCGATCGGTATGTCTTGTGGTGGTTCCCAGTGGCGTAGCTACACCCGGGCCTGTGCCTGGGTGAAACCTGCGTGTGCCAAGGTGAAATATTGCAGACAGATCTAGCTCAGCTCGTTAGGCAAAGTAATTAAAGTATAGAGTATAGCCACTAGGAAGATTATGTATAAGTTTACTGTTTACAAAAAGACAAAGTATTAGTTTAATTCACACATAAACGTTAAATATTTCCCTAAAAATGACGGTTTTCGCGTGAAAATTGAAATTCATCGAGTGCCATCAGGTTTCCACCAATGTTTTTGACTGTTACCGCTAAAGCATGTGTCAGTGGGCGCTGATGAATAAAATGTTGAAGCGCAATGGAGCAAGGCAGTTGTCGTTGTTTTTCACTGGTTTTATCTTGTCTCTCTTGTTGTTAAAACTGCCCCCAAAATGCAGGAAATAGAATTTCCGTGGCTTAAAATCAAAAAATTTCTGAGGGAGCATGTTGACACCAACCGGACATACTTCAAAATTGGTGGCTACGGGAGAATGTTGAGACCTGTGCCCATGTTGTGCCCACATGACATCTGCTTCCTGGCTGCGCCACTGGTGGTTCCACTCATTGTGCTAATGAATAACCAAGTGGCTTCCCTAACTTCACGAGGATTGTCGCCAAATATATAATCAGATTCGAATTCCTGCAATGGAAACAAGTCTGCCTCTCCCCGCCCACTTTATCGCCCGCCCGCTTTTCAAACCTCTATAAACCCGTCTCGAAACAAACCCGTCTTCTCGAAACAAACCCGTTTGTTAAACAAACCCGAAACAATCAAGGGGCAGACTTGGAGCAAGTCTAGTCCTTTACCAGCTTGGGTTTATAAGCCAGTTCGTAATATCGACCAGGGCCGCCGAGAGGTTCTTTGGAGCCCGGGGCAAAATATCGTTTTGGGGTCCTGATGACGTCATAATGTCCAGTGGGGGGTCCAGGGTTTCTTGAACATTTCTAGGGGGGTCCGGAGGCCTACTCCCCCGGAAAGTTTTTGAATTTAGGGTCTCTGAAATAGCATTTCCTGCAATTTCAGGGCATTTTTGAGCAAAATCTAAAGAATCACGTTTTTTTGGTGGTTTATCCCATTATTTTTAAGAAAATATTCTTGATGAATGTACCTCTTTTGTCTTTTTATATTATGGTGCCATACCTTGGCGATAAATAATTGAATCACGGAACTAGAACACGTTTAATCAGTGGCGTAATGGAGCTACTGAGATTGGGAGTGGGAACACTTAGGAAATTTGCGTTCGGGGCCCCCCGCCCCCATACATATACAGTATGATATATTTCAAAAATAGGTTTCAAGAAGTGATGCGGAACTTTCTGGGCCCCTTAATACCTGTTGCCAGTTTTGAGGTCGGGGGAGGATCCTTACTCCCACCCAGTTGCCGTCGATTGCGATACTGTCTTTAATCTTCATCATGTAAAAAGTTCAAATATTTTAGGGGGCCCCTCTCAAATTGGGGGCCCGGGGTAAACAATTTTATCTTCGTGACTTCAATTCCCCCCGCTAAAGTGAATTACTATTCACAGGAAATGACGTCAAAAACATTACACAATGATTCAGCAGTGACATACAACGAAAGTTTGGAAATTGAGCCAATTTTGTCTAAAGGTGTATTTAATTTTGTCTAAAGGTGTGTTTAAGTTCAGAGCCAAACTTTCTTTGTATTTCACTGTTGAATAGCGTATTAATAGCTCAAAATGCGGACAAACAAACCAAATTTGACTCACAAATGATTGCAAATGAGCTATATTTTCTTTTGTTATGGCCGCAAGAATTATGGGTAAAAGCGGACAAACATCGACACTGACGTCATCTCGACTTTACAATATCACATGCATTATTAATGACTTACGCTGGAGAAGTTTGTGTATCATTTTCATTCTAAAATGAAATTATTTAAAATCAAGAAGTTTGGTGTTGTCGGAGAAAACACGCGCCGACATGTCATTCACACTAGTGTTTTCATTTCATGAAGGCAAAGATATATAAATTATCTGATAAGTCATTATGCAAAGTACGTGTGACGAAACTCCAGAGATAGTTGCATATCAAACAAACTGAAATATATAAAAAACAAAGCGAAGAAACGAAAATCTTCAAAATAAGTTACTTTATCATTTTAAAAGTTCTTCCAAAGAAAACATTACATTTTTTACGTTATAGGCACTTTAACTATACTACAAATATTGTTAAAAGTAAGAAAATGTTTGAACGGAGTCATGTCTCAAGCCAGTGATTTACATTTAAGATATAAAATACAATACTATAAAGATTATAAGAGGCAATTATTAAATGTTGAAACTAAAAATATGCTTCCGTAAAAAGCGATTGTTCATGAAGATTCTTCATACATTTGGATACCAATATAGTAGTAGTAATAATAATAATAATCAAGGGTGTAAATTTGTTGTGGGAGATGGGGAGACGATCAGAGTTCCAAAATCTACCCATCCCCTGTATTTACGCCCCTGATAATAATAGTATTATAGTGATGGTGCCCGCCCCAGTGCTATAGTGCCATAGTAATATAGTGTCCAAGTGCTATATGGTGACTGCCATAGTCGTAATATATAGTGCCCCAATGCTATAGTATCATAGTAATATAATAGTGCCCCAATTCTATAGTCTCATAGTAATATAATAGTGTCCCAGTGCTATAGTGCCATAGTAATATAATAGTGTCGCAGTGCAATAGTGCCATAGTAACATAATAGTGCCCCAGTGCTATAGTGCCATAGTAATATAATAGTGCCCCAGTGCTATAGTGCCATAGTAATATAATAGTGTCGCAGTGCTATAGTAATATAATAGTAACCTGTGCAATAGTGCCATAGTAATATAATAGTGGCCCAGTGCTATAGTGCCATAGTAATATAATAGTGCCCCAGTGCTATAGTGCCATAGTAATATAATAGTGTCGCAGTGCTATAGTAATATAATAGTAACCTGTGCAATAGTGCCATAGTAATATAATAGTGGCCCAGTACGTGCTATAGTGTCATAGTAATATAATAGTGCCATTAGGAATCAAACTATAAACTAAGGCCATGTCTTAATTTGAGTTTTTTTGTCAATTGAAGCCATTGAAACACTGCGCTAAATACCACGTGACTTTCTGGTGTGACGTCAAGGTCTTTGCAAGTAGTGTAAAGATGGCAGAAATTAGTGAGAAAGCTACAAAAATACGCTTTCTGAAGATCTTTGTTCATAAAAAAATGTGATGTCATCAGAACTAAATTTGGACCCAGTCTCTGTGATACTTTTTTTTTAAATTGGTCAATTTTGAGACTTAAAGGTCATTGGCAACAAAAATTAAGTTTGTCTAATATGAAAGAACTTGTAAAATGATAGAGTAACAACGTTTACAACTTTTCCGTATTTTACTTGGTTTTTGAAATATTTCAGTTTGTTTGATATGTAAATGAGACGGTCTCTGACGTAAGGTGCGGGGTAGAGGATTTTTACTCATTAAAATATTAGTTATATCTTCAATTTGTTCCACAAATTTACTTGAAAATGTGCGTACAATAACTCATCATGATAATGAACGTTGTAAACTTAGCAATCACTGAGATATAAGACATTTTTAATGAGTGAAAATTCTCTACCCTGCATCTGAGACCATCTCATTTACATATCAAACAAACTGAAATATTTCAAAAACAAAGTAAAATACGTAAAGTTGTAAAAGGTGTTACTCTAACCATTTTACGAGTTCTTTCATATTAGACAAACTTAATTTTTGTTTTAGAAAATAACAAATATGAAAGTGTATTCTGAAAAAATAAATTTGCTGATTATATACAATTCTTGACTTGCAACCAATTACCAATCCCTTGAGATTCCGAAGACAAAGGTTTGGTGGCCATGTTGGTGCCACAAACAAAAGAAGTTAATGATATTATTTCGTTTAAGTTCCACCAACATGGCTGCCGTAGTGTAAATAAATTCAAATAATAATCCGCATCAGTAATTCGCATTTGTCGTCGTTTTGTGTGTGTGCCTTTGATACTTCGCTGCTATAATTCCGAATCAACCATCATTTGAAGCGGGTAATAATGTCTCAAAGACAATTGGTTTCCTGCATTGACTTTCATTGGTGATCGTGCTTGAATGTCCTTCGTGTCGTTCCATTTCACTTGCTTCAGTTGGAGGGACGAAGCTCCCCTCAAGATCATCAGTCGCAACACGTTGTCGCTTATAGCGTTTGTAACATCCTGCAGCTACACTCGCAATGATACCAGCGAACAGTATAACGAGCACTACCGGTAACAAAATTGCCAGCAGGTAGTTAGTCTTCATTCCACTGGCAACAACTGGAAATTAAGACATGGTATATTATAAATGTTAAGGTGATTCCTCATTTTTGCATTGCGCACATTTACTGCACACATCCAATAATCAGTGTTTTTATGGCCATTATGCATCACTTTCAAAAAATTCCGACCATTTTCGGACAGTTTAGTGCCAAATCTAACAATGGCCGCTTATGTATGGTAGGGAAGAGTTATTAAGGACTAAATTAATTTTTCCGAGAACGGTTACACATGTCTAGCTAGGGTTCCCTGTGCAAGTAGGTTTGTAAACTACTTGATAATGCCGGTTTAAGGCCATAGTTCTTAAAGGTCGGTGACCATAATTTTTTCCTTAGTAATTCTTTTCTTCTACCACTTTTACGTGTTATAACAGAAACTTCGAGAAAAATCATTTCTACAACTTACAATATTTTTACATTTTTGATGAATGTTTCTTCAAATAACATGTCAAAGAATATGGGAAACGACCTTTCTTTATCATAATAAACCCTGTTACCTGTTTCTTTTTCACTAAAATACCATGTTTTCTTGTATAAAATTAGTAGTTGCGAAAAATAAAAAATATATCTTTGTCAAAAGGTTCAAGGTTGTGCAATGGTTGTGAAATTTTTACTCAACTCGTAAATTGGTCACAATGACGTCACTATACTGAGTAAGAGGTGATCTGCGATATGCCATATCTTCTAAACAAGGTCGGTGACCTCAACTTTTTTTTTGGTTTTATATAAGTAATGTCAATAACTTTAAGACTGGAAAGTTTCAGCAAATTTTTATTTCGGAAAGAATCGAATTACTGAGGAATTACCTTAAAGTGCCCCGTAACCTCAACATTTTTATTGTCTTATTTGGAAGAACTTTTAAAACGATAAAGTAACTTCTTTTGAAGATTTTCGCTTCTTCGCTTTCTTTTTGAGATATATCAGTTTGTTCGATATGCAAATATCTGGAATTTCCTCACACATGCATAATGAGTTATCAGAGAATGTTATATATCTTTGCGTTCATGAAATAAAAATACTAAAGTGTGAATAACACGTATGTGCGTTTCTCCCACAACACCAAACTTCTTGATTTTAAAGGATTTCGTTCGAGAATGAAAGAGATATACACATTTCTCCAATAAGTCATTATGCATGCGTGACGAAATTCCAGACATTTGCATATCAAACAAACTGATATATCTCAAAAGAAAGCAAAGAAACGAAAATCTTCAAAAGAAGTTACTTTATCATTTTAAAAGTTCTTCCAAACAAGACAATAAAACATTTTGAGGTTAGGGGCACTTTAAATGTGATTTGCAGCTTGGTTATTTCAATATAGTAAATTGTTTGCTCAAGCTTTAACTCAAACTCAAAAAAATGTTTCAGAAACAGCCCCAGACGGGAATCGAACCTACAACCTTCTGATCTCCGGTTTGCCGCTCTAACCATTGAGCAACTAGAACTCAAATGGTAGAGCGAAGGCTGCGTTGTGTACTAGTTCGTGTATGTGTACACTGCTGTAATTACTTGGGGTTGACAGACGACACATGGAGTCAAATTTGAACCGAATTTGAAAACATATACGAAGGTTATTGCATCTGATGGGTCAGTGGTTCGATGATACAGGAAATGGCCAAAAGTGATGACTTCAGCAATGTTTTGGCCGAGCTAGGAATTAATAAGAATATGAGGCGAGCCCAAACATTGCTCGCACAACCTTGGAAGCTATTGCCTATACAAATAATAAGCATATTGCCCATACAAATAATAAGCATATTGCCCATACAACTAATAAACATATTGCCCATACAACTAATAAGCATATTGCCCATACAACTAATAAACATATTGCCCATACAACTAATAAGCATATTGCCCATACAACTAATACGCATATTGCCCATACAACTAATAAGCTACAGATTTGCCTGGAGAGGTGGAGAGAAGGTTAAATTAGGGCTACGTTAGGATCAAGGTTAGGGAAGATCCTTTTGAGTTATATAATGTATGCATTACGTAATGTTCCAGGGGGATTCCCCGTACGGATCAGCGAAAACGTAAAAGCAGTAAAATAGTCCTTATGGCTTACAAAAATCAGTGAAGACCACCAAAAAGTCATTAAATAATCGGTTAATAAGCATTGTTAAATTACTAGACAAATACGCCACACCATTAGAGATTTTGCGGTCACTGAATCAAAGCGCCAAAATTTATGCTGACACGTACAATTTTGAAATGAACAAAATCTAGGATAAACTTACTTGTACAAGCAGAGAGGCAACGTTGAATGTCGGTTATTGCTTCGCTATGACAGTCGTTCGGACAGGCCACACAGCCAGGCACTGTAGCCGCAAAGTAAGTCCCAGTGGGGCACGTCTCAGCCATCTCGGCAAACTCTTGCGTATATGGACGGGAGTTAGAATCTAGTATAAAATACAAAGTAGACCAAAGAACGAATGGGTTTCTTCTTCGTCCAAGTTCTTCGTCTTGATCCGACCAAGGTTCGATCTATCCGCCCACTTGTTAAGAACGGTATAAAGAGCTGCTACCAGCAAGGCAGCTAGTGAAAAAGGGAAGGGAGTAACCACATGGGGTGTAATTTCAATGCCTACTTGCATGATAATTAAATTCAAATGATTCATTCAAATGATTCATACATCACGCCGGAACAACAAGAGCGGCAAACTTTAGTCCCGTCAAATGGCACTATGTATTTTTTTACTAAGCTAATTTAGTTCATTTTCGCGCCTCGGTTAATAACCAACGTAGTTACCTCAGTTTCGGTAACTAACCTATATTTAGTTCGTTTTATGAAGAGGGTGTGAGTACGCCATTTATCCCGGTCAGCGGCAAGAATTTTATTTAGCTTTCCTGTGTCGCAGGGGTAGGTGGATTAGACCATCTTTTATGCCACGGTGGTTAGAAAACCCATTGGGGGGGGGGGGGGGGGGGGGGGGTTAGGGTTAGGATCTAAGTTGTTTTGGGGTTAGCATGCAGTTCTATGATGTATATCATAATTTAGTATCAACCAACCAGTGGTCTATTACAAATTCGGCATTCTGATTGTCTGAGCTACTCACTGTCTATTGGTGATAGACGGTGAGTAGCGTCACCCAATCACAAACCTTCTTATGCTGGAATATTCCTATCCTGACCAATCAAAAGCCACGACATATTCAAGCTGCACGGCCAAACCTGGAATCTAGTCCAAACATGGCGCCCGCTAAAATTTATATACGAGTGATGAAATCATGAAAACATTGGCCCGAAAGTAATGGAAATTGTTCAGTTTGACATTTTCGAATAAGAAAATGAATTCGCTTATGCCTATGGAGTATATCAATACCAAATGTGAAGCAAAGTAATTACAATTACAAGTCGTTCTCGTTGTCTAATTGTTAAATAGACATCTCTCGCGGATACTAAGAGATACTAAGAAAGATCGTCCAGAAGACGATTGCTTGCCGCTGACCGGGATAAATAGCGTGCTCACGTCCCTCTCCGCCCGTGATGTAACGTTTCTTTTTGAAGACGATTCTCTTTGATGATATGTACCGCGTTATTATTATAACTAATACCATGACATGAGGAAAATTAGTGATTAAATGTCCCCGAAAGCAGAGGGAGGATTTGTTTCTTGTCATGGTATTAGTTTGTAATAACATGTTTACCGATGAAATATAATTTGTATTGTTTGAAATTCATTGTCAGGCAATGTATGTTCGATTATGCATACTAATGTGGAAAATTAGAAATTTTCATTGTTAGAGAGAAATTAGAAATCTTCACTGTTCGAGGGAAATTAGAGATTGAATTCCCGATGAGAAGAAAACAATCTGACGCGATCATGGTATTATATAGGTATTATTATTATTATTTTTCGTTAGAATTCGAAAAGTTCAATTCACAACCGAAGAAATAATTGAAATTGGTTGCTCGGTTATGCTTATATGATCTGTTAAAGATCGAGTTTTCAGCCCTTTTGCTAAACTTAGTTGAACAAAGCGGAAGAAAGCCTGGATACGGAGTGAAGTTTGGAATACTGTTTACTCTTGGATGAGTGATAAGTGACAAATCAAATATCACGCACTGGAATATTATTTTGTTCAATAAACCTATTACCAGTATGACACTATGACGCATACCAGTAATAGTGCCATTCTTCTCAAAACGCGGTCGTGCCACAAGAGATCCGAAGAAATACTCCTCAATAAATCCTGCGCTATATCATGAAATTCATTTTTTTCTTCACTTTTACAAAGAATTAGATGACATGTCCTTCGGAGGAAAATAGTAAATTGGAGGAAAAGGTATAGTTGACCTTTAAATATCACGGAATTATCCACTTCATTTTTGTTAAATCACCATGTTAAATCAGAATGAAGTAGGTTAGAGTTAGAATTATTAGCTAGAATTAGTCACCAATGAAAATACGTGAAAACTTGAAAAGAGTTGTAACTTTCTAATTTTAATGCCTAAGTGGCTGAGTATACTTACATACTCAAAATATTTTACCCAATTCGAATCGGAAGTACTATTTTCTACGTTTGCCATTGCCGAGCGCTCAGGCTTTTGAATAAAGGTACAAACGTTGTTGTTATTTTTTGTTTAACTAATAAGTATAGGTTATGTTAATATGTATACTGCTTAGTGAATGTGGGAGAGCTCGAAGCAGACAGACGATACAAGGGCGATCGTCAAGCTCGTATCCTTAAGCCTGGTTTCCATATGATCGTCCGGATTGTCCGGATCGTGCGGATCGTTTCAAAATATTGATACCGGCGAAAACATAGATTTTGGGTTAGGAAAATATATCAGAGGAGAGAGGAGTTAGGAGCTTATCACACCCTTGTAAAAGAGCTTCGTATTCACGACCGGGAATTTTACTTCAGGTAAAGAGAATAAGAGATTAGCATATTCGTTCTGGTGTTTGCTCTCTGGTTGATGTGGGTTACCAGCCAATCTAAATTTGTGAATTCAGAGGGAAGAGGAACAGCATTTCTTCCAGAACCAGATGGAATTAATTTCTTTCTGCGAAGAAACCGACCGTACGCGGTCCGAATATTCTTGTATTTCTTCTCGGCTTCGGCTGCATCGATATTAAATTTTTCAGCAATTTTTTTCCAGCAGTTCAGGCGGACGAACTTATTCTTGTAATCTCGGCAAAACTTATGTAAAGATACTCGTATTTCTGCACTTCTTCCATGAAAATTGAAGCCAATTAAACTCGTTTGTTGCCGCCATCTTGCCGAATAATGTAAAGAAGCTTATATTGAGTTTTGGAACTTATATATTTGTGTATGACGTAGCCGTCGTAGACATCCGGTTGCGGTGTAGTCTGACTGATTGACAGATATAGTTGTTGACATTATATGTTTTTGAGAGTCTGAGATCGGAGATAATATTCGGAGTAAAAAATGATGTAATATACGAAGAGTAAATAGTCCCAAGAGTAATTAATATTATACGAGACGAGTCCCAGCGAAAGTTGTTTCAATACAATGGTCCTTCAGAGCCGGATGAATAGTTTCGTGTCGAGCTGAGCGGGATTTTATATTCATTCGATGTTCAACAAATATCAACATGTCTACAGTGAGCCTCGCAAGAAAGAAGAAGATAAGAAATGGCCACAGATTATTCGCGAAGAAGATCCTATCTGACGCGACGGAAAGACTAGAAACTTTGATAGATAATTCATCAATTGAAGAGGACCTGACCAAACTGAAACTAAATAAGAGTTCTTTGAGCGGAAGGCTCAAAACATTAGAAGACTTCGACGCAGAAGTCGTATCATCACTTGACGATGAAGACGAGATTGAAAAGGAGATATTCGAAGCCGGGGAATTCAAAGAAGTTATAGAAACTACCATTATGAAAATCGACGCAGTTTTGCAACTAAATATTTCTTCCGAACACTCGCCAAGTGAGGCTTTGCCAACAACAATGGCTGTCGCTGAGATGTCAAAAACAAAGGTTAGTTGCAAACTACCTAAATTATCATTGCAAAGATTTGATGGCGAGCCGTCTACGTGGATGCCATTTTGGGATTGTTTCGAAGCGGCTGTTGACAAGAATCCCCAGTTATCTGCCGTCGATAAATTTAATTATTTGAAAGGTCAGTTAGAGGGGAGAGCATTATCTTCGATCTCGGGTTTTTCATTGACCGCGTTCAATTATACTGCCGCGGTTCAACTTTTAAAGGAACGCTTTGCTAACCCGCAAATGATCATTTCAAGTCATATGGATAAACTGCTTAAACTTCAGGAAGTTACTGACGTTAATGACACTAAGAAGATCCGAAATCTTTACGACAAAATAGAATCTCACGTGCGCAGTTTAGAGGCGATGAAGGTCACCTCAGAGCAATATGGATCGTTTTTAGTTCCAGTTATTTTGTCAAAAATGCCACAGGAACTACAAATCATTGTTAGCCGACAATTTGATAAGAATTCGTGGAAGTTTGATTCGCTGTTGACATCTTTCAAAGAAGAATTAGAAGCGAGGGAAAGATGTAACGTGGTGGTCAATACGAATTCCATGCAGCATTGAAACCCGGAAGAACGACCCACCGAACAAGGGATCTAAATCGGGTATACGGTATCATGATCCTTTCTCGGGCGCAGCGCTCATGGCCTCAGAAGAACGGTCTGTAAGTTGCAGTTACTGTCGACAAAGGCACGTTTCTGTGACTTGTCCAGTCATTTCAGATCCTGTAGCGAGAAAGCAGTTTTTAAGCAAGAATGGACATTGCTTTATTTGTTTAAGAAGAAACCACATTGCCCGTGATTGTGCCTCAAGTATGAAGTGTGCCAAGTGTGGAAGGAGACATCATACCAGTATTTGTGGAGCAGATTACTCGCGTATCCAGCAACCTACTGCAACCACCACTAATTTTGCAAAATTTTCCAATAATGAGAGTGCCAACAATCCCAATCTGATACCGATCTTCCAGCCATCAGTGTTTCAAACAGGTTTTGTACCGAGATTTCAAGCACCATCGGTTCAAGGTGCAACGGCTCTACCAAGATTCCAGTCACCATTATCCCAGGGAACCACCAGTCAACCGAGATTCCAGTCACCATTATCCCAGGGAATCACCACTCAACCAAGATGCCTGTCACCAGAGCTTGGTACAACTGAGATTCAATCGTCATTCGACCTTTATTCGGAAGCAAGATCAAGTATCCTCCTGCAAACGGCCACTGTGTTGGCCTCAAATCCATTGGAACCTGGAAATTTGTGCAAGGTTCGGCTGATTTTGGACTTGGGTAGCCAGAGAAGTTACGTTACAAGTAATCTTAGAGAAGTTCTACACTTACCAACGATCAGAAGGGAAAACCTGCTTGTGAAAACATTCGGGACATCTTCTGAGACAGCTCAAAGCTATGATGTAGTTCAATTGAATGTGAGGGGATTAACCAGTGGACTTAACCTTGTCTTAACAACGTATGCCGTTCCATTGATCTGTTCGCCATTACAGAGACAGCCAGTGCAGTTTGCTGCTCAGTACTATCCATATTTGAATAATCTTCAGCTTGCCGAAGATGGGGATATTGTCTCAATGCCTGAAATAGAGATCCTAGTGGGTGCCGATTTTTATTGGCACATTGTCAGTGCAAATGTTATACGGGGGGAGCGTGGTCCCGTTGCTATGGAGACAAAGTTTGGTTATATCCTGTCTGGGCCAGTACATGATGAGACAGATGAAATGACTTCATCAATCAACTTAATCTCCACGCACTTACTCAAGGCAGAAACTATGGTTGAATCATCAGAAGAATGTAGTTTACGGCAAGAATTAATGCGTTTCTGGGATTTAGATACCATGGGAATCCGACCAGGAGAGAATGTGGTTCACCAACAGTTTTTAGACGGGCTGAAATTCAAGGAGGGACGTTATGAAGTTAAGCTGCCATGGAAGGAATCACATGCCATGTTACCAGATAATTACGACCTGTGTATGGAAAGATTGAAGGCTCAAGTCATGCGACTCCGAAGGAATCCAGAGCTGCTTAGCGAATACAACGACCTTATAACGAAACAAGTGGAATCTGGTATTGTCGAAGAAGTGTCTCGAAATGAAAGTATACCAAAGCTGGAAAAGTTCACTATATCCCTCACCATCCAGTCATTCGCCTTGACAAAGAGACAACAAAAGTACGTATAGTCTACGATGCTAGTGCAAAGAAACGTGGTCCATCGCTTAATGACTGTCTTTTCACAGGACCTTCGCTGTTGCCAAAGATTATGGAAGTCCTTTTGAGGTTTCGTTACCACAAGATAGCCCTCGTCGCTGATGTGGAAAAGGCGTTCCATCAAGTTTCCATCGCTGAAGAAGATCGAGACGTCTTGCGATTTATCTGGATTGATGATATCATGCATGATAACCCAAAATTACTTGTCTACCGTTTTACAAGAGTCGTCTTTGGTGTAAACGCGAGTCCATTTCTTCTCAATGCAACTATCGACCATCATATCCGTAGTTACATACAAGATCCAAGTTTTATTCAAACGTTCCTATCGTCGCTGTACGTAGATGACCTGAATGGGGGAGGAAGCACAGTAGAAGAGGCACTTGAGTTATATCAGAAGGCCAGTCAACGCATGTCCGAAGGAGGATTTACTCTACGAAAATGGAGAACAAACAACCCAGAACTACACCAAATGATCAACCAAAGGGAAGAATCCATCGAAATGCTGAAAACAAGGAAGGCACAAGTATCCGAAGACGAGTCAACGTATGCAAAGGCTATGATTGGAAGACCGGGAGATCAAGAACAAGACAACATTACAAAGATTTTAGGAATCCAGTGGAATACTTCAGAAGACAAACTGAATTTTGACACAGGTACCTATGTAGACAACAGCAACTCCGTAAAACCACTTACCAAACGATCGCTACTAAGAATTACTGCCAAAATATATGACCCACTGGGAGTGATTGCACCTGTGTTATTACCAATGAAGTTGCTGTTCCAACAGCTTTGCGTAGACAAACTGGACTAGGATGACCAACTAGATAATCAGATGAGAATGAAAGTTCAGTCGTGGCTCGTGGGTCTTCAAGCAGTTCGCGAAATCAAGATTCCAAGATGTTACCTAAGTGATATTTCAGGCAAGATAACATCGGTCCAACTACATGGATTTGGAGATGCTAGTAATTCAGCCTATGCTGCCGTGGTCTACATAAGAATCATAACCAACCAAGAAGTTCGAGTCCACTTAACCTCCTCCAAAACACGAGTAGCACCAATTGCCAAACAGAGTATTCCGAGATTGGAACTGTTATCTGCAATGATCCTGGCAAGGTTGATCAAAATGACGGAAGAAGCTTTAAAGTCGGTAGTGAAGATTGACAAAATTTACTGTTGGTTAGATTCCTTAACAGTGCTTTACTGGATTCGACAAGATAAGGAGTGGAAACCATTTGTACAGCATCGTGTATCGGAGATACGGAAACTGGTTCCTTCGTCATCTTGGTTGCATTGTCCGTCTGAAGAGAACATGGCCGATGTTGCCTCTAGAGGAACATTAGCTTCGAAATTAGTCAGTAAGGAGGAGTGGTGGAAGGGTCCAGAGTGGTTAAAGTTATCGCCGCAAGAGTGGCCAAGCCAGAAAACACCAACCGATCCAACACCAGAAGTAAATGAAGAGATGAAGATATCGTCTTTACGTCAGCAGAAAGCAGATGAAATTGAAGTAATGCTAAGTGGTGCAGAAGAGACTGTGTCAGACATAACGAAAATCGTGAATGCCGAAAATTTCAGTGACCTACACAGGCTGCAAAGAGTAACCGCATATGTGTCAAGATTTCTGCGGAACCTCCAGAGTCAAAAGAAATCAACGAGAATGGTGAAAGGTCCGTTAACCACAGAGGAAGTAGAAGAGGCTGAACGTGCTTGGTTGAGATCTTCCCAACGACAAATGCAAACAAACCCGAAGTTTGACCAATGGAAAGCCCAGCTTGGACTTTACGAAGACGGCCATGGAATTCTACGATCGAAAGGACGTATCGGAAATGCGAAGATTTCTCTTCAAGCAAGATTTCCAGCCTTGATTCCCAGTAGTCATCATCTTACATCTTTAGTAATTGAAGATTGTCATAAGAGAGTCGGTCATAATGGCGTGAAGGAGACTTTAGCTGAACTGAGATCGCGATTCTAGGTGATTAAGGGAAGACAAGTTGTTAAGAAAGCCATCTACAAATGTTCAACGTGCCGGCGTTTCGAGGGTAGAGCGTATTCCGCCATGGTCCCAGCTCCATTACCTTCTTTTAGAGTTGTGGATTTTGCTGGCCCGTTATTTATCAGATCAGAGTCCAAGACAACAGACACTGGAACGAGCCAAAAGGTCTACTTAGCATTGTTCACCTGTGCCAGCTCAAGAGCGGTTCACTTAGATTTAGTACCAGACTTATCAGCTCCTACATTTATTCGTTGCTTTCGAAGATTCACAAGCCGACGTGGTACCCCAAGAAGAGTCATTAGCGACAACGCAAAGACGTTTAAAGCAGCTTCCAAGAAATTAAGAAGATTATTCGACCTACCAGAGGTACAGAGTTTTCTAACACAGAAAAGAATATCTTGGAGTTTTAACTTGGTGCGTGCCCCATGGTGGGGTGGTTTTTTTGAGAGAATGATCAAGTGCACGAAGAGATGTCTCAAGAAAATTCTGGGAAGGTCAAAATTGTCTTACGAAGAGCTTCTCACAGTGATTGTAGAGATCGAAGCGATTCTTAATTCCCGTCCTTTAACCTACCTCGATGCTGAAGAAGTTGAAGAATCTCTCACGCCATCGCATCTTCTAATGGGTAGACGTGTGTTATCAATTCCAGAGCCAGTTGTGGATCCAGACCCCGAAGAATCAAGTCACGAGACCCTGACCCGAAGAGAAAGATATCTATCAAAGCTGATCAATCACTTCTGGAAACGGTGGCAAACTGAATATTTGCTAGACTTGAGAGAGCATCATAATCTTGCCACTCGTAAAACAAGTATTCCTTCAATTGAATTAGGAGACATTGTTACTGTACATCCTGAGAAGATCCTGCCGAAAGCAAAATGGAAATTGGGAAAGGTGGAAAAGTTATTGGTTGGAGGCGATGGGAAGGTGAGAAGTGCTGTAGTACGTGTTGGCATCTCGAAGGGAACATCGTCTAAACTTCAAAGACCAATCCAGAAGCTGTTTCCTTTGGAAGTAAGACATTCCCCTGAAGTTTCTCTTGACGATACCGATCAAGTTCCAGAAACCAGTGAGGAGATTCCTACGAGAAGATCTATTCGAACAGCCTCGGTTGTAGGAAATCTTAGAAGACAGTTAGTTGATCAGTACTTAGAACAAGATTAACCTTTTTGTAATATAGACTGCATTGATCAAGGGGGAGTGTAAAGAAGCTTATATTGAGTTTTGGAACTTATATATTTGTGTATGACGTAAGCCGTCGTAGACATCCGGTTGCGGTGTAGTCTGACTGATTGACAGATATAGTTGTTGACATTATATGTTTTTGAGAGTCTGAGATCGGAGATAATATTCGGAGTAAAAAATGATGTAATATACGAAGAGTAAATAGTCCCAAGAGTAATTAATATTATACGAGACGAGTCCCAGCGAAAGTTGTTTAAATACAAATAATAACTACTGCATTCTGGGATAGATTTCGATCGTCCCGATCGCCCAGAACCCCAAGAGCGATTTCCATATGATCGCCAGTTGTATTTCTCGATCGTCCGGATATAATTGCTGGCGATCCAAGCGATTGCCCCAATCGCCCGGGAAGTGTCTCCATATAATCGTCTCGATCGTCCGAACGTTTTTGAAACGATCCGGACGATCATATGGAAACCAGGCTTTAGAAAAATGATTCTGAGTCCCGGACAGGAATCGAACCTGTAACCTACTGATTTCCGGTGAGACGCTCTAACCATTTGAGCCACCGAGACTCAGATGGAGAGCGAAGGTCACAATGATGTACTGGTTCGATTGATATATGTACTGCCTATGCGGTAGTCACTATATATTGGTAATGTTTGGATGTGTTAATATGTACACTGCTGTAGTGAATGTGGGAGAGCTCGAAGCAGACAGACGATACAAGGACAATCATCAAGCTCGTATCCTTAGAAAAATGATTCTGAGTCCCGGACAGGAATAGAACCGGGACTCAGAATCATTTTTCGGAGGATACGAGCTTGACGATCGCCCTTGTATTGTCTAAGTATAGGTTAGTTACCTCGGTAACTACGTTGCAGGTTGTAAACCGATGCGCGAAATTAACCTTAAGCATAACACTAACCGTAGCTAATCCGATCCTAACCTAACCAAAAAATAAAGACCATACAAAAACAGAAAGGTCCTTTTGAGGTATCCATTTTAGTCATTTCCCAAGTGAGCACGCAAGCTCATCTCCCGCCGCGCGGCTTCCTCGGAGCACCTGGGTACGAGGCTAAACCAGTGGTAAATTATTTTTCGTCTCACTGACACTTTAAGCGAAAATTTAACTTGAAAGCGAGGCTTGCTGGTTAAAACAGAAAGTAACGTCATCCAGCAAAAATGCCATTAATGTCGGCAATGTCACAACCTGCACTGGTTCGATTAATGTATTCTCTTTTACTCCATGTTTCTAAGGTAACATTATATGTCCGAACTTAAAAATTTAACATATGCATGCTACAACAATAGGCTGCATATAATGCACAGCACAGCATGTTTTCGAAAGCTCTGTCTAGCTGTGTAAAAGCCACTCAGAAGCAATGCGACAGATACATCAGCTCATCAGATACAATAGAAAGCTCAATCCAGTTCTACTTTTGAGATCAGTGGATATAAGTATAGGTAATCGTATGATAGCGAGTGCAATTAAGGATTTACACCACGAGTGATATTTGAAAATTGTGCCAAAATTGCACGAGCCGTTAGGTGAGTGCAATTTGGCACAATTTTCAAATATCACGAGTAGTGTAAATCCTTCCTTAATTGCACGAGCAAAATCATACGATTACTCATTTATTATATGCATGACAAAATTACGACACGTACGCTTCATCTTCTTCCAAGTCTTTAAAAACGTCTTGTTTCATTAGTTGACAACAAACCTTTTTACTGTTGGTGTTCTTTGTACTCATTTCAAAATATTTACATGGAATGTTTAATTCATGAATTATAGTGCACCACAAGTCGTTGGAAAAGTCAAAACTTTCCATTGCAGAATAGGCCACCATTTTGAATTTTATTGTCAAACTTGTTCCCAGTGTCTTCTCTCTTTTCATTTATTGCACTCGAGTGCAATAAATGATTTTATTGCACTCCTCTCAGCCAATCAGAATCCAGTAATTGTGTCATGTATATAATAAATATATATATATCAGTGGATATATTTGAGATCATGTTCAAAAACATTGAACAAAGACTTCGTTGACAAAGTTTCCAGTCCATACCTATGGTCTGAGACAACGCATACAAAAATAAGAAAGTGAGAAATGTACGCCTAATATAATGAAGATTGTTGAAGTGTTTATGCAGGTGTTATATATTCTCAGCTTTAGCAAATGCAGAAATCACAATTAGAAGTTTATTTCATTCATTTGGTTTACTGCTTCTCTTATTAAATTTGATTCACACGGCTATTAGCCAAGTACTAGCGTTCTCTATTTAGTGCTGCTTGGATTGTTTGCTGTTCCGTCTGATCGTGCAGCTTCGAAACTTGTTGAAATAATCTAGGGAGATGTCTGCCGCGCTTTTTTATTTGTTGGCATTAAAGAGTAGTGTTTTTAAAGAGTTTGACCAGTCACTTCGTGATAACATGATACGTGTACTTGGTCTGCTGAGTTTTGATAAATGTAGTATATCTTTGAGATTATCTAACGAAATTATTTGAAACTTTGCACATTACGACACTTCGTGACACGTAACATCATTACATCGGAATAGCGATCCCAAATTAATTTACTATTTCCAATTTCTTAATTTTCTAAAAATGTAGAAACATCTAGCTTGACGTCATAGGATAGCATTTGCATATCACAAAAGTCTAAATCGTAATCAATTTATCCCGGACGTTCTGTGACCCCTCCCTCAAGCAATTGTCTTCTGGACGATCTTTTTATTAGTATTAAGGTTAGTATTAGAAAACCATTAGGCGGGGGGTTAGGGTTAGGATATAAGTTGTTTTGGGTTAGCAGTTTTATGATGTATTTCATTATACAGGCATGTCTGATCGTATGAGAGCAGTACAATCTCTCATTTCGTACAACCTCTCGCGGATACTAAAAAAGATCGCCCAGAAGACGATTGCTTGCGGGAGGGTCACAGAACTAAATATCTCAAGAACGACGTGAAATGTGAAAACGCTCTAAATTACCATTCCTCGTCGTTTTAGGAGTTCTTTTAAATAAGACAAACTTAATTTTTCATTTCATGGGCACTTTAAATAAATACATTGTACAATAGTAGTTAAAATTAGTATAAACATTAAATTATATTACATTAAAAGTCGTTTTAAAATTGATCAAATATGAAGTTAAGAAGTTCCCAAGATTATAAATAGCAGTTTATATGTTTAGATTTGAAAAGTAATAGAGATGTTGACGAAGCTATTTTCCGTTTCGTAAACGGTCGTTGCCAATCTGACGGTGTTAACCTGGAACCAAGTAAGAATGCCTTATGTGGCCTTGCTTTGATTTATCGGCGTTCCCTTCGTAGTGTGGTGCTTCAAAAGTTCGATTACCATCCGTGGAACATTTGGTGTTTTTCTTTAATTTTTTTCTTCTTCATTCTTTTCGCTTTCTTTTAGGGTTAGCATTAAAATTAGGGTTGTATAAAAACTTTATGAGGGTTAGTGTTAATGAAATAGACTTTCGACAGAAATTCGGTACCAGGTTTTTCTCTGGAATTGTTGGCAACGACCGTCTGCGGAGGCGAAATGTTCATATGGACTTATAGTACGTATTCCATATAAGGTCTTATCGGACGGGACTGGGAAGAACAAATACGTTGCCCTAACGAGCATATATACATTGGCCCACTGGATGCGGATAGTTAACACGTTCGATATCAATCTCGTTCCCAGAGCCTCCGCCGCGCCACGCAAACGGAGGCTCTGGGATAATCCACACCGGAAGTGTTTTGATTGGTTAACTAAAGATTGCTTTTAATTAGATTAACTCTTAATATTTACGCGAGTGTTTCACTCAGTGCTTCCACTTGCAAGGAAATTTCCTTGCAAAAGGAAATTTTGGCCTTTGCAAGGAAAAATGCAAGGAAATAAAATGTACAAGGAAATGACAAGGAAATTTGATCTAAAACAAGGAAATTGAAAGGAAATTTGGAGATTCTTGTAAAAAAACACTTATCCTACGATTGAGACGTATACTCATTGAAAGCCCATTTCAGCTGAATGAGAGGTAGCCTGAGACTAGTACAGACCCCCTCCCCTAAGGAGAAGGTTCTTCGAAGTCCTTTCTCAGTGTTTTCCCACTTCCTTCACGTGTTAATCACGGGCGGTGCGTGGCTAAGCGGATTATGGATGATTTTTGGGCCTCAAATTCATCTTCGTCGGTTGAGAAAGGAATTCCTTGACGAATTGTTTGAAAAGCATAATTGAAACTGAGTAACTCATGAGTCATGACTGCATTTAGACGTGATATAAAAGTGATTATGGATGTTAAATTTAATATTATTTTTACAAATGTTCACTTTCAGAGTTTCAGTTAAGCGAAGAAAAAAATCGGCTTAATTTCCATATAAATGTAGCCAAATACGCGGTATATAATCCTAGCCCTAATCCTAGCAGAAAGAACCGGAAATCTATAGCAAATTAACCTTGTATAGTAAAATAATGATTTTAATTAACAATTATTCACAGAAGTGGAGGTGCAGAATTCACCGACACTGAGGTGAATAATTGTTTTAGTATAAATGCACTGTGTATGTGTCATAAATACTTATATAATACTTTAAATAATGCATTTTGCTATTTGATTGTTTTAATATAGTATAAGATTAGACTACAGATAAAGCTCAATAAATATAAAAATACGGCCTGAGGTTAGGGTTACAATGAGGTGGAAGACAGGCGTTAGGGTTAAAAGACACTGAATACGGGGGGTTAGGAAGACACTTAAGACGGGGGGTTCTATTTTAATTAGTCTTTAATTAGACTGCCTAATTAGTACCTCATGCGCTTCCCGGGGACAACCCTATATAGGAAATTTGGCTATTTTGAGAGATATCCGCAAGGAAATTACAAGGAAATTTGGTGATTTTTGCAAGGAAATTTACTCACAAAAAAGGAAATTTAAGGATCATAAAAGGAAATTTCACTTGCAACTTGTGGAAGCACTGGTTTCACTGTTTCGTTCAAACGGTATTGTACTTCGTTCTTTAATATTACGTTCTTATGGCAGAGTTTACACCAAAAAAGTTTTCTTCGGACAAACTTTTAGTCGTGTTTCCAGAAAAGCTCAAAAAAAATAGTCCATTCTACGCGAAATGCAAGAGAGGCGCCTGGTCTAAACGTTAAAGAAGACTCTCAAGTCGCATAATCCAGAGAGTTTAATCCATCCATGGTGCAAAAAATTGCCTCAGTTATTCTTGGCTCAGGAAATGCGACCAAAAAGTATCTTGATTTCTCCAACTAAATCATCGGACGTAGTGTTTATATTGCAGCACAGAAACGAGAATACAAGCCATCGAGATCAAAACAAAGATTGATCAAAGATTTTCCCACGCCTCACCACAGGAGCCGTAACGTCTATTTAGTGAAGCGAGTTTAACGGTAAATCGGGTTTATTTGGTATTTTTTGCACAATAATTGTATTAAATTGCTATTAAAATGTTCTTACTTGTTAATTTTGTCGACAATCAGGACAAATTACAGGCAACCAGAGGGCAACCACAGTCAACGGCCTTCCGTATTGATGTAAACACTGATTCGATGCCTTTCTGGTCTGGTTGCTTGTAATTTGTCCTGATTGTCGACAAAATGAACAAGTAAGAACATTTTAATAGCGATTTAATACAATTATTGTGTAAAAAATACCGAATAAACCCGATTTACTGTTAAACTCACTTCACTAATCGACGTTACGGCTCCCTGTGGCCTCACGAACGCCGCGTAAACTTGTATATAGCGTCAGGTGTGTCTTGGTCGTTTATAAAAATATGTTACCGTTAATTTTTGTGCTGTCAAGTCTTTTATTGTTTGAAGTTTCAACAATCAGCCAACACCTCGATAAACATTTCTTTGTGTATTTATTAATACCTTTTTGATTTCATTGCCGCGAGTTACATAAATTCTAAAATCATATTCTTTTCTGTCCCAAATCCCAATTGGTTGCTAATTTAAACACCAGACAACAACTTTTTCACCTCTGAAGAGATCCTCGAGAGTTATTAACGTGTTTAGGGAAGATTCTTGCCGAAGAACTCGATATTTTAATATAGCACAGATAGTTCTCACGTCCCAGAAACTACGCTCGGTCTATTACTGGCGCATGCTCTGTTCAATCGACGCCCTGTTTTCCGGCCCTCTGGCGATGGATTATCCCAGAGCAACCTCGTCCCCAGGGCCTTCGCGGTGCTAGGCAAGATGGCGGGCGAGGCGAGCGAAGGCCCTGGCAAAGGCTGGAGCAAAACTGCCGTTGATTGGTTGTAGTATTTAATTGAATTAAAGGCTCACAACTGTCCCCATTGGTCAATAATTAAATTGTGCGGGAAAGCAAACTAAACATGGCGTTAACATATTATACAGGAGATAATGAAATGAACATGTTAGTGATCAGTTTGAAACTCCAAAGAAACGATATCCGAAGAAACCACTGATCTATATAAGAGAACTGGATAGAGCATCCTTTGTTTAAGCGCCACCGAAATTGAAGCCGGAGTTTTGAGCTGCGGCCAGCTGCACTTCGGTTCAGTATCCCTATATTTTACTGTTGTGGAATCTTATAACCACGAAATAGGTGAACAAAGCAAACCTATTTTGACAGGGTACATCATGAAACTACAGAAAACTTAAGAATGTGGATAATTAATCGTAATCGTAAGTAAATAGTTTATATTTTGACGAACTTTCGAAGCCGGCCGACGGCGACAGCACTATCTTTACACAAACGGCGATGATTGATAAGGAACTCGATTGTTGAATATTTACAGTCGAGTTGATTTATTTAAATTGTGGGATGACGTGAAATGTGAATAGGCTGCACTTATATTTTTGGTTTATAGTGGACTCCATGTTAGGTATAAATTGTCATTTTGATAAAAAAGTGTATCTATATTATATAATATTTATAGTACAATATTTGCTGTTAATTGTGTTACAAGGTCTAAAATGAAACCACTGTGAAGGAACGAATTTGAAGGTGAAATACAACTAATGGTGGCTTTCTATAGAATAATTGTACTGTATCATAAACTTTGTCCAATGATTTGATTAAAGAAACATTTTTAATAACTCATATGTGTATTTTGTCATGTGTATTTTGATTCTATATGATAAACCTTCTAAACCATTGCTGGTTAATATTAAAACTTTAATCTATTTCTTAGCCATACTGATCAACCAGGCCAAATCCATAATTTTTTCCCTTATATCTTAAACAGGTTTAGGCACAAAACAATTAATTTCATATAATAAAAAATAGCATATATTTTTCTCCAGTAATTTTTCCAGTAATATCCATAATGCGAATGTTTGGATTTTGTTTCATATTTTAATCCTTGAAATTACAAGCTGCATGGTAATGGCTATTAAATAAGTTCCCTTTTTGAACCTCTTCTACTAAAGGAAACCACCCGTGTACTGTGTACATGAAAATAATTATATGAATCAATTCATTCTACTATACTGTACAGCAGCTACATGTATAATCTATTCACATAACATTCATCCTCAAACTGTAATGCAAGTAGAATACAGTTTGCCAGCAGCACTATTCATTAATAATATCGGGCCATCAACCTGTCAACATTGTTTACAGAGCTTGATGATAACCATGTGCTTGACTGAAAACCATGTTTATGACTTGATCAAGATCATCACCAAGTACTATAGTATGTATGGTCAGAATGTGCCATCAGCATCTTGGGAAGGAAACCATATAGGATCTGGGCGCTTTCTCGATATATGAACAACCAAAATACAAACCAATCCCTAATCCTAATGCTATATTGATGAGCAATTTTATATTTTGGTTGCTCGTATATCAAGAAAGGGCCAGGATCTGTCTGAATCAGAGAGAAGCAGTACAGTAACCCTATCCTCTTCAACCATCAGCATTGGATGGATGGATAAAGATGGATAAAGGTTTAAACTGCATGGTGTAATAAATCATAACAGGAGGCCATGTTGTGTAAACATGCTGTCTTTAATTATGCCACATAATTTTCATATATTACACATGGCTCCTCTAAATCAAACAAAGCTTTCTTGATTTTTAATTTATTTGTCATTATATTCCTGAAAATTAGGTTAATGATTTAAATATTAAATCATCCTGGTATTCAAAGGGTACCAGAATGTGTTTATTATTTTCTGAGTTATGTTTTCTAATTTTGGCAACATTATTTGTTTACAGCTAAATAAACGCCATAACATTCAAATATATTTCACAAATACGATCACAAAAATCGAAATATCTATTTCAAAGACTTACCACAAATGTTGAAATTAGTGCTGCCCCTTTTCCGGCATATTTACAACCTCAAAAACATTTTATAGTTTTCAGATTGTGTGTTAGAACGACTTTCGCTTTATATCAAAATGTTGTCATCTTGGTTTGCTACCATCGAAATTTGAACTCGCAAATTCCGTTTTTCCATACGTTTTTTGGGCTAAACAACTAAAAATTGCTCTCCGAAGGCTTCCCGTGTCCTTTTCTTCTCGTGATACAAAAATCAGTATGATCCGAAAAGAGAAAAAGCCTTTATATCGAAAACTATAATTCCGCTGCAGTAAACACAGTCTAGATGTAGCCTCCTTCGCAGGCATCACCGCGCGCCCCACTTAACCGCTTTAGTTATTGGATATTTATCGTTTGTTGAAGTGAGAATAAGAGGATGAATCATGTATTGGCCTGTATTCCATAAGCCAGGTCTCTGGTAAAGTAATTAGTTTACGACACGCTCGATGTTCATATTTGTTCATATTGGGAAAAGTGAAAAACATCTCACTAGTACTGAGTCTCTCATGATTAACAGTAGACAAACTAGCGGGAAAATTTTCCACATATAGTGGAATATTTTGTCACGTGGTTCAGCCTTTGCCAGGGCCTTCGCTCGCCTCGCCCGCCATCTTGCCTAGCACCGCGAAGGCCCTGGGGACGAGGTTGATCCCAGAGCCTCCGTTTGCGTGGCGCGGCGGAGGCTCTGGGAACGAGATTGGTTCGATATATGTTCGATTATCCGCTCTTTTTAAGAAAACTACGTTCGCTAGCCGGATAAGCTGTACGCATATTGTAAACAGATAATTTACCTTTGTTTTAATATATATTGTAGCTTTGGGAGTTCATTATTTCTCAAGAAAATGTTCGTCGAAGACAGCCGAAAGTTCGATTACAATATGGTATTCGTAATACGAAAATTATATTTTTGGGCATGTTCGATTATCCGCTTTCAAAGAGAACTAAGTTAGATACCAGAATAAGCTGTATGTATGTTGTAAATAGATCATTTAACTTTAAAAGAATATATTCTATAACTTTGTGAGAGGGTTAGGACCTTTGTTGTTTTGGGGTCGGTTACAATCCAATTAACTTGGAGGCTGGTACGAGGGCAATGTATTTGCTCGTCAGGGCAACGTATGTGCTCTTCCCAGTATCGTCCGATATGACCTTATATGGAATACGTACTATAAGTACCTATCGAAATGTTGTTTTCCTCAATAATAACATAGTCACCTCGGTTTCTTTTGTTTTAACAGGGACGTTTACTGTCGTATTTCCCTCATCAATACTGGATGAGGGACATTTAGAGTAAACATCCCTCATTACTATTTATGAATATAAAATCACCGAACTCCTTATTCCTTGCATCTGCCCATTGTTCGTATACATTGCTACTCCAACTTGTATGTCATTTTGTGGCTAAAGACAGTCGATCTTCTCTTACTTTCGAAACTTCCTTGTCGCTCACAAAGGAAAAGCGAAGAGCCATCATTCATTCCGAATAAAAAAATACTCTATTTGCAAACTAAATTTATACCCAGATTCACTGAACCAATTCGATAAAGAGATTTTACAAAACAAAAGCATCCATTGTCTTGTTTATTTCCTCGGTGACAATGGTTTCCACAAAACCCTCCCTCGGCTTTCGGGGACATTTAATAACTAATAGCCCTCAAAACCATGTGTTTACTTATAATTATGTTTAATGGGCGTGGGAGATGAAGATCCTTGTCCACGAATGTTGTAATTTTAACGTGTGTGTCAGTGGAAATGGCTAAAATGGATGATTAAAAAAGACCTTTCTCTTTTTGTCTGGTCTTTGTTTTTTGTTAGGTTAAGGTTCCCAGGTTATGATTAGGATTGTGATTAGACTAGTTCTTGAAAATAGGAAGGTCCTTTTGAGTCATCCCTTTAGCCTTGTTTATGTTCAGTTGGAGTTGAAAATAAAAATCGAAGAGATTATGAAG